>CAMZMU010000118.1:30622248-31143988 GCA_947311845.1 Poa pratensis | reverse complement strand
ATGAACAAGATTTTCATGGAATACCTCGACAAGTTCGTGGTAGTTTTCCTTGATGACATCCTTATTTATTCCAAGACCGAAAGAAGAGCATTCCGAACACCTGCGTCTAGTTTTGGAGACACTCGAGAGCACTAGCAGTATGCCAAGCTTAGCAAGTGTGTGTTTTGGCTCAGTGAAGTGCATTTCTCGGACATGTTGTATCTGCGGAGGAATTTCTGTTGACCCCGAGAAGATCCAAGCCATTGTTGACTTGTTTAGCCCCAACCAGTGTGACTGAAATCCAAAGCTTTCTCGGACTCGCTGGTTATTACCGCAAGTTCGTTGAAGGGTTTTCAGTATAGCAAACACCCATGCCCAACTGTTGAAGATGGACAAGAAATTTGAATGGACTCTGAAGTGTGAAGATAGTTTCCAAGAACTGAAGAAGAGATAACCTCAGCCCAATTTTGATTATGCCGACGTCACCAGAGTTTCGACGTGTATTGCGATGCATCAGCTCGGACTTGGTTGCTTCTGATGGAAGAATGCAAAAGTTGTGTGTACCTGTCCGGCAGTTGCGACCGCATGAAGAGAATTACCCAACCATGACCTGGAGTTAGCTGCTGTTTTCTTACTCTCAAAACGTGGCGTCCCTATCTTGCGGGACATCGCTGCGAGGTCTTACGGATCACAAAAGCTTGAAGTATATTTTCACTCAGAAAGATTTGAACCTGCGACAGAGGAGGATTGGATGGAATTAATCAAGGATTATGATATTGGAATCCATTATCACCCTGGAAAGGCTAATGTAGTTGCCGATGCCCTTAGTCGCAAACCTGGCACCCTGAATGCCTGATCCAGTGATACGTCCAAAACGTATCTATATTTTTTATTGTTTCATGCCATTTTTATGCTTTTAGCACTTGTTTTATATTAAGTTATTATTTATTTAGATAACTACTAATAGTTGCAAAAGTGCAACAATGTTTTGTTTACTCTTTGATGTGTAGAAATTATCAAGAATACAAGAGGAAAACCTTGTTGGAGTCGATTGGGACTTTCCTGAAATCTGTCTGAGCAATTTTTCGAAGATTGCCAGTTTGACCCTCGAAGATGATGTTATATTGTAATCATCCCAAAAATTTTAACAAGTTTTATAATTCCAAAATGGAGACAACAAAAACTTTTGTTAAATTATGTGTGTTGATCTCATGTTCTTGCTTGTGTTGCTAATTCCTCTTGTTTGTGTGTTGTTTGCTCTATTTAAAACAAGAAGAAAAGAAGAGAATTAAAAAGAAGAAAAGCAAGAAAATAAAGTGACAAGTGTCACTTAAAATTCTCCAAGTGAGGATCTCATTTTATTTCCAACAAAATTAGTGGAGTGGTATTGCAAACCCTCCCATTTTATCCTTACTACTTATCTCTCTCAAATATATTTTCAAACTAGTTTTAAAAATTCAAAAAGTAAACAAAGTAAAATAAATTAAAATACCTTAATTAAAACACTATGAAGAAAATGTTTCAAAACATTTTATTATTTTATGCCAATTTTTGTGGAGCTTCTGTACCTTATGGGAGGCCCCACAAATTTTGTCAAATTTTTATAAATTGATTTAGTGCCTCAAATTAAATCCAGAAGTGCTTCTGGTTTTAAACAGAAGGACTAAACTGTAAATTAGAGAAAGAAGAAGGAAAAGAAACAGAGCACAGGAGCCAGGGGGGTTTTTGCAAAACCGTCATCGTCTACCTCCCCTAGCTCACTGTCGCCGTCGCCGTGGCGCCTTGCTCGACGTCGCCGTTCCAGGCCCCCCCAGGGCCCCCTTGCCCGCGCTCTCCTTCGCCTCCGAGCCACTGCAACCTCTGCGGGCAGAGGAGAGCCTTCCCCCTCGCCTTAACACGCCGTTGTCCCCGATGCTCCGCGGAAGCGTTGGACGGCGACCGGCCAAATTGGCCCACTCACCGCACCTCGCCACGCGATCCTCTACGCCGCAAGCCCTAGCTCCATCCCGGACCCCCCAGACACCGTTCGCCGACCTCTCGCCCCTCTGGAGCTCTCCTGCACCCGAACCACCGTGGACCGACCGCGGCCGATAAATACCCGCCCGCACCGTGCACTCCCTCCACTCCACCCCGACCCCTCTCACTCTCTCCACTCCTCAGTGCACCGCCAGGAGGGCGGAGCCACGCCCTCGAAGCTCCGGCTGCCCGTGAGCTTCCTCGACGCTCCGCCGCATCCGAAGGTGAACGCCGACGCGGCCGTGCCGTGTTGCTGCTCCCCTTCCTCCATTGACCACACCACCTTGATCCCCGTACTCCCCGCACTCACCCGAGCCTTTTGCCCCTCTGTTTCGTGCACAGAGACGCCGCCAGGACACCGCCGGAGACCGCTGCCGTGGCCGTGGAAGTTCAGCGGCTCGCCGTCGACGATTCACGCCGCCCCAGCAAGCTCCAGTCGCACCACGAACTTCCCCGAGCCTCCGCCGTCGCCCTGCACCGTCCCCGAGCCTTCCCGAGCCCTCTAGGTGAGGTTTTGCCCAACCTCGCCATCGCCGGAGCCACGGCGCCGCCCAGTTATGGTCGTCGCCGATGGATTCGTCGTGGACCGTTGGATCTCCATCCAACGGTAGCTTACCGTTTCGAATAGAAAAGAAAGAGAGAGAGAGACTGACGAGCGGGCCCCGCTCGTCAGGGTTTTATTATTTTCCCTGCGTGCGCTGTGCCGCTGACCAGTGGGTCCCCCTTGTCATACTTTTAAACATTATCCACACTGAGCATATTTTCTATTTTTAGTTTCAGAAGAATTTCAGTACTGATATCAACTTTAAAAATCAATAACTTGAGATTTAGGAATCCAAATAAATCAAACTCAATTGTTCTGGAAAGCTTATGAAATTGTTGAACCAACCAAATTGACCTCATGTCATTTAATTAAATAATTAAAAAGTATTATTGAAAATGCCACAGAAGGTTTAAAATCTAAACTTGTTTGTTTCTGATACTCTGTTAGACCAATTAATTCCAAACCAATTTTGCTAGCTTAGTACTGCCTTGTATTAGCTCCCCTAATTTTGGTAGAATTAATTAAGCAGTATTGGTGTTTGACTTTAGGATAAACCCTTCTAGACTAAGACAAACAAATATGTTTATTGGTTGACCCAAATGGGTTAGGACCAATTTTGTTAGCTCACATATAGCCATGTTTACTTACCCCTAAAAGGATTTAATTTTAGGAACAACAGAACTTATTTAATTGCCAAAACTCATTATTAAGCTACTGGATTCAAACCAATGTGTAGGGAGTTTGGTAACCCCAAATGATCCAATTCAAATTGGGTTGTCTTCTACACATCAGTAGCTTTCTATAGAAATTTAGTTTGTATTTTTGTGACCAACAGAACTCAAGTTGTGCAATTAAACATGTTTAACAAGTTTCTGCAATAATTTGGACATAAACAAATATTGTTTAATTCAATTATTTTGAAATCAAATTGTATTGTTTGATGAATGCAGTGGCTATTTAGAGCATTTAGGATTGTGATGATATGATGATTGTTTGAATAGTTTAGTGATTGCTTGTATTGTTTGTTTATCGATTAGACGAGAACGTTGCTGGATTTAGCGAGGAGGGGAATTTGTTGAACCGGAAGATCAAGATCAAGGCCACTTTGCCGAGCAAGGCAAGCTACTCTCTGAGCTTGCACCTAAACTTATATGCATCTACTTTGATCAAATGATTTACTCTGAAAACCAATGGTTTACAAAACCTTTTCAAAAAGTATATGGAAATTATTTTGCCACCCTATGTAGTAGTTAGATGAAACTTTAGGATGGAAAACAATGTTGTTTCTTCAAAACTCCTTTGAAAATACTTGCGTGGCTAAGGAATACCGAGATGTCGGTATTAAAGTGGAGAAGTGGAGGATGTTGATGTTTATGAAAAATGCACAGTGTCCTAGTACTATGACACCAATCTTAATCTGTGCGACCACATTTACCCCCATATGGAACGGGGCTTAGTCATAATTTGCTCTTATTAGTATGGGATACCTCATCAATGGAGATGACTCCGTTATGCATGAGGGGATGGTTTGTGAACTCCCCTGACCTGGGTCCTCGCTCAAACTCTATAGAAAGATAAGGAGGGGATTGAAGACTTCATCAATGTGGTCGCCGGGAAAAACATATGAGTCACTTAGGGTTGCCGACGGGGACCGGACTGAGTGTTGGTGGGAATTATCATATGGGTAGGATCCTATACTAGCATGAGCAAAGGAGAGGCTAGGGTCGGTGGCTCAACTTCGCATACACCTTGTATGGCGGGACGTGGCTGACACGATGAGTTACCGGATGGATGTGGGTTAAAAGCGTGCTACCTCTGCAGAGGGTCAAAACTATTCGAATAGCCGAGTCCTCGGATATGGACAATTGGGAAGCTGTCCTAAGATCATGTGCAAGTTTTGAAAAGAATTCAGTTTTAAAAATGAAATTGAAGTGGAGGTGTTGGTAAAAATGGACCATGACAGACTATGGAAAAAGGTGGAATTTTGGGAGAAACCGATAAAGTGTTGGTCTTTCATTCAAAATGGTTATAAAAACTCTTCTTACCTCTTTTAACAAGGATATAGAGATGTTATAAGAAAAATAAAAGTTTGAAAAGTTAAAAATAAAACTAGTGCATACTCATGTTGGGGTAGTTTGCGAGTACATTCAAATGTACTCATATTGGTTTCGTCCCTGGCTATTGTCCTAGCCAGACTACGAGGAGGAGCACTACGCCGAGCAGGAGTATGGTGACTTCTATGCGAACTAAGGATCTCCACAAGTCAGCTGCCTGTGGGTCGTCGTCGTTAGAATGATGTCTACTACGCCGTAGCTTCCGCTGATATTTTGGTTTGGCCCATGAAGGCACTTATGTAAGAACTTGGTCTAAATGACCATTATGTAAGACTTTTATTCGGTACTGTAATGGATGTAAACTTTGGTATCCAATTCGGATTATGTGCAACGACAGACTGATCACGGGATCGTTGTGTTAAGCATAATCGGGTATTTCGGACAGCTAGTCCGGGGTCCCCACAGACTTGGTATCAGAGCCATCCTGACTTTAGGAAACCTTAGTTAGCATGGTCGTTAAACAAGTGTTATCAAAAGGAGTAATTTCTAAAAGAAAGAAGGAAGTTTTTTGAAAACCGCTTATCTCCAATCCTCTTACTTATCAAAAATTTATTCCATTAAACATTACAATTTCCTTAGTATCCTTAAAATTTTGTGCACTATCATCCCACTAACTTAAAATTTTGCTTAAAATTGTAGATGGCACTCCACTGGACCGAGTTCGTTCAGCTTGAGAAGGATAGCAAGCTGACGTTCGAGAATGACTTGTTCGAGTTGAGCAAGCTGCTAGGTCGCCCCGCTCCAGAGTTTGAGGAGCCCAGATTGATGTTCACGGTGTCGGAAGGCTGAGCTGGCTCATCAGGTCGTCAGTTCGCAGGAACATCAAGTCTCCCAGTTCCAGGACTCGTCTTCACCACCAAGGAGGCCACCTGGGTTGACGGTCTCTGTACTGCTACACAGAGGATGCTAGCCCGACTTTGTGAGGAGCACAAGGCGGAGTTAGTAGACTCCCGTTTCCGGTTCTACGGGAGGCGCAACTGCGACGGACACCCTACTCCTTCCCCTTGCCACCCGATGTTTGGGAGCTACATCATGGACATGGAGCTCTTACTTCAGCACACCAGGATGATCTGATGCGCACTAGGATTCAGCTTCGCTTTGACCGCGAGTCGCTCGTTGAGCTTCGCGAGAATGAGGAGAAGCTGCTGGAGGATAAGGTCGCTCTTCTCGGAAAGAGGGCCCAGCTGAGGAGGACCATCGTGAAGCTCCGCAAGAAGGTGGCAGAGCAGGACCAGCTGATCGAGGATCTAGAGCACCATACTGACGAGATGGAGGAGGAGGGCGAGGATCTCCGCAAGGAGAACAACGCTTTCCTCAGTGACGATGATGACTTTGAGGAGGAGATGGACTGTGAGGAGGAGGATGATGAGGAGGAGTTAGTTGACGAGGAGGAGGAGCCACTCGAGGCAGTTCTCGAGGACGAGGAGGAGGATCCCGAGGAGCCACTACCAGTCAGATGCTGACGTGTTAGAGCTGGAGGTTCCACCTCAGTAGGCGAGTGACTTGATCACTACCGCAGGATTAGGTTGACCCTATCACTAGTCGAGTAGAAGTAGTGGTTCTTTTGGAAACCAGATGCTTATGTAAGGTGATGTTGTAAGCTTGATGTGAACTCCTTGATGTGTTGTTTGTGAAATATAAGTATGTTTGTCTTGTTTAAATCTGTGTGAATATTTTCTATAATCCTTAAATTAATCAACCACTTGCGAAATCGTCTTTCCCTTAGTCGAACTTTTCTTGCCTTGCCTCTTATACCCGGTGTGCTTCAGGATGCCGCCCCGTCGCGACAATACGGGAGGATCAGGATCAGCACCACCACCACCAGACCCAACCCCCGCCCAACTTCTCGCGCTTATCATGGAGGAACGTGAAAATGCCCGGCAGGAGCGCCAGGCTCATCTCACTGCCCTGCAACAACTCGCAGCCGCTATAACAACAACAACAATAAAACAACAACAACAATGGTGGTAATGGCAATGGCAATGAGAACCAGCGATCCACCTTAGGCGATTTCCAGAAACCAACCCCCTACCTTCTCCAGGGACTTCACCCACTGGAAGCCGATGATTGGCTTCTTACCATTGGGAACAATCTGGAAGTTGCTGCTGTAGGAGACAATGAAAAGTGCTGTATGCAACCCACTATCTTGCTGGACCTGCACGAGCTTGGTGGGAAGCTACCAAGGCTCTCCAGCAGGCTGACCACGTCATCAACTGGGCTGAGTTCAAGAGAAGTTTCGCAGAAGCACATTTCTGGTGGACTCATTGATAGGAAGAGGGATGAATTCCGCAAGCTGAGGCAGGGAAGTAGAGATGTGTCGGTTATCTTGATGAGTTTACCGACTTATCTCGGTATGCTCCGAGGACCGACAAAGAGGAGAAGAAGATGGAACGTTTCCTGAATGGGCTGCATGATGACTGCAGTGTGCTTTGGTTGTCCATGACTTCCGTGATCTGGAGTCACTTGTGGACAAAGCCATCCAGCTGGAGACCAAGCGCAAGTCTATGTATGAAGGTCGCAAGAGGAGGATGAATGCTCAGGAAGGTTCGAGCAGTCAGAAGCCTCGTATCTTTCAGCAAAACCCCAAACCTGCCTATCGACCACCCCAAGCTCCACGCCCCAATTTCCCTAACCGCCCAAACAACTTCAACCGCCCCAATGACAATAACCGTCCCAGAGGAAACTTCAACAACTTCAACCCCAATGCCAATGTTGTCTGCTTTGAATGTGGCAACAAAGGTCACTACTCCAAGGAATGCCCCAATCCCAAGAGGAATGTTCAGCGCCCCATGCGCCGAACAATGGTCAAGGCCGCAATGGAAATGGTAATGGCAAGAATGCCGCACCCCGCGGAAATGCTGCTGTTGTCAAGGGTCGTCTGCACCACATCAATGCTGAAGAAGCTCAAGATGCGCCGGATGTTGTGCTGGGTACGTTCCTTGTCAACTCAGTACCTGCAACTGTTCTGTTTGATTCTGGTGCAACACATTCATTTGTTACCGAGGAGTTTGTTGCTAAGGGAGGTTTAGTAGAAGGCTTCCTAACTAAAACCTTGAGTATACAAATCCCTGGTTCCACCCTAGAAACCAAGAGATTTTGTCCAAATACTGCCATAGAGATTTCAGGCGAAAAATTTGCAGCCGACCTAATTGTTTAGGAACCCAAGGCATAGATGTCATACTCGGTATGAATTGGCTAGCCAAGTACCATGGTCGAATTGACTGTGCCAGAAGAGCTGTATCCATCACCACCGACAAAGAAGTAGAAGTGGAGTATGTGTCTGAACCCAACCTCCCAACCAGGCTGCCATGAGAGCATAGCTCGACCCACCTTAGATGAGATCCGTGGTTCACCTATTCCGAGATGTTTTCCTGAGGAATTACCTGGTATGCCGCCAGACCGGGAAATTGAGTTCATAATTGAGCTTATCCCAGGAACAGCCCCAATATCCCAAAGGCCTTATCGGATGAATCCGGAAGAACTGGTTGAGTTGAAGAAGCAGTTGGCAGATATGCTTAGCAAAGGACTTGTTCGTCCAAGTGCTTCACCCTGGGGATCACCTATTATTTTTGTGGACAAGAGAGACGGTACCACACGACTGTGTGTGGATTATCGCAGGCTAAATGACGTGACCATTAAAAACAAGTACCCCTTCCCAAGATCGAGGATCTGTTCGATCAGATGAACGGAGCCCGAGTCTTTTCAAAGATCGATCTTCGGACAGGTTACCATCAGTTGAAGATCGAGAGACAGACATTCCCAAGACCGCCTTCACCACTCGTTACGGTTTGTTTGAATACACGTGATGTCCTTTGGTCTGACCAATGCCCCAGCCTATTTCATGAATCTCATGAACAAGATTTTCATGGAGTACCTCGACAAGTTCGTGGTAGTTTCCTTGATGACATCCTTATTTATTCCAAGACCGAAAAGAGCATGCTGAACACCTGCGTCTAGTTTTGGAGACCCTCCGAGAGCACCAGCTGTATGCCAAGCTTAGCAAGTGTGAGTTTTGGCTCAATGAAGTGGCGTTTCTCGGACATATAGTATCTGCTGGAGGAATTTCTGTTGACCCAGAGAAGATCCAAGCCATTATTGACTGGTTATCCCCAACCAGTGTGACTGAAATCCGAAGCTTTCTCGGACTCGCCGGTTATTACCGCAAGTTCGTTGAAGGATTTTCCAGTATAGCCAAGCCTTTGACCCAACTGTTGAAGAAGGACAAGAAATTTGAATGGACTCAGAAGTGCGAAGATAGTTTCCAAGAGTTGAAGAAGAGACTAACCTCCACCCCAATCCTGGTTATGCCAGACGTCACCCAGAGTTTCGACGTGTATTGCGATGCATCACGCCTCGGACTTGGTTGCGTTTGATGCAAGAAGGCAAGTTGTGTGTCGTCTGTCCCGGCAGTTGCGACCGCATGAAGAGAATTACCCAACCCATGACCTGGGTTAGCTGCTGTTCTTGCTCTTAAAAAGTGGCGTCCCTATCTTGCGGGACATCGCTGTGAGATCTATACGGATCATAAGAGCTGAAGTATATTTTCACCCAGAAGGAGTTGAACCTGCGACAGAGAGATGGATGGAATTAATCAAGGATTATGATATTGGAATCCACTATCACCCCGGAAAGGCTAATGTAGTTGCCGATGCCCTTAGTCGCAAACCCTGCACCTTAAATGCCTTGATCCAAGCCGAACAACCAGCCTTGTTCAAAGAGTTCGAAGATTTTGGACTAGAACTTGTTAGCCATGGATATCTCGCCAATTTGGAGTTAGCCCCAACCCTGATGGATCAAATCAAAGAAGCCCAAAAAGGTCATGAAAGCATTGAAGGAATTAGGAAGAAGATCTCCCTCAGCAAAGCACCCGGTTTTACCGAAGATGCTGAAGGAGTGCTGAAATTCAATGATCGTATCTGTGTGCCCAATGTCACGGAACTTAAGGAGTTAATCCTGAAGGAAGCCCATGAGACCCCTTATTCAATCCACCCCGGCGGAACCAAATGTACCAAGACCTTCGAGAAAGATTTTGGTGGCATGGAATGAAGCGAGAGATTGGTTCTTTGTAGCCAAGTGTGATATCTGTCAGCGAGTCAAGGCTGAACATCAGCGGCCCGCTGGATTGCTTCAACCTTTGAAATTCCCGAGTGGAATGGGATGAGATTGGAATGGATTTTATTACCGGACTTCCAAGATCCAACCGAGGCCATGATTCAATCTGGGTCATCGTTGATCGATTGACCAAGGTTGCTCATTTTATACCTGTCAAGACCACATACCGGAGCTCAGTTAGCAGACTTGTATATTTCCAGAATAGTAAGCCTGCATGGTGTGCCTAAGAAGATTGTATCTGATAGAGGCACGCAATTCACCTCAAGATTCTGGAAATCCCTTCATGAAGCCCTCGGAACCAAGTTAGCATTTAGCACAGCTTATCATCCCCAGACCGATGGCCAAACTGAACGAGTGAACCAGATATTGGAGGACATGCTTCGCGCATGTGTTCTATCCTATGGTTCCAAGTGGGAAGATTGTCTTCCGTTTGCAGAGTTCTCATACAACAATAGTTATCAGTCCAGTCTGCAAATGGCCCCTTTTGAAGCCCTTTACGGCAAGAAGTGTCGTACACCCTGAATTGGTCCGATACCGGAGAAAGCAAATTGTTCGGTCCAGATACCCTCCGTGAAGCTGAAGAGCAAGTTCAGCTTATTCGGAACGCCTCAAAACTGCCCAATCCCGTCAGAAGAGTTACGCTGACACCAAGCGCCGTGACCTCACTTTCAGTATCGGAGATTATGTTTATCTCCGAGTGACACCCCTCAAAGGAATGCAACGTTTCCATGTCAAGGGAAAGTTAGCGCCAAGGTATATTGGACCCTTCAAGATCATCGCTCGTCGAGGAGAAGTATCCTATCAGCTGGAATTGCCACCGGAGTTAGGAGATTATCATGATGTCTTCCACATTTCCTTGCTCCGGAAGTGTCTTGAAGTTCCTGACCAGCCTGATGTTTTCAAAAACATCGACCACCTCTCCATCGACCTGAACCAAGATTTGACTTATCGCGAGAGACCCCTCAAGATTCTCGAAGAAGGTTCGTGTTACCCGAAGACGTGCGATCAAGTTTTACAAAGTCCAGTGGACTAACCACTCTGAAGAAGAAGCAACTTGGGAACGTGAAGATTATCTTAGGAGCGAATTCCCAGGCCTCTTTAGTACCTAAGCCTAGCAAATCTCGGGACGAGATTTATTTTAAGGAGGGAAGGATTGTAACATCCCAAAATTATTAACAAGTTTATTAATTCCAAAAATGGGAGCCAACAAAAACTTTTGTTAAATTATGTGTGTTGATCTCATGTTCTTGCTTGTGTTGCTATTTCCTCTTGTTTGTGTGTTGTTTGCTCTATTTAAAAACAAGAAGAAAGAAGAGAATTAAAAAGAAAAGAAAAGCAAGAAAATAAAGTGCAAGTGTCACAAAATTCTCCAAGTGAGGATCTCATTTTGTTTCCAACAAAATTAGTGGAGTGGTATTGCAAACCCTCCCATTTATCCTTACTACTTATCTCTCTCAAATATTATTTTCAAACTAGTTTTAAAAATTCAAAAGTAAACAAAGTAAAAATAAATTAAAATGCCTTAATTAAAACACTATGAAAGAAAATGTTTCAAAACATTTTATTATTTTATGCCAATTTTTGTGGAGCTTCTGTACCTTATGGGAAGGCCCACAAATTTTGCCAAATTTTTATAAATTGATTTAGTGCCTCAAATTAAATCAGAAGTGCTTCTGGTTTTAAACAGAAGGACTAAAGTAAATTAGAGAAAGAAGAAGGAAAAGAAACAGAGCACAGGAGCCAGGGGGTTTTTGCAAAACCGTCATCGTCTACCTCCCCTAGCTCACTGTCGCCGTCGCCGTGGCGCCTTGCTCGACGTCGCCGTTCCCAGGCCCCCCAGGGCCCCCTTGCCCGCGCTCTCCTCGCCTCCGAGCCACTGCAACCTCTGCGGGCAGAGGAGAGCCTCTCCCCTCGCCTTAACACCGTTGTCCCCCGATGCTCGCCGCGGAAGCGTTGGACGGCGACCGGCCAAATTGGCCCACTCACCGCACCTCGCCACGCGATCCTCTACGCCGCGAGCCCTAGCTCCATCCCGGACCCCCCAGACACCGTTCGCCGCCTCTCCGCCCCTCTGGAGCTCTCCTGCACCCGAACCACCGTGGACCGACCGCGGCCGATAAATACCCCCCGCACCGTGCACTCCCTCCACTCCACCCCGACCCCTCTCACTCTCTCCACTCCTCAGTGCACCGCCAGGAGGGCGGAGCCACGCCCTCGAAGCTCCGGCTGCCCGTGAGCTTCCTCGACGCTCCGCCGCATCCGAAGGTGAACGCCGACGCGGCCGTGCCGTGTTGCTGCTCCCCTTCCTCCATTGACCACACCACCTTGATCCCCGTACTCCCCGCACTCACCCGAGCCTTTTGCCCCTCTGTTTGTGCACAGAGACGCCGCCAGGACACCGCCGGAGACCGCTGCCGTGGCCGTGGAAGTTCAGCGGCTCGCCGTCGACGATTCACGCCGCCCCAGCAAGCTCCAGTCGCACCACGAACTTCCCCGAGCCTCCGCCGTCGCCCTGCACCATCCCCGAGCCTTCCCGAGCCCTCTAGGTGAGGTTTTGCCCAACCTCGCCGTCGCCGGAGCCACGGCGCCGCCCAGTTATGGTCGTCGCCGATGGATTCGTCGTGGACCGTTGGATCTCCATCCAACGGTAGCTTACCGTTTCGAATAGAAAAGAAAGAGAGAGAGAGACTGACGAGGGCCCCGCTCGTCAGGGTTTTATTATTTTCCCTGCGTGCGCTGTGCCGCTGACCAGTGGGTCCCCCTTGTCATACTTTTAAACATTATCCACACTGAGCATATTTTCTATTTTTAGTTTCAGAAGAATTTCAGTACTGATATCAACTTTAAAAATCAATAACTTGAGATTTAGGAATCCAAATAAATCAAACTCAATTGTTCTGGAAAGCTTATGAAATGTTGAACCAACCAAATTGACCTCATGTCATTTAATTAAATATTAAAAAGTATTATTGAAAATGCCACAGAAGGTTTAAAATCTAAACTTGTTTGTTTCTGATACTCTGTTAGACCAATTAATTCCAAACCAATTTTGCTAGCTTAGTACTGCCTTGTATTAGCTCCCCTAATTTTGGTAGAATTAATTAAGTAGTATTGTTGACTTTAGGATAAACCCTTCTAGGCTAAGACAAACAAATATGTTTATTGGTTGACCCAAATGGGTTAGGACCAATTTTGTTAGCTCACATATAGCCATGTTTACTTACCCTAAAAGGATTTAATTTTAGGAACAACAGAACTTATTTAATTGCCAAAACTCTATTATTAAGCTACTGGATTCAAACCAATGTGTAGGGAGTTTGGTAACCCAAATGATCCAATTCAAATTGGGTTGTCTTCTACACATCAGTAGCTTTCTATAGAAATTTAGTTTGTATTTTTGTGACCAACAGAACTCAAGTTGTGCAATTAAACATGTTTAACAAGTTTCTGCAATAATTTGGACATAAACAAATATTGTTTAATTCAATTATTTTGAAATCAAATTGTATTGTTTGATGAATGCAGTGGCTATTTAGAGCATTTAGGATTGTGATGATATGATGATTGTTTGAATAGTTTAGTGATTGCTTGTATTGTTTGTTTATCGATTAGACGAGAACGTTGCTGGATTTAGCGAGGAGGGGAATTTGTTGAACCGAAGATCAAGATCAAGGCCACTTTGCCGAGCAAGGCAAGCTACTCTCTGAGCTTGCACCTAAACTTATATGCATCTACTTTGATCAAATGATTTACTCTGAAAACCAATGGTTTACAAAACCTTTTCAAAAAGTATATGGAAATTATTTTGCCACCCTATGTAGTAGTTAGATGAAACTTTAGGATGGAAAACAATGTTGTTTCTTCAAAACTCCTTTGAAAATACTTGCGTGGCTAAGGAATACCGAGATGTCGGTATTAAGTGGAGAAGTGGAGGATGTTGATGTTTATGAAAAATGCACAGTGTCCTAGTACTATGACAACCAATCTTAATCTGTGCGACCACATTTACCCCCATATGGGAACGGGGCTTAGTCATATAATTTGCTCTTATTAGTATGGGATACCTCATCAATGGAGATGACTCCGTTATGCATGAGGGGATGGTTTGTGAACTCCCCTGACCTGGGTCCTCGCTCAAACTCTATAGAAAGATAAGGAGGGGATTGAAGACTTCATCAATGTGGTCGCCGGGAAAAACATATGAGTCCTCACACTTAGGGTTGCCGACGGGGACCGGACTGAGTGTTGGTGGGAATTATCATATGGGTAGGATCCTATACTAGCATGAGCAAAGGAGAGGCTAGGGTCGGTGGCTCAACTTCGCATACACCTTTTATGGCGGGACGTGGCTGACACGATGAGTTACGGATGGATGTGGGTTAAAAGCGTGCTACCTCTGCAGAGGGTCAAAACTATTCGAATAGCCGAGTCCTCGGATATGGACAATTGGGAAGCTGTCCTAAGATCATGTGCAAGTTTTGAAAATAATTCAGTTTTAAAAATGAAATTGAAGTGGAGGTGTTGGTAAAAATGGACCATGACAGACTATGGTCAGAAAAAGGTGGAATTTTGGGAGAAACCGATAAAGTGTTGGTCTTCATTCAAAATGGTTATAAAAACTCTTCTTACCTCTTTTAACAAGGATATAGAGATGTTATAAGAAAAATAAAAGTTTGAAAAGTTAAAAATAAAACTAGTGCATACTCATGTTGGGGTAGTTTGCGAGTACATTCAAATGTACTCATATTGGTTTCGTCCTGGCTATTGTCCTAGCCAGACTACGAGGAGGAGCACTATGCCGAGCAGGAGTATGGTGACTTCTATGCGAACTAAGGATCTCCACAAGTCAGCTGCCTGTTGGGTCGTCGTCGTTAGAATGATGTCTACTACGCCGTAGCTTCCGCTGATATTTTGGTTTGGCCCATGAAGGCACTTATGTAAGAACTTGGTCTAAATGACCATTGTGTAAGACTTTTATTCGGTACTGTAATGGATGTAAACTTTGGTATCCAATTCGGATTATGTGCAACGACAGACTGATCACGGGATCGTTGTGTTAAAGCATAATCGGGTATTTCGGACAGCTAGTCCGGGGTCACCACATATATGGAGACCTGGCTGTACGAAAGTTGTCACAATTTTCCATACGAAGATTTTAAGCCCGAGATCAGCCCAATCGGAGTTCGGACGCGGCCTGTAGGCCCGTTTTGGTGGAACCCTAAAAGGGGGTGACGGAAATCCGAGAAGATATATAAAGGGAGGAAACCTAATTCGTGGAGGACTCCTCCACCCACGAATTTCAGCCACCAAAAGCCACGTTTTTGCCTCCCCCATGGATCCCATCTCCATGGGGGAGGGCTCCCAAGAAGCCATGAAGGAGGGAGGCTAAGGGGCGGCGCTCCCCAAGCTGCCGGCGGCGGGGAAAGGAGTTCCCCGCCGCCGGCGCCGCCGCCGCCCTGCGCCCGCTGCCCTCTCCGCCGTCTTCACCGCCATCTCCATCACCATCTCCTCCTTGTATTCAGTGGTTCATCCTCCCACAAACCTCTGTACCGTCCTATGTAAACATGGTGTTTGATGCTATAATATTTATCCTATGATTTACATCATGTTTCCGTAGTTTATTTGTCTTTTGATTGCTTAATTGCATGAGGTTCATTAGAGTTGTATGTCTATATGGTGCTGTCCTTTGGTGTCCATTATATTTGTGCGCGCATGGATCAAACACCCTAGGGTTGGTAGTATTTGTAACGAAGCGGGGGAAGTTCTGCCGGAGTGACAGAAACCTGAGAACGCGAACCGATTAGTTGCACGTATGGGAGTAAGAGGACCTTGAACTTAAGGCTATGGTTGGGGAAACCTTAATGCATTGTTAGTATTTGCGGATGCTTGCTAACAATCCAATCATATAGTACTTGTAATCCCAAGTAGTGGAGTGCATGTATATTTAGCCTCTCCCACATAGAAAACTGCATCGAAGACAATGAACCAAGTACCTTCACTAATTAATCTTGGACAAAGCCACCACAATTACCACCACTTTTCCACACTCATGGTACTGTTAGTATATGGTTACTTAGTGTATTTTATTGCTGCAGCACTAACATTTACTTTCTTGTATTTATTATCTTGCAAAACTACCTCTCATACCCGTATTGCTACCGTAGTTTTATTTCTAGATAATGCAAACGTTTAGTGTGCGTAGAGTTGTATCAGTGGTTGATAGAACTTGAGAGAATACTTATCCTACCTTTAGCTCCTCGTTGGGTTCGACACTCTTACTTATCGAAAAGGCTACACGCGATCCCCTATACTTGTGGGTTATCAAGACCTTTTCTGGCGCCGTTGCCGGGGAGCCATAGCGTAGGTTAATGTTCTTGTGTGCACTTGTTTGCTTTATCTCTAAGTAGTTTTTATTTTCAGTATTAAGTTGTTCTTTATCTTACTATGGATAGGGAATGCGAATTACAAAAAAAATTAGGTGTAGTTGTTATCTAAAAACGTTTTCAAAAAGAAAAGTGATTGGAAAGATGAGTAATGGTTAAATGGGGGTCGACCTTGAACACTTGTGTTCATGCCTATGAAACCAAAACAAATCTTTCCATGGAAGCTTTTCATTAAAAACATGTAAATATTGTAAATATTGTGTATATACCTCTGTACATAAAAATAAAATGCTAATTATAGTCTTAGTTAATTGAAAGTTGATAGTTTTACTTTGCTGTCCAGAAACAGATTTTCTGTGCTCCACCGTATTAAATGTTTAAAATCACCAGAACGTGATCTTGATCTGAAATTTCTTGAGTGCAAAGTGATGCTTATTAGCTTTCTTTCATTAGACTAACTTTTTCTGATTTAAGGTACGTAGATAGGTCGAAAAATTCGATCTTTACTGACTGTTCTGTTTAGACAGATTTTGTGCTTCTCTGTAAATAAAATCGTGATAAATCTCAGAATAGTATTTTGACTTGAAAATTTTTGTGCATAAACCTGAGATTATTATCTTTCTTTCATTAGACTAAAGTTTTTCGATTTGAGCTACTTAACTATCTCGTTGAATGCCATCTTTACGGACTGTTCAGTTTTGACAGATTTCTTTGTTTATTCAATATTGTACTTGGTGTTGTTAGTTTCATTAGTTTTTCGACGGACAACGGAAATCATGAACACCTTAGTATATACAGTGGCTAATGTTGAGTAAAAATTATAAAACTTGTCAATGCTTGAACATGAGTGGATTTTATTTAATGAGTACTAACCCTACTAATGAGTTTTGTGAAGTTTTATGTGGATGTAGCTTATAAGATCTAATCAATATGGTGATATGAGATGAATAAGAAGACGCAAGAGCTCAAGCTTGGGGATGTGTAGGTGCATCCCAAGAACATATTCAAGAAGATACAATCATCTAAGCTTGGGGATGCCCGAGTCATCCCCCTATTCATCAACTAACATGAGGTTGTCTCGTTCATACTCTATATTACCCGTCCACATGATATGTATTGTCTTAACTTGTATTATAATTGCTTTTATATGTCTTGGTTTTACCTTCTTTAGTTTTATTAGGCTCCTTATTTGGTTTCGATTGCTTCTTTACTTTCACTTATAAATTCAAAATAACAAAAATATTTTCTTTTGTTTTGCTTCTTTGTTTGGTTCTTTATTTTAATTTTATTTGGGTTTTACTTTTGATTTTTATTTAGAGTTTTCCTTGCTGTAGCTAGCATGTTTAGGTCTTGCTTAGCCTCTGGTTTCTTAGTTTATCAAAAATAAAGTACCAAGTTTTATCCATTTAGCTTAGTTGATACATATGTAAAAAGTGATTTTCTGTTTTCGGTATCTACTGCTTATTGCGCGATTTTTCATATTTTACTGGAAGCTCTAAAAATCACGAAAAAATTACTGATGTTGTAGCACCTAATCCTCTGCATGTACAAAAATTGGCTAAAATTTCGGGCATGTTTAAGTGCACCTAAAAATTGCGTTTTCCAGCTGCTGTTTTTCTGGACAGATTCTGACTTTTGTTGCAAGAGTGGCCTCTTTTCGTTTTCATTTGATTTTTAATGGTTCTTACCTTTCATTTATAAGTTGGCCATTTAAGCAACCTTTCTGTAACTTAAAAACAAAATTTTATTTGGTTTAATAGTAGCACTTGGGAAATATTATCTATTGTACTAATGTCTAACCGCAGAAAAGAATGGGAAAGTTTTTGTGTTGAAGTTTTTTCACAGAGAATGAAGGAACACCAAACTATGGAATATTGAAGAATTACCAAAGTCATAAGCTTGGGGATGTCCCCGCATCCCTCTTCATCAATAACCCCACGGTTTGCAAACCTTTAAACTTTGTTTTTTGAGCAACATAGGAACTTAACTAAACTTGAAGCGGCTGTATTTTATTATCTATTTATCTTAGCATCAAACACCAGTTACATTAATAAGTGGATCGTCACATATTTTATTTATCCTCTGTTTTCAATGTTTACTTGGTTAATGGATTACTTGTTGAAACTTAAAAATGATGTGTGAATAATACTGTTTAGTAGTTTATGTTTTCTTATGGTTAGTCTCAACTAGCTAATAGTGCATATTATGTTATTTTGATATCAACATGCATTGTCCTGTTCATAAGATGGTATGGTATTGTGGTATCCTCCTCTGAATAATTCACTTGAATCGACTTGGCACATGCTCACACATGTTATGACTGAAAAATAAAAGTCAATTAAGCCTTGATGATCTATTTTGCCTCAGAGTTTTAGTATCGTTTTTATGCCTCCGTTAATTTTATTTTGTCGCAAGCATGATTATGACCGTTATCGCTCTCGTGGTTGTCGCTTCCCAGTCTATTGCTAGCCTTCACTTGTACTGAGCGGGAATGCTGCTCGTGCATCCAAATCCTTAAAACCAAGTTATCCCAAAGAGTCCACCAAAAAATTCCTATGCATGGTATTTCAAGCCATTCCAAGTAAATTTGCATGTGCTACCTTTAAAACCTTCAAAATATTTCTCTTTTTGTGTCAATGTTTACTAGCTCATGAGGAATTAGTGTGGTTATTCTTTATTCTATTTGTCAAATGGACTTTTACACCTGGACTAGTGGCATATACATCCGCTTATCCAATAACTTGCAAAAAGAGCTGGCAACGGGGTGCCCAGTCCCAATTAATTACAACTTTAACCAATTAATTCTCTTCACACTTTTGCCCTGATTCATCAGTAAGCAATGACAAACAGTGAAATACCTGAATGTGTGTAAACCAAAGAGAAAGAGGGATGATCTGCCTTGCTGGTAGAAATAACGTCCTTCATGGGAGCCGCTCTTAAAAGTCCGTTTGACAGGTAGAATACTGTTCTCACCCGCTACCATTCGTTGACAATTAACAAACACCTCTCAAAACATTTTTACCTCTGTTTTTAAAACAAAAAGCTCTAGCACGTGTTAATCCCTGCTTCCCTCTGCGAAGGGCCAATCTTTTATTTTTATGTTGAGTCACCATCCTTTCTTTGAGCACTTCTTCGAGAGCATAGCTGTCGTTCTTAGTGTAATGTGCTTGTCCCAGAATACGATTAATTGAGGTATAACCATGATGCTTTTATCTTTGATATCTCTATATCTAGTCTTCACTTGAACTTCAGAGGTGCCTTGGCATTTATGTTTTGCTCCACAATTAAGGGCAAGCGAGATACCACTCTATCATGCTTTATTATGGTCATTACAATCTTGTTGATGTTTATAAATTTCATGTTATAAGCTCTTAGTTCGTTGATACTTTTCATTAGGAAACATGATTGCTAAGTTTTATTATCCATACATCATGCAATTGTTAAAGACCTGATCATAGCATTTACAATCAAAAATTATTTTGTTATCATTTACCTACTCGAGGACGAGCAGGAATTAAGCTTGGGGATGTTGATACGTCCAAAACGTATCTATAATTTTTGATTGTTTCATGCCATTTTTATGCTTTTAGCACTTGTTTTATATTAAGTTTATTATTTATTTGGACTAACCTACTAATAGTTGCAAAAGTGCACAATGTTCTTGTTTTACTCTTTGATGTGTAGAAATTATCAAGAATACAAGAGGAAACCTTGTTGGAGTCGAATTGGGACTTTCCTGAAATCTGTCTGAGAACTTTTTACGAAGATTGCCAGTTTGACCCTCGAAGATGACGTATATGGAGACCTGGCTGTTACGAAAGTTGTCACAATTTTCCATACGAAGATTTTAAGCCCGAGATCAGCCCAATCGGAGTTCGGACGCGGCCTGTAGGCCCGTTTTGGTGGAACCCTAAAAGGGGTGACGGAAATCCGAGAAGATATATAAAGGGAGGAAACCTAATTCGTGGAGGACTCCTCCACCCACGAATTTCAGCCACCAAAAGCCACGTTTTTGCCTCCCCCATGGATCCCATCTCCATGGGGGAGGGCTCCCAAGAAGCCATGAAGGAGGGAGGCTAAGGGGCGGCGCTCCCCAAGCTTGCCGGCGGCGGGGAAAGGAGTTCCCCGCACCGCCGGCGCCGCCGCCGCCGCCGCCTGCGCCTGCCCTCTCCGCCGTCTTCACCGCCATCTCCATCACCATCTCCTCCTTGTATTCAGTGGTTCATCCTCCCACAAACCTCTGTACCGTCCTATGTAAACATGGTGTTTGATGCTATAATATTTATCCTATGATTTACATCATGTTTCCGTAGTTTATTTGTCTTTTGATTGCTTAATTGAATGCATGAGGTTCATTAGAGTTGTATGTCTATATGGTGCTGTCCTTTGGTGTCCATTATATTTGTGCGCGCATGGATCAAACACCCTAGGGTTGGTAGTATTTGTAACGAAGCGGGGGAAGTTCTGCCGGAGTGACAGAAACCTGAGAACGCGAACCGATTAGTTGCACGTATGGGAGTAAGAGGACCTTGAACTTAAGGCTATGGTTGGGGAAACCTTAATGCATTGTTAGTATTTGCGGATGCTTCTAACAATCCAATCATATAGTACTTGTAATCCCAAGTAGTGGAGTGCATGTATATTTAGCCTCTCCCACATAGAAAACTGCATCGAAGACAATGAACCAAGTACCTTCACTAATTAATCTTGGACAAAGCCACCACAATTACCACCACTTTTCCACACTCATGGTACTGTTAGTATATGGTTACTTAGTGTATTTTATTGCTGCAGCACTAACATTTACTTTCTTGTATTTATTATCTTGCAAAACTACCTCTCATACCCGTATTGCTACCGTAGTTTTATTTTCTAGATAATGCAAACGTTTAGTGTGCGTAGAGTTGTATCAGTGGTTGATAGAACTTGAGAGAATACTTATCCTACCTTTAGCTCCTCGTTGGGTTCGACACTCTTACTTATCGAAAAGGCTACACGCGATCCCCTATACTTGTGGGTTATCACCAAGCCGAACAGCCAGCCTTGTTCAAAGAGTTCGAAGACTTTGGACTAGAACTTGTTAGCCATGGTTATCTCGCCAATTTAGAGTTAACCCCAACCCTGATGGATCAAATCAAAGAAGGCGAAAAAGATCATGAAAGCATTGAAGGAATTAAGAAGAAGATTTCCCTCGGCAAAGCACCCGGTTTTACCAAAGATGCTGAAGGAGTGCTGAAATTCAATTACCGTATCTGTGTGCCCAATGTCACGGAACTTAAGGAGTTAATCCTAAAGGAGGCCCATGAGACCCCTTATTCAATCCACCCCGGCGGAACCAAAATGTACCAAGACCTTCGAGAAAGATTTTGGTGGCATGGAATGAAACGAGAGATTGGTTCTTTCGTAGCCAAGTGTGATATCTGTCAGCGAGTCAAGGCTGAACATCAGCGGCCCGCTGGATTGCTTCAATCTTTGAAAATTCCCGAGTGGAAGTGGGATGAGATTGGAATGGATTTTATTACGGACTTTCAAGATCCAACCGAGGCCATGATTCAATCAGGGTCATCGTTGATCGACTGACCAAGGTTGCTCATTTTATACCCGTCAAGACCACTCACAATGGAGCCCAGTTAGCAGACCTGTATATTTCCAGAATAGTAAGCCTGCATGGTGTGCCTAAAAATATTGTATCTGATAGAGGCACGTAATTCACCTCAAGATTCTGGAAATCCCTTCATGAAGCCCTCGGAACCAAGTTAGCATTTAGCACAGGTTATCATCCCCAGACCGATGGCCAAACTGAACGAGTGAACCAGATATTGGAGGACATGTTTCGCGCATGTGTTCTATCCTATGGTTCCAAGTGGGAAGATTGTCTTCCGTTTGCAGAATTCTCGTACAACAACAGTTATCAGTCTAGTCTGTAAATGGCCCCTTTTGAAGCCCTTTACGGCAAGAAGTGTCGTACGCCCCTGAATTGGTCCGATACCGGAGAAGGCAAATTGTTTGGACCCGATACCCTCCGTGAAGCTGAAGAGCAAGTTCAGCTTATTCGTGAACGCCTCAAAACTGCCCAATCCAGTCAGAAGAGTTACACTGACACCAAGCGCCGTGATCTCACTTTCAGTGTCGGAGATTATGTTTATCTCTGAGTGACACCCCTCGAAGGAATGCAGCGTTTCCATGTGAAAGGAAAATTAGCGCCAAGGTATATTGGACCCTTCAAGATCATTGCTCGTCGAGGAGAAGTATCCTATCAGCTGGAATTGCCCCCAGAGTTAGGAGATTATCACGATGTCTTCCACATTTCCTTGCTCCGGAAGTGTCTTGAAGTTCCTGACCAGCCTGATGTTTTCAAAAACATCGACCACCTCTCCATCGACCTGAACCAAGACCTGACTTTTCGCGAGAGACCCCTCAAGATTCTCGAAGAAGATGTTCGTGTTACCCGAAGATGCGCAATCAAATTCTACAAAGTCCAGTGGACTAACCACTCTGAAGAAGAAGCAACATGGGAACGCAAAGATTATCTTCGGAGTGAATTCCCAGAACTCTTTAGTACCTAAGCCTAGCAAATCTCGGGACGAGATTTATTTTAAGGGGGGAAAGATTGTAACATCCCAAAAATATTATAAGTATTATTATTCCAAAAATGAGAGCCAACAAAAACTTTTGTTGATTATTATGTGTTGTTTGCATGTTGTTGCTTGTGTTAATTATTTCTTGCTAATTGTGTTGCATGCTCTAAATAAAAACAGGAAGAAAAGAAAAGAAATAAAATAAAAGTGACAATTGTGTCACAAAATTCTCCAAGGGGAGAAACTAAAATTCTTTCAAACCAAAATTCAGAGGAGTGGTGATGTAAACACTCCCATTTTGATTCTTACTACTTTCCTTCTCCAATACTATCTTTTTTGTTTAACTAGTTTTAAAATACCAAATTCAAATAAAACCAAAATACCAAATTCAAAACCCTATGAATGAAAATGATTCAAAATATTTTATTTTGCAAAGCCAAATTTTGTGGAGCTTCTACATGTTATGGGGATGCCCCACAATTATTTGCAAATTTTTCTAAAATGTTTAAGTGCCCTAAATAAAATCCTAAAATGCTACTGGACTAAAAAGAAGTAAAAGAAAACAGAGAAAAGAGGAGGCAGGGGGTTTCTGCAAAACCGCCATCCCCTACCTCTCTCCCCTAGCTCACTATCGCCGTCGCCGTGTCGACGCTGGACGCCACGCTCCTCGCCGCTCCCAGGCCCCCCTGCTCGCGTTCTCCCTCGCCCTCGTGCCTCTGCAGCCTCTGCACGCAGAGGAGAGCTCTCTCCCGCCCCAATGCCACCCCTGTCCCCTCTGCACCGCCGCGGAGCACCTCGACGGCGCCGGCCAAATTGGCCTCCCTCACAGCTCCCCGACACACGATACACTACGCCGTTACTCCTAGCCCATGCCCGGACCCCCCAGACACCACGCGCCGGTCTCTCTCGCTCTCTGGACGCCGCTGGACCGCGACCATCGTACGCCGGCGTTGCGGCTATATAACCACCCGAGCACCGCACTCTCTCCACACCGCCCCACTGTCTCTCTCACTCACCACTCTCTCCCGTGTACCGCCAGGAAGGCGGGGCCTCTGCCGTGAAGCCACTGCTGCCCGTGGCAGTGCGCTGCAACCTCGCCGTGCCGAGGTAGGCGACGACCACGGCCACGCCGTGCTGGCCTCTCATTCCCTTCCCTCTGGCCACTACTTGCATCCTTATGATCACCGCACTCACCCGCACCTTGTTCCCCTCTGTTTCGTGCACCAGAGCGTCGCCAGGAGATCGCCGGAGTGCCGTCCCGTGCCCGAGGAAGTTCAGGAGCTCGCCGCCGACGAACCAGTCCACCCCAGTAAGTGCAACTCAGCCAGGAGCTTCCCCCTCGCCGCCGCCGTCAATGTGCATCATCTTCGCGACCTCCCGAGCCCCTAGGTGAGCAGCCCATCCACCTCGCCGTCGCCGGAGCATCGGCTCCGCTCGATTTAGGTCGCCGCCGTCCGCCGTCGACGTGGACGAGCGTGGACCGTTTGATCTTTGATCACGGTAGCGTGCCCCGCTCGTCAGGTTTTAAATCATTTCCCGCGCGCGCTGTGCCGCTGCCATATAGGCCCCACTCGTCAGAAATTTAAACATTATCCATAACTAGGTTTTCTCTGTTTAAATTGAAATATGAAAACAGTACTGTATCCAACTTGTAAATTTAATATCTCAAGATTTATAGCTCCAAATAAATCAAATCCAATTGTTCCGGAAAGCTTATGAAAATGTTTAACTAATCCAATTGGATTCAATTCATTTAGATGAATAATGAAAATGTATTATTAAAAATACTACAGAAGGTTTAAATACTAAACTTGTTTGTTTCTGATACTCTGTTAGTCCAAATAATTCCAAACCAATTTTACTAGCTTAGTACTGCCATGTATTAGCTTCCCTAATTTTGGTACAATTAATTGTGCAGTAATAATTGTTTAGTATAAAGATGAAGTTAGAACACCCTTCTGCACTAAAACAATTAAAAATGTTTAATGGTAAACCCAAATTGTTTAGGACCAATTTTGTTAGATCACATTTAGCCATGTTCAGTTACCCCTAAAAGGATTTAATTTTTGGATTAACAGAACTTAATTGGTAGCCAAAACTTGATTATTAAGTTACTGGATTAAAAAATTTGTGTAGGGAGTTTGGTAACTCCAATTAGTCCAAATCAAATTGTGTTGTCTTCTACACATCAGTAGCTGTCTATATAAATTTAGTCTGTATTTTTGTGACCAACAGAACTCAAGTTGTGCAATTAAACATGTTCCACAAGTTTCTGCCATAATTTTGGACATAATTAAATAATGTTTAATTCAATTATTTTGAAACCAAATTGTATTGTTTGATGTGTGCAGTAGCTATTTGTGATGTTTATGATTGCTATGGTGTGAAGTTGCTTGAGTAATCTAGTGATTGTTTGTATTTGTTTGTTTAATTAGTTAGACGAGAACGCTGTCGGATTTATCGAGGAAGGAGAGTTTGTTGAATCTGAAGATCAAGACCAAGGTCACTTTGTCGAGCAAGGCAAGCTACTCCCTGAGCTTGCACCTAAATACATATGCATCTACTTTGATCAAATGATTTACTCTTAAGGAATTGATTTACAAAACCTTTTCTAAAAGTATATGGATATTATTTTGCCACCCTATGTAGAAATATAAGGTAGTTTATATAAAAACTATAGGATGGGAAACAATGTTGCTTATTCAAAACTCCTTTGAAAATACTTGTGTGGTTATGGAATGCCGAAATTTCGGTGTTGAACTGGAGAAATGGAAAATGGGGATGTTTATGAAAAATGCACAGTGTCCTAGTACTATGACGACCAATCTTACTCTGTGCGACCACATTTACCCACATATGGGAAAGGGCTTAGTCAAATAATTTGCTCTTATTAGTATGGGATACCTCATCGACGGAGATAACTCCGTTATGCATGAGGGGATGGTTTGTGATCCACCCCTGACCTGGGTCCTCGCTCAAACTCTATGAAAGATAAGGAGGAGGATTGAAGATTTCACCATGTGGTCGCCGGGAAAAACCTATGAGTCCTCCCACTTAGATTCCGACGGGCTGGGTTAAGTGTGGATGGAAAGTATCATAGGGGCAGGGTCCTATACTAGCATGAGCAAAGGAGAGGCTAGGGTCGGTGGCTCAACTTCGCATACACCTTGTATGGCGGGACGTGGTTGACACGATGAGTTACCGGATGGATGTGGGTTAAAAGCGTGCTACCTCTGCAGAGGGTCAAAACTATTCGAATAGCCGAGTCCTCGGTTATGGACAATTGGGAGGCTGTCCTAAGATCATGTGCAAGTTTTTGGAAAAGCTTTTAAGTTCACAAGAAACTGAAATGGTGATGGTGTTACACAGCTATACCCAATGGAGTGGTATGAGTTGTTGAAATAAATGGACCATGGTGAGCCATGGTCAGGAAAAGGAGGGTTTTTGGAGAAACAAATGGGATGGTGACTTCTTTTAAAAAGATAGTTATAAAACTCTTCTTACCTTTTTCAATAAAGATATAGAGATGTTTTAAATAAATAAAAGTATAAAAGTAAGATAAAACTAGTGCATACTCATGTTGGGGTAGTTTGCGAGTACATTCAAATGTAGTCATATTGGTTTCGTCCCTGGCTATTGTCCTAGCCAGACTACGAGGAGGAGCACTGCGCCGAGCAGGATTATGGCGACTTCTACGCGAACTAAGGATCTCCACAAGTCAGCTGCCTGTCGGGTAGTCATCGTTAGAATATGATGTCTACTACGCCGTAGCTTCCGCTGATATTTTGGTTTGGCCCATGAAGGCACCTATGTAAGACTTGGTCTAAATGACCATTTATGTAAGACTTTCAATTCGGTATTGTAATGGATGTAAACTTTGGTATCCAATTCGGATTATGTGCAACGACAGACTGATCACGGGATCGTTGTGTTAAGCATAATCGGGTATTTCGGAGAGCTAGTCCGGGGTCCCCACACATTTGCTCAAAGAAATTATCGATGTCGGCCATGAACTCGTCAAACATAGAATCAACACTAGAAGGAGACACCATAGGATGTTCACTTGCCGCCATCTTGGGTGTGGAGGTTGCACCTTGAACTTGGAGTGTAGGCGTAGGTGCTTGATGGCGTGCCTTCCGTCTTGACTTCTCTTCATGTCAGCGTTGGCGATCTTGAAAGGAGAAATGACGTCGAAAGTCGTTCGGATGCGTCTCCTCACGTCGACGTTGGCATGCTTGTTGCTTTGGTGACCTTGTCTTGGAGCTCCCACTCGAACTTGGCGATATGTTCCGAAGCTTGGCGAGTGTGATGAGGTCGTCTTGGAGCTTGGACAAATTGCGGTCGACCTTGGCAACGTTCTTGTGGCGCCTTCTTGAGCTAGATTGGCCTTGGCTTCGGTTGGCCTTGTCGATGCACTTCTTGCAGCGCCGTCTTGTTGTCGATGTAGAATGTTGAAGCTTTGCGATATTCTTCTCATGACGCCTTCTTGAAGTAGATGGAGCTACATAGGATGGACTCATGGTGGTCTTGTCGGTGCACCGTCTTGAGCTTGAACCATAGAAGGTTATGCCGCCCTTGAACATGGTGGTGATGGGGTTCATTTCCTCTTGCATGTTGTCGAGGGAGTAGTCGATGTAGTCGCACATGCTTGAAGAGTGGTAGTCGTAGACGTTCTCCACCATGTCATCGGAGTTGTAGTCGTAGTAGTGGCGCTCCATGGGATCCATGCTTGTAGAGCCAATGTCGGTGTAGGACTCCATCATATCATCATTGCTTGTGTGCAGTCAGAGTCGATACCATATGAGGAAGGTTGGTCAAAGTAGTGGTACCGCTCCATGTCGTTGACGCTTATATAGTCGTAGTCATGGTAGCAGAAGTCTTGGTGATGATCCATGTCATGCACACTTGCGGAGTCGGAGTCGTAATAGCGGAAGTCTTGGTGATGATCCATCATTTTATGGGGGGTCATAGTCGGTGTAGTATTCCCCCACATCCTCAATGCGTGAGGCATTATAGTCGATGTGGCTCATCGTGTACTCATCATTATCTTGGCCTCCATAGTTGGATTCGCTCGCCCTAGACATGTTAACTCACAAACACAAGTGTATAAATGGAGTGATGGAGAACCAAGAGAAACTATATCGAAAAAATAGAGTTGCTTGACGAAAGAGAATCTGGTTCTAACACCCAACACACACACTTATGAGGATAGGAAGGTATGGTTGGTGGAAAGCAAATCGAACCAATCTGAAAACAAAGATATTGTAAAGGCAAGTAGAGAATCACGATGATCACAAAGCAAAAACAAGTCAATCCAAAAAAAAAAGAATGTAATTCAAGGAAACACACGCACGGATAGATAAATGGGACTTATGCAACCAAGAAGTGAGCTAAAGAACCATATGATCCTAGCGAAGACTATAAGCTCGTGTTGCACAAGTACAAGGAGAGCCACTAGCTCGATTGCAAATTATTGGTGGGCTACTAGATTTGCACAAAATGTACCACCTACTAGATGTTCATCAAGCTTACGTGCTTCCTACAAGAGATATGGCAAGTGGTGTTTCTTTCTTTTCTTTTTCTTGCACTTTTTGCTACTTTTCTCTCTTCTCTTTTGCTTCTTTTCTCTTTTGCACACCCACTTTTTTTATGTCAACTAGCGCAAGTACTTTTGCTCGGAAACTACAAGGTGCAAATGTGCAAAGCCCAAGCAATCATCAAGAGCTAGCCTCAATAGGACATGGTAAACGCAAAGATATAGTGTGGCTCACAAAGGAATGGCAAGGGGAAAAGATTCGCGAAGTTATACCTTTCGTCGATGATCTTCACCCTTTGGTGTAGAAATTTCGCGCTTGCCCACGGATTTTTGGGATGGTGGATGTTGGATCAGCCGCAATGGTGATGTAGTCCTTGTTCGTAGCTTCGAAACGAGCCGAAGAACACCAAAAACGGAGTCCGGAATCAAAAGATACGAGAAAACAAATTTTCAGAAATTGCAGAGAGGTCGGCCAAGGCCGGGCTGGAGGCCGGGTGGGAGGCCGGCGTCGTCGGGTGGGAGGCTGGCCAGGCCGGGCTGAAGGCCGGCTTCGAGGCCGGGCAACCTGCTGCAAGTTGACCTTTGAAAATCCGTGATTTTGGTGGAAAAACGGCCCGAAACACCTCAAATCGAAGGGGAAATTAATGGAATTTGGCCATGGGAATGCAAAGGAAGCAAGATCAACTAGTTTAGCCATAGATCTATGGATCAGAACCTACCAAAACGCACAAGATTCAAAGATCGATCCAAAAGCAATTTGGGACTATTTTTGGTGGAAATTTTTGAATTTCTCAAAATCAAAGAAAATTTTGGTGGATTTGGGGGTGGAAACACAAGTCAAATCCGTGGCAACCATGCTCTAATACCATATGGTGAAGGCCATGCCTCTAGGGTTTCCCGATCTTCACGGATTTGATGCGGAAACATGAAGAACACGAAGAACAAGAAGAACACGAAGAACACAAGGAAATTTGTGGGGATAACTAGCAAAGCAACACGGATGATATCAACCGGTAACAAATCCCCAAGGGCAGCCCCCGATTCTCAATCTCAAAGCAACCTTACTCTTAGGATTGTTTCTCTTAGCGGTCAGTCCAACCGATCCAATAGCATCACCAAAGATGAAGGATTGGCATGTAATCTCAATTACAAGAAGAGGTCTTGGAATCCACTAGAGGGATCTTCTCCACAAGGGGAGGCCTTGATTCATCTCCACAAGGGGAGGCCTTGATTCATCTCCATAGGAGGCAACACCACAAGGGGTCGGAAGGAGCTAAGCTCAACTCTATCTCATCATCTTAGCTCTATCCTCTCAAGAAGGGAAGGGAGTCCTATACATAATCTAAACCCAAAGGGGTAGGTTACGTGACTTAAAAGGCAAGACGCGCAGGAAGGACGGCCTAGCCGGGCTGGAGGCCGGCGGCTTCGGGTGGGTGGCCGGCCTGGCCGGGCTGTAGGTCGGGTTTTCAGGCCGGCCAGACTGGCTCCGCCATCTTCTTCATCTTCATCTTGACGCTTTCTCCTCCTCTTACATGCGTACGCCTTGGATGGTCTTGAGGCTTGGGCTTCCTCGGCATCTTCCCGGATGTTCATACTCGTCATGTGGTACCTAGCATAGCAAAGGGTAGATGATCAAGTAGTATACCATCCAATGGTCCACGAAATGGGTTCTCGTAGAGGATGGAGTTCACCTTTAATGTCCATGGTGACTTGTGATGTATTGCAGTGCTTGACATGGTGATCGAAGAACGCTAAGAACATGAGAACACAAACATGATACAAGAACCGTATGCCTTACCGGTCGGTCCAACCGGCCCAATAGAATCGACCTGAGGGTGGGAGATCGGCAAGCACTCGGTAGAATCGTGGAAGGAGAGACCGGAATGGTAGAATATAACCAAGAGAGACTAAGCACAAGTAGGGGTCTTGATACAACTCAATAGATGTATGATCTAAGGAGAGGCCTTGAATCCACAAGAGGGATCTTCTCCACTTGGGGAGGAATCATCTCCACAAGGGGAGGGGATGAGCACAAGCTCTATCTCTATCTGATATCTTACCTCTCTCAAATCATGTGGTGTATCACTCATTCCCTCAAAGTGGTAGCACTCAATCTCACTCTCACTGAAGTGGGATAAGTGGCTCTCATTCTCACATGGGATTGGTACCATCTCATAACACAAATGCATAGGGATGGGCTCGGATTCCTCAACTCCATTCACCACCATGGTTGAAGGGAAACTCCCATGCTCAACCTTCTCAACCTCGTCGCCTCCAAAGATGCATGCCATAAGAGGGGCATCATCCTCAACTCCATTGCCGAAGGGATCATCCCATGCTCGGCATCATCACTTGACCCATGGTCAAAGGTGAGAGCATCATCAATGCTCGCCTCCTTGGTCAAAGGGAAAATACCATGCTCGACCATCTTGTCGTCATCTTGGTCACCGTCTTGTTCACCAACTTGGCAATCTCACATCATGTGACCATTTCCATTGCATAGTGGGCACAAGAGCTTGGGGCATTCTCGTGGATCATGTCCTTGGCCTTGGCAATTGTCGCATAGAAGGTCTTCATCGTTCCATACGGGGGTATTGTGGTGGTGGCACTTGGTGTAGAGACCATATCATTAGGGGTGCTCGAGAAGGGCTCCAATGTCAATGGGAGGGGTGACGTCGAAAGTCGTACGGATGCTTCTCCTCATGTGGACGTTGGCGTGCTTGTTGATTTGGCGACCTTTCCTTGGGGCTGCTTGGTGACATGTTCCGAAGCTTGGCAAGTGTGTCGATGTCGTCTTCAAGCTTGGATACGTTGTGGTTCACCTTGGCATTTTTCTTGTGGAGCCTTCTTGAGCTAGATGGGCCTTGGCTTGTGTTGGCCTTGTCGATGCACTTCTTGCTGCGCCGTCTTGGTGTTGATGTTGCATGTGGAAGCTTGGATCTCTTGGCAATGTACTTCTCCTTGTGCCTTCTTGAAGTTGGTGGAGCGTCATAGGATGAACGCATGGTGGTCTTCTTGTTGCTCCACCTTGAGCATGAACCATAGTAGGTTCTCCCGAAAAGCTTGGTGGTGCCGCTCTTTGCCATGGTGGGGGTGCGGTTCATCTCTTCTTGCATGTTGTCGAAGGTGTGGTTGATGTAGTCACCCATGCTTGAGATGCCGTATTTGAACATGTCCTCCATCATGTCGTCGGAGTTGTAGTCGCGGTAGCGGTGCACCATGGAGTCCATGCCCGTGTAGTCGATGTCGGTGTAGCGCTCCCTCATGTCATCCATGCTTGTGTAGACGGAGTCCATGTTGTTGGCGCTTTCGGAGTTGGAGTCGTGGTAGCGGAAGTCTTGGTGATGCTCAATGTCATGGTCGGTGTAGTAGTTGTAAGCTTGGTGATGCTCCATCATGTCATGGTCGGTGTACTAGTCGTAAGCTTGGTGATGCTCCATCATGTCATGGGGGTCATTGTCAGTGTAGCATTCCCCCACGTCCTCCATGCTTGAGGCATCATAGTCGGCGTGACTCATCGTGTACTCCTCATAGTCTTCGCCTCCATAGTTTGATCCGCTCTCCCTAGACATGTTAACTCACAAGCACGAATGTATATATGTGGAGTGGAATGGAACTAGATCACAACCTCTCACCTTGTAGATAGTATTGGACGTCGTGGACAACCAAAGGAAACGATCACAAAGTAAAGCGCTTATGTTCAAGTATCCAAAAACGAACTCCAAAACACACACGGCTTATGGTGGATAGGTAGGTATTGTGGAAAGCAAATGGAACCAAACCGAACCAAAGATATTGCAAAGGCACGTAGAGAACCACGATGATCACAAAGCAAAAGCAAGTCAATCTCAAAAGATAAGAATGTAGTTCAAGGAAACACACACAGGGATAGATAAATGAGACTTATCCAACCAAGAAGTGTGCTAAAGAATCATATGATCCTAGCGAAGACTATAAGCTCATGTTGCGCAAGTACAAGGAGAGTCGCTAGCTCGATTGCAAATTATTGGTGGGCTACTAGATTTGCACAAAATGTACCACCTACTAGATGTTCATCGAGCTTGCACGCTTCCTACAAGAGATATGGCAAGTGGTGTTTCTTTCTTTTCTTTTTCTTGCACTTTTTGCTTCTTTTATCTTTTTCTCTTTTGCACACCCACTTCTTTTGATGCCAACAACAAGATATATAATATATGAACTAGCGCATGCAACGGTCGCTCGGAAATTACACGATACAATTGTGCAAAGCCCAATCAATTATCAAGAGCTAGCCTCAATAGGACGTGGTAATCGCAAAGATATAGTGTGGCCCACAAAGGAATGGCAAGGGGAGAAGATTCGAGATGTTTATACCTTTCGTCATTGATCTTCACCCTTTGTTGTAGAAGTGTCGTGCTTGCCCACGAAGTTTAGTGATGGTGGATGATGGATCTTCCGCAATGGTTATGGAGGTCTTGTTCGTAGCTTCGAAACGAGCCAAAAAACAGCAAAAACGGAGTCTGGAATCAAAAGATATGGCAAAAACCGTTTTCCGAAAATTCCAGTTTGCAGAGAGGCCGGCCTGGCCAGGTCCGAGGCCGGGGGAGGCCGGGCTGTCGGGTTTGACCTTCCGAGGACGCGAAAAGGATGAATTTGGCAGAAAAACGGACGGAAAATCACCAAATTAGAGGGGGAAATGAAGGAATTAGGTCATGGGAACGCAGAGGAAGTGGTGAAGGCCATGCCTCTAGGGTGCCCGATCTTCACGGATTGACGGCGGATTTGGACGAACTCACGCAAGAACACACGAAGAACACGAAGAATGCCAAGAACACAAGACACGATACAAGGACACGTTTCCCTCACCGGTCGGTCCAAGCTGGTCCAATAGAATCCCAAAAGGAGAGATTGGCAAGTAGATACAAGGAGGGATCTTGAATGGTTGTTTCGTCAAACTACAAGTAGAGCTCTTGAATCCACAAGAGGGTTCTTCTCCACAAAAGGAGGCAACACCACAAGGGGTGGATAAGGAGCCTATGCTCAACTCTCTCTCATCATAGACTCTACCCTAGATCTGAAGCAAAGGGGGTCATATTTATAGTGTTGACCCAAAGGGGATAGGTGGGAAAGGGATACTAGGGAATATTCCCTGCTAGTCTATTTCCGCAGTGGTAGTACCGCTACGCCTGGCGGTAGTACCGCTGGGTGCTTCCCTAAGGCGCCTGGGCTTCTTGTCAGGGCGGTAGTACCGCTTGGCCTGGCGGTAGTACCGCTGGGTGGCGGTAGTACCGCTGTCGGTGCCGCTGGAGGTACCGCCGGGACCTCCAGAGAGCCAATCTGGGCGGTAGCTCTGGCGATAGTACCGCTCCCTGTATGTGGCGGTAGTACCGCTATGTCTGGTGGTAGTACCGCTCCCGAAGCTGTTTGGCTCCACTTCCAAGCCACCATCTTGTCGGGCCTCGTTCCTTGTGCACCTTGGTCATCCTCTCGTGTACTCGTCGTCATCGCCGTAAACCTAGTATCATCAAGGGACGGAGGATGACGTAGTATACCATCCAAAAGGGTGGGAAATGAGTTATCTAAGAGGAATGAGTTCACCTTTGATATCCATGGTGACTTGGGGTATGTTGGAGTGCTTGACATGATGGGTGGCCAAGGTTGGGTTACATCATCTCCCCCCCTTCAAAAAGAGTCGTGGGGTTCACCATGTAGTCATGCTTGATGGAAATGATGTAGCACTTCTTCAATGTCCCTTCACATTTCAAGTAACCTACAAGACTCACAAGGAAGACGAAACAACACTTAAAGAGTAGCCAATTCTTGAAGGTCATCGCATGAGCGCTTATGTAGAAGGAAGTCACCTTAGCAAGATGCCGATATGCTCTTCTTGCAAGAACTTCCGTCATAGGAATGCGTGGTTGAAACAACTCATGGAGGCTCATCCAAAGGTATGACCTACACATCAAAGACCAAGCAAACAATGTGTGTGCAAGATAGAGGAGCATATCATCAATGACATGTCCATTTATGTTCATTACACCATTAGCACAACACAAATATATTGAAGGTAATGCATATGCAAGGTCAATGTGCAAGCAACGTCTTGAAAAATCCTCAAAATGTGGGAACACAAAAACTCCATGAAAATTTGAGAAGGCAATGGTAGCTATCTCATTTTGAACCATATGATCAATATTGCACACAAGGCATTGGTAAGAGAAATTTGTCAACATCCTTGATGCAATAAGCGGAGAATTTGGCAAAAACGCATGATGAATAATGTCCAAAATATCATCATCGGTGCAAACAAACCATATGAAAGAGCAAGTATTCGAAATATTTGTTGCAACACCAAATGTGTAAAATCAAAACACTCATGACAAGACATGCTCAAAATGTCATTATGGTTGCACACAAGCCATTTAAAAGAACAATTATTTATCATATTTGTTGCAACACATAAATCATTTACATAAAAGATGGGGGAATTTGTCTTGCCATAGGGGAAAGCATTATCACAAACATGTTTGCAAACAAACCAAAACCAAGAGAAATTGTTCAACTTGTTTGATGCAAAACATGGGAAGGGTATTAGAATCGGGTTTGATCCACAACTCAAGTATATGCTCTCAAGAGCTCTTTTTGTCAACTCATGCTCAAGAGAATTGGACAATATAGCATGAGGCCTAATGCACACGAAAAACGAAATGAAAAAGTTGTGTGCATGGTATATGAACACATCATCCATCATGAAGTGTCTCTTCATTTTCATATCACCAACAACATCAAAATCAATGGGAACATATGATATATGTGGATAGTTACCATGCAAAGTGAAGGATGGAACAAGGTTCCTAAGAGAGAATGTAAAATCTCCAAAATGTGAGAGAGCTATGGGTTCAATCTCATTATAAATTAAGGGCTCATCATTGCAAACCATGCATTTGAAAGATCAAATTTTCATCGTTTTGGTTGCAATGAAGGGAGAGTAGTAATAACCTTGATTACAAAACAAGTGAATGGTATTTTTATCACCAATAGAAGAATCCACATGATCAACATTGTTTTGAGGCAAGGTATCACATGGGAAAAGGAAACAATCATAAGTGACATCAAAAGAATCATCCAATTCATGCAAGCAATCAACATTCATCATGTCCACTAGTGGGATCATGGTCACATCAACACCCATACCTTGATAGTCCCGCTCATGTGAAGTAGGTGTTGAAGTAGTAGGGGCTTCCGTGTAGCCGACTTGTCCAATTCGAAGCAGACATGGGGTGGCATCGTCATCATCATCCGCCATGTACATCCTCTCCATTTCAATCATCATCGTGTCAAGGGATGGCGTCTCATCATCCATGGAACCTAGCACACAATGAGAGAACACACGAGGGGTAGAGGTTAAGTTGTTAGAAATCAAAATGGCCTCACAAGACCTATCAACTACCTCTCTCAACTCCAACGGTGTATCACTCATTCCCTCAAAGTGGTAGCACTCAATCTCACATATGGTGGCAGCACTCAACTCACTCTCACTCTCACTCAAGTGGGCTAAGTGGCTCTCATTCTCACATGGGATTGGTACCATCTCATAACTCAAGCTCATAGGGATAGGCTCAGTTTCCTCAACTCCATACGCCACCATGGTTGAAGGGATACTCCCATGCTCAACCTTCTCGACCTCGTCGCCTCCAAAGATGCATACGATAAGAGGGGCATCATCACTCAACTCCATTGCCAAAGGGAACATCCCATGCTCGGCATCATCATCACTTGACCCATGGTCAAAGGTGATAGCATACTCCATGCACGCTTCCTTGGTCGAAGGGAAAATCCCATGCTCGACCATCTTGTCATCTCCTTGGTCACCATCTTGTTCACCAACTTGGCATTCCCACATCAAGCGACCTCTTCTATTGCATAGTGGGCACAAGAGATTGTGACATTCTCGTGGATCATGGTCTTGGCCTTGACAATTGTCACATGTAAGGTTTTCTTCTTGCCATATGGGGGCCAATGTTGTGGTGGCACTTGGTGTAGAGACCATATCAGGTGAAGTGCTTGAGAAGGGCGCCGTCTTGGTTGTGTCCTCACAAGTGTTGCCATGCTTCTTGCGGCGTCAATGTGACCTTGACTGTTGCTCGAAGAACTTGTCGATGTTGGCCATGAACTCATCAACAATAGAATCAACACTAGAAGGAGACACCATAGGATGTGGACTTGCCGCCATCTTGGATGTGGAGGTTGCACCTTGAACTTGGAGTGTAGGCGTAGGTGCTTGATAGCGTTGCGTCCGTCTTGACTTCTCCTCATGTCTTTGTTGGCATTCTTCATTGGAGGGATGACGTCTAAAGTCATTTGGATGCATCTCCTCATGTCGACGTCGGCGTGCTTGCTGCTTTGGTGACCTTGACTTGGAGCTCCCACTCGAACTTGGTGATATGTTCCGAAGCTTGGACAAGTTGCGGTCGACCTTGGCAACGTTCGTGTGGCGCCTTCTTAAGCTAGATGGGCCATGGTGATGTAGCCCAACCTTGGCCACCCATCATGTCAAGCAACCCAACACATCACAAGTCACCATGGATATCAAAGGTGAACTCATTCCTCTTCGAGAACTCATTTCCGACCCTTTTGAATGGTATACTACTTGACCATCATTCCCTTTACACTGCTAGGTGTGTCACCACGGGTACGAGTCCACGGGAAGATAGCCAAGGCGCAAGAGGAATGAAGCCCGACAAGACGGTGGCTTGGAAGAGGAGAAGGAAGAAGAGCCAACAGTTCTAGGAGCGGTACTACCGCTGATGCCACCGGTACTACCGCCAGACGACAGACGACTCCAGCTGAAGCAGCCAAAGCTCCAGGTGGCGGTACTACCGCCAGCACAGCGGTACTACCGCCAGTCCCAGGCCTGGTACTACCGGCCCAGCTACCACCGCCAGTACCGTTAACGCCGAGAACGCTTCTGCATACCCCGTCGGTACCTGCCGGTACCTGCCACGTTCTACCGCTGGAGAATAGTCGAGAGTCTGCCGGTACTACCGCTGGCGCAGCGGTACTACCGCTACCCTACCAGGTCTGGCACTACCGCTGCCCCTCCGGTACTACCGCTGCCTGCGTGCAGTCAACGGGTTTCAGCCCATGTATCCCCACTCCCACCTACCCCTTTGTGCCTAGACTATATATAGACATACCCCTCCACCTCTTTAGGGTTAGACAAGCTATGAGATAGAGTTAGACCTTGTGCTCACTTCCTCCCCTTGTGGAGATGATTCCTCCCCTTATGGAGAAGATCCCTCTTGTGGATTCAAGGCCTCTCCTTAGATCATCCATCTATTGAGTTGTTTCAAGATCCTCTTCTCTTAGTTAAAACTATTAGCCAATCGCCCACCTTTGTGGATTCCATTGGATCGGTTGTCCGGTCGGTAAGAGGAAATCAGTTCCATTAAGAGTTGAGTTGGTTTGGTTTCTTGATTCAAAGGCTTCTCTATTTGAGAGAGTTATTGTTGAGTGGGAATCCTTGCAGGCTCTTCTAGTTATCCCCACTTCCCCACGAATTCCCCTTGTGTTCTTCATGTTCTTCATGTTCTTCGCGTTCTTCTTCACCTCCGCCTCAAATCCGTGAAGATCGGGCAACCCAAGAGGTCCTAACCTTCATCATATGGTATCAGAGCAAAGGTTGCCACAGATTTGACTTTGTTTCCACCCCAAATCCACCAAATTTTTCTTTGATTTTGAGAAATTCAAAAATTTCCACCAATAATTGCCCCAAATTTCTTTTGGATCGATCTGAGATTTGAGTTCGTATTTGCAGGTTTTGATCCATAGATCTATTGCTAAGCTTGTTGATCTACCTTCCTTTGCGTTCACATAGCCTAATTCTATCATTTGCCCTTCGATTTGCTGTTTGAAGTCGTGTTTTTTCGCCCCAAATCGCGAAATTTTTGTCTCGGGTTCAGATCTGGAATTCCCGCAGCTAGTGGTACTACCTCTGGGCCTGGCAGTACTACCGGAACCTGGTTCCAGCGGCACTACCTCCCCGCTCAACGGTACTACCGCAAGTTCTGGGACAGGCCAGAAACAGCATTTCAGAGCCACGGTTTTGGCCATATCTTTTGCATTCAGACTCCTTTTTTGGTGTTCTTTGGCTCGTTTCGAAGCTACGGACAAGGCCTACATCACCATTGCGGTTGATCCATCATCTACCAACCCCAAAATCCATGGGAAAGCATGAAACTTCTACACCAAAGGGCGAAGATCATCGACGAAAGGTATAACATCGCGAATCTTTTCCCCTTGCCATTCCTTTGAAAGCCACACTATATCTTTGCGATTACCATGTCCTATTGAGGCTAGCTCTTGATGATTGCTTAGGCTTTGCACATTTGCATCGTGTAGTTTCCAAGAAAAAGTACTTGCGCTAGTTCATATATCATATATCCACTTGTTGGCATCAAAAGGAAGTGGGTGTGCAAACGAGAAAATAATCAAAAGAGAAAAGAAAGAAACACCACTTTCCATATCTCTCGTAGGAAGCACGCAAGCTCGATGAACATCTAGTAGGTATTACATTTTGTGCAAATCTTGCAGCCCACCAATAAATTGCAATCGAGCTAGTGGCTCTCCTTGTACTTGTGCAACACGAGCTTATAGTCTTCGCTAGGATCATTTGGTTCTTTAGCTCACTTCTAGATGGTGGTACATTTTGTGCAAATCTTCTAGTGTGTTTTCTTGAACTAAATTCCTATCTTTTGAGATTGACTTTCTTTTGCTTTGTGATCATCGTGGTTCTCTACTTGCCTTTACAATATCTTGGTTTTTGGATTAGTTCGATTTGCTTTCCACCTACCATACCTTCCAATCCACCATAAGACGTGTGTGCTTTGGAGTTTGTTTTTTGGATCTTTGAAACTCAATCAACTCTTGTCTTTGTGTATCGGTTCCTCTTGGCATGGTCCACTAGTTCCAATACTGTCTTCAAGGTGAGGTTGAGCTCTTAGTGTCCATTCCACCCATATATACACTTGTCTTGTGAGCTAACATGTCTAGGGAGAGCGAATCAAACTATGGAGGCCAAGATGATGGTGAGAACAACATGAGCTACATCGACTATGATGCCGCGAGCATAGAGGACATGGGGGAATACTACACCGACGATGACCCCCATGACATGACAGAGCATCACCAAGACTTCCGCTACCACGACTCCGACTATACAAGCATCAATGACATGGAGCGGTACCACGACTTCGAACAACCTTCATCATATGGTACCGACTTCGACTCCGCAAGCGTTCATGACATGGAGCATCAACAAGACTTCCGCTACTATGACTCCAACTCCGCAAGAGCCAACGACATGAACTACACCGACTTCGACCACATGGACATGATGGAGCCCTACACCGACATTGACTCCACGAGCATGGATCCCATGGTGGAACGCTACCATGACTACCACTCCGACGACATGGTGGGGAACATCTACAACTACGACCTCTCAAGCATGGGTGACTACATCGACTACACCTTCGACAACATGCAAGAGAAGATGAACCCCATCACCAGCATGTTCAAAGGCCGCACAACCTACTATGGTTCAAGCTCAAGACGGAGCAACGAGAAGACCACCATGCATCCATCCTATGAAGCTCCATCAACTTCAAGAACGCCACATCGAAGTACAACGCCAAGAGCTCCAAGCTACGACATTCTACATCAACACCAAGATGGCGCAATAAGAAGTGCATCGACAAGGCCAAACCAAGCCAAAACACATCTAGTTCAAGAAGGCGCCACAAGAATGACACCAAGGTGGACCACACCATGTCCAAGCTTGAAGACGACATCGACACACTCGCCAAGCTTCGGAACATATCACCAAGTTCGAGTGGAACCACCAAGGACCTTCGACGACAAGCACGCCGACATCGACATGAGGAGAAGCATCCGAACGACTTTCGACGTCAATTCTCCTCTCAAGAATGCCAACATCGACATGAAGAGAAGTCACGACGGAAGGCACGCATCAAGCACCTACGCCTACACTCCAAGTTCAAGGTGCAACCTCCACATCCAAGATGGCGGCAAGTGCACATCCTATGGTGTCTCCTTCTAGTGTTGATTCTATTGTTGACGAGTTCATGGCCGACATCGATAAGTTCTTCGAGCAACGGTCAAGCTCACGCCGATGCCACAAGAAGCATGGCAACACTTGTGAGGACACAACCAAGCGGCGCCCTTCTCAAGCACTTCACATGATATGGCCTCTACACCAAGTGCCATCACCACATTGATCCCCATATGGCAAGATGAAGACCTAATATGTGACAATTGCCAAGGCCAAGACCATGATCCACGAGAATGTCCCAATCTCTTGTGCCCACTATGGAATGGAAGAGGTCACATGATGTGGGAATGCCAAGTTGGTGAACAAGACGGTGACCAAGGAGATGACAAGATGGTCGGGCATGGGATTTTCCCTTAGACCAAGGAGGCGTGCATGGAGTATGCTATCACCTTTGACCATGGGTCAAGTGATGATGATGCCGAGCATGGGATGTTCCCTTCGGCAATGGAGTCAAGTGATGATGCCCCTCTTATGGCATTGACCTTTGGAGGCGATGAGGTCGAGAAGGTTGAGCATTGGAGTTTCCCTTCAACCATGGTGGCGCATGGAGTTGAGGAATCCGACCCCATTCCTATGAGCTTGAGTTATGAGATGGTACCAATTCCATGTGAGAATGAGAGCCACTTATCCCACTTGAGTGAGAGTGAGAGTGAGTTGAGTGCCTCCACCATATGTGAGTTTGAGTGCTTCCACTTTGAGGGAATGAGTGATACACCACTTGAGTTGAGAGATGTAGTTGATAGGTCTTGTGAGGCCAATTCGAATTCTAACAACTTACCCTCTACCTCTAGTGTGTTCTCTCATTGTGTGCTAGATTCTATGGATGATGAGTCGCCACTCCCCGACATGATGATGCCTCAAATGGAGATGTACATGGAGGATGATGATGATGCCACCCCATGTCTACTTCAAGATGAACAAGTCGGCTACATGGAAGCGACTACTACTTCAACACCTACTTCACATGAGCGGGACTACAAAGGTATGGGTGTTGATGTGACCATGATCCCACTAGTGGACATGATGAACTATGATTGCTTGCATGCTATGGATGATTCTCTCGTCCCATCATATGATACATTCTTACTCCCTTGTGATACCTTGTTTGAAACCAATGTTGATCATGTGGAGTTAACCATTTGTGATGTTTCTACCATAGACATGCCTTGTTATGAATGTTTCCATTTTTTCCCATTGTGGCATGCAACATGTTGAACAATTTCTCTTTCACATGTGTTGCTTGCAATAATGTTGAAATGCTTGATAATGAGATTGCCCCCATAGCTTTCTCACATTTTGGAAATGTTTCGTTTTCTCTTATGGACCTTGTTCCATCCTTCACTTTGCATAGTGACCATCCACATATGTCATATTTTCCAATTGATTTTTGTGTGGTTGGTGATGTGCAAATGAAGAGACACTTCATGATGGATGATGTGTTCATATACCGTGCACATAACTTCTTCATATGGTGTCTTGTGTGTGCCGGTAACCGCATGATAATGTGTAACATCCCAAGTTTTTCAAAATTTTGAAAAATCAGAAAAATCAGAAACTTTTTGAAAATTATAATATTTTGTTTTGGGAAAACAAAATCATGCATGCATTCATCATCTACTTGGTTTGTTTGCATTTAAATTTTTCAGAAGTTGGAATTATATTTCCACTTAAAAACCTATTTGAGAAAATGTAAATAAAAAGGGTAATTTATGCCCTATATATTATTTTGATTATTATGGTTTTAATTGTTCTGTTTAAATATTGGTTGTGATTCAATTTTTGGTTTTGATTTGATTATTTTTAGTTGGAAAATAAGTGATTTTCAAATATTTACATTTGTGGTATCTTGTTTGATTTTAATAAGCCACAAATGAATTTATTTAAAGTGTCAATTAAGCAATTATGCAATATTTTAAATTTCAAATGTTGAAATGTGTTTGAATGTTTCAAAATAAACATATTATTTTTACAAATTTTTAGAAACTGGTTTGAGTTGATTTGGACTTTTAAAACAAAAGTTATGAAAGATTTAACAAAAAAATAGAAAAAGAAAAAGGAAAAACTGATGACGTCACGGCTGACGTCATCGTCGTCGTCTTCAACCTCCAGGTGGAAATCACGCACGAAAATCTCTCCTCGGCCGTTTTCTTCCGTTTTATTCCGTCTTGATTCCCGGAGATTTAGTGCACCAATTAACGCCCCGTCTGCGCCTACTTAAAGCCCACGACCTCCCTCTCTTTTCCCCCAAACCCTAGCCCCTAAGACGCCGCCAGGCCGTCGAAATCGCTCACCGGAGCTACGCCTTGCCGCCGGCCTTCGAGGTCCATCCCGGCGAGGTAAGCCATCCCCTAGGCCCGAGATCCCTCCCATCTTCTTCCCCTTTCCCTGGCGCACCTCCTAAGCCACTTTTTCGATTTTTGTTCGCAGCCAGGACGTCAAGCACGAGCTCGACAGGAGCTTGCCGGAGCCGCGGAACTCCCTCCGCTCTTCCACGCTGTTCCGGGAAACGATAGTCGACGTCGACCACCCCTTCGTCTTCGCCTCTCCGCGCTGCACGTCGTCGTCGCCTCGGCTGAGCAGGAGCACCACCAGAGCGTCGCCGTCGACCACGGCAGAGCTCGCCGGCGCCACCGCATCCACGCTGCGTCTTCGTTCCGGGAAGTGATCCACGACGCCGACCACCCCATCAAACTCGCCGTGCCGCGAGGAACCTCCGGGCACGTTCCCGCGCCAGGAGCACCACCGGAGGAGCCACGCCGTCCACGCCCGAAGCGGAGCGCCGCCGTCTTCCTCGTCTCCGGCCACCCCGCGCCGCATAGCGAGCACCATCACTTCTCCACCGTCCGATCTATCTCCTACGGTCAAGATTAGAATTTTTAATCGAAGAGGTATTCTCGGATATGAGCCTTTAGATCCAGATCCAACGTCCCAGATCAATTCACTTAAACACGTCAGCAGCCCAGACAACGCCCATTCAGCGGCCACGTCAGATCCAGTCAGCACACGCGTGGAAAATGATTTTTCTATTTAGATTTAATTGGCAGTTTTGCAGAAAAGCCCCTACATATTCAAACCCTTATATCTTTTTATTGGTTTGGCCAAATTTAACTAACTTTATATTTTTGAAAAGCTCTAAACTTGTAGAATATTTTAGCACTGTTAGTTTTCATTTTTGCCTTAGTTTAAAATATTCAAATTTCAAACGTGTGATTTGAGTAATTTTAGCATAACTTTAAATCTATTAATCCAAATTTTGCAAATAAAATATTTTTGGAAATCTTTGTATCCGTAGAATAATTAGCCACTGCTAGAAATAATTTTTGGATATTTTTAAACTGTATTAAAAATCAGAGGCTCAATTTTGAGTAATTCACAGTTATTCAATTTGCAAATAAATGAATTGAGTAAAATGGACAATATTATATTTACTAATTGGAGGCACCATACGAGCCTCCACGTTAATCCTAGAGATTAACAAATTTTGTCCGTACGATCTGGACATAATATGTCTAAAGCCGTCGGATTTAAGCTGTTGCCCGGCGTGTCACGCAGGACCCTTCAACACGATCAGGTGGTCATGAGTTCGAATCACGTATCCAGCATATTAATTAGGTCCTAATTAATTCCTGCCTCCGGACTTAAAGATGTCAGTCGTCGCTACCTCCAAGGCAAATCATCGATCATATGGATTGCGCGTCTCCGCGGCGGCGATGGCCGAAGTTTCCACACGATCCGGAACGGCCACGTCTTAAATCTATCAATCTTACGCCAACCAGAATTGGTTATACAACAAAGAATCGCATGCATGCATGGTCGCCGGCCGGCCTGCGCGCGGGGAGTGGTCAGGTCGGTTTCTTCTTCTGCTTTTTATATTCAGGCTTGCTCTTTCATGATTAGTGGATTATTGGATCATTGCTTATTTATTGATGCTTTTTGTTTCCTGTATATAGATGCAATCACCGCTGATACAAGAAGCTAGACTGCCGTGTTTCAAAAAAAAATTAGACGGTGCTTTTCGATTCACTTCCCATTGTGATTTTTTTCTGATTGCTATAGATTAATTAGCGCATCGAGCTAGCTTCACACAGTAGTATCAGATCAATCAATCGATCAATGAGGCCGGCCAGCTTGTGCTTTACGCCTAGGTGTGTTTTGCTTCGGCCAGAACCACCAATCAGCGGCGAATCGTTCATGAGCGTTGCATGCTGAGCCAGCTTTTGAAATACACGACCTGTCGAGCATGTGCCAACGAAGGATACGAGAGCAAGAATGGCACATCGGGAATCAATCTGTTTCAGGTAGAGTTTCCATCCTGCCTTATTAATTTTGTTTGCATGTAACCACTTGATAATTGACCAGTTCGACGTGTAGTTCGCATTACAAAGCTGATACAAATTGTATTGTTTTCGGTCTAATATATCTACTGTAGATTTCTGAACACATAGAGAGTCAATAAAAATATAATATGGTATATTCCACAGTTGCAAAAATCGGATATGTCAAGGTACATCATACGTACTCGACGGGTCGAGCATGTGCCAATAAATGATGTGTTAACAAGCATGACACGTCGGGTATCAAATCGATATGTTTGTGCTATGGTTTGCATCATGCTTTTATCATTTTGGTTTGCATCTGGCCATTTAATAATTGACCAGCTGAACGTGCAATTTATCAATATTGAGCGGATCAAAATTGTATTTTTTGGCTAACAATTCTATTGCCGTGATTTGGATGATTGAAACAATTATACCGGGGTATATACCACAATTGCGAGAACAAATAGGACAAGGTATAACATAACTACTCGACGTGTCGAGCATGTTCTAACTGAGGACGTGAGCAAGGATGACGCATAAGAGTATCAGATCGATGTGGTTCATGTACAGTTTGCATCCTGCTTTACTATTTTGATTTGCATCTAGACATCTAATAATTGACCAGTTCGGCGTGCAGTGATCACAAAAGAGCTGATTCAAATTGAATTGTTTTGGGGCTTTAACATTTTGATTTGCAAATGTCTATTGTTACATGCTTTGTCATATATATCTCAGTTTTTTATCTTATATAACCCATTATGCAAATGTTTGTTTTTAATATTGAATTCATATCACTCTAATGGACTTATGCTCATGGTCAATCTAATCCCCGAACGGAATCATATGGTGTACTTTATAGATGAGTTCTCTCTAAAAATGTTCCTTTTTGGAATAAGAAAGCCACATGAAAAGTCTTGGAAATAGATGAAAGGCCCTGAACGGTTCTTCAATTCCAACTTTGGTTAACTTGCACAAGAGTTGGTTGGACTGACTTGAATTGGTGCATTACAACACACTGTAAAAAGTTAATCTTAGGCATCTATTTTGTAGCGATGGCAGCAGGGTTTGATGGATTATGGCGTGGAGAAAGCAAAGTACATATGAACATTTCAGACTCATAGATCATTCACATGTATTTTTAAGAAAATCGATTTCACGATGGATATCGAACTTGAAAAAAATAAAATGCACCTATATATAATGATATTTTTCCATCAAAGATAACTAGAGAAAGGCATGAGCTAATTATTATTTTGTGGCTATATTATGGTAGTGCATATTAATCAATACTTTATCCTTTTTGTGACGGGAACCAACAAATATTAAATATCATACACGCACTATTGAAGTAAGTTGTTAAAAAAATCTTTACATATATTTCATAGTTCGGTTTTCTACAAGATTTCAAAGAAACAATATTAAACCTTCTATGTGTAGAACAAAGTAGTAGGAAGTTTTTGTAGAATGTGTAGAAATAGGCATTAATTACATTATTGGTAATATGTCAAGTTTCGAACGTAAATTATTGTGTTCCTAATAAAGGATTACAAAATAAGTTGGTACATACTTCAATTAACATACATATTTATTCACATATATTCTATTCAGTTTTACGAAAGGTTCTATAGTATTTCAACTATTGATACTCAAGCCCGTGCGAATGCACGGGTTGACGACTAGTAAATATAAATTGGTATGTCCAAAATTTGTAAATAAAATATCCTTGGAAAGCCCCTGACCTGTAGATTATTTTGGTTCTGTTAATTTTCAATTTTGAGTAGTTTAGATTTATTCAAATTTCAAATGTGATGTTTGAGTAAATTTGACATAACTTTAGATTTATAAATTATTTTTGAGTGAATCCAATTGTAGAAAATTTGCTTATTTGCCCTCTGTCCAGTAGTATTATTTTTCAGTTTTAAATAAAAGTTTAATTACAGAAAACATTAAATCTTGTGTTAATTCTTTTAAAGTGTCTTAATAGTGTTTTGATTTAATTAAAACTAATAAAAACTTGACCTATGTTTTCATGGACATAATAATAACAGAAAACAGTAGTAAATAGTTGTGTTAAAGGGCCTTATAAAAAAATGTTGCTTTGTAAATCTTTGGTTTAAGTTGTGTATAAAAACCTTTCAAATGTTTTATTTTTAATCAATGAGTTATTATAGAACTCTTGGAACTTTCTTGACAAATACTATATTTAATCCTTAGAACTCTTGGAACTTCCTTGACAAATACAAAAAATTAATCTTAGAACTCTTGGAACTACCTTGACAAATATGTTATGTACAACTTCTTCCTTGACCAAGCCCTTTTGTGCAAACCTTGTTATGTATGTTTGATATGCCTTGAGTTGTTGAATTGTTGTTTATTGGTGTGTTATTTCTATATATAGATTGAACGGAGTGCAACGTTGTTCCTTGTTAAAAGGAGTGTGAGAGCGACAACAACTTCCAAAGGCAAGTGGCACATTCATAAACTTCCTAAGTATTTTGTCTATGCATGAGTAGAGTATTTTTCTATAAGCATGTGTTGGATAGTATTGCTATGCAAAAACTGTTTAGAGTAGTACCTCTATACTAGTGGTCTAGAATCCTATAATAACTTAGTAGAATTATTGGATGCTATGCAAAAGTGATTTTATAAAAAAAGCTAATTTCTACTAAGTAAATGAATCACCTGGGTGGAATTGGTATTGCTTGGTTTATGTTGAGTGGTTACTCAGGGCTGTGTTCGTGGTTGTCTTCGCCTAAGGTAGTTTCTACTATACTTAGGGCCATGAGCATGGTGGTTTTCACCTGAGGGTGCACTTGTGGACGGCCACCCAGGGACAAAGGGATTTGAAGTTACTCCAAGTGAAGATTGCTTCCAGTGCAGCCATTTGTCATATGGGCTCTGTCTTGATGGATTAAGTTGCGTGGACTCACCTAGGCTTGACAAGCTGATGTAGAGGGATGTAGGTGGAACGGGTCAAGCCGGTATGGGGTGGGAAAATGCCTCTGAAAAATCTCGTCTCAATCTTTCCTTTTCCTTATCACTGCTGGAGTGTAGAGGATAGTTTGGGCTGATTGAGTCAAATGGTGAAAGTGCACAACCTCTCGAGATGTCAAAACTAAATATTTAGCCGTGTCCCCGGTTACGGACAATTCTGAGCAGCTGATCAAGGACGTCAACGGAGGATCCCAACATTCCAACTTCTCAAGTAAAAATTTTGCCAGTTGGAATGAACATGAATGGACATGTCATTGATGATATGCTCCTCTATCTTGCACACACATGGTTTGCTTGGTCTTTGATGTGTAGGTCGTACCTTTGGATGAGCCTCCATGAGTTGTTTAAACCACGCATTCCTATGACGGAAGATCTTGCAAGAAGAGCACATCGGCATCTTGCTAAGGTGACTTCTTTCTACATAAGCGCTCATGCGATGACCTTCAAGAATTGGCTACTCTTTGAGTGTTGTTTCGTCTTCCTTCTGAGTTTTGTAGGTTACTTGAAAGGCGAAGGGACATTGAAGAAGTGCCACATCATTTCCATCAAGCACGACTACATGGTGAACCCCACGACAAGGTCTACACATCTACCTCCTTGCCATGATGATGATGAGCAAGAGTCGAGGACGACTCTTTTTCAAGGAGGGGAGATGATGTAGCCCAACCTTGGCTACCCATCATGTCAAGTAACCCAACACATCACAAGTCACCATGGATATCAAAGGTGAACTCATTCCTCTTCGAGAACTCATTTCCGACCCTTTGAATGGTATACTACTTGACCATCATTCCCTTTACACTGCTAGGTGTGTCACCACCGATACGAGTCCACGGGAAGATAGCCAAGGCGCAAGAGGAATGAAGCCCGACAAGACAGTGGCTTGGAAGAGGAGATGGAAGAAGAGCCAACAGTTCCAGGAGAGGTACTACCGCTGATGCCACCGATACTACCGCCAGACGACAGACGACTCCAGCTGAAGCAGTCGAAGCTCCAGGTGGCGGTACTACCGCCAGCACAGCGGTACTACCGCTAGTCCTAGGCCCAGTACTACCGCCAGTCCCAGGCCCGGTACTACCGCCCCAGCTACCGCCGCCAGTACCGTCAACGCCGAGAACGCTTCTGCATAACCCGTCGGTACCTGCCGGTACCTGCCATGTTCTACCTTGGAGAATAGCCGAGAGTCTGCCGGTACTACCGCAGGCGCAGCGGTACTACCGCTACCCTACCAGGTCCAGTACTACCGCTGCCCCTCCGGTACTATCGCTGCCTGCGTGCAGTCAACGGGTTTCAGCCCATGTATCCCCACTCCCACCTACCCCTTTGGGCCTAGACTATATATAGACGTACCCCTCCACCTCTTTAGGGTTAGACAAGCTATGATATAGAGTTAGAGCTTGTGCTCACTTCCTCCCCTTGTGGAGATGATTCCTTTTGCATTTCAGAGCCACGGTTTTGGCCATATCTTTTGCATTCGGACTCCGTTTTTGGTGTTCTTTGGCTCGTTTCGAAGCTACGGACAAGGCCTACATCACCATTGCGGTTGATCCATCATCACCGACCCCAAAATCCGTGGGAAAGCACGAAACTTCTACACCAAAGGGCGAAGATCATCGACGAAAGGTATAACATCGCGAATCTTTTCCCCTTGCCATTCCTTTGAAAGCCACACTATATCTTTGCGATTACCATGTCCTATTGAGGCTAGCTCTTGATGATTGTTTGGGCTTTGCACATTTGCACCGTGTAGTTTCCGAGCAAAAGTACTTGCGCTAGTTCATATATCATATATCTTGTTGTTGGCATCAAAAGGAAGTGGGTGTGCAAACGAGAAAATAATCAAAAGAGAAAAGAAAGAAACACCACTTGCCATATCTCTTGTAGGAAGCACGCAAGCTCGATGAACATCTAGTAGGTGTTACATTTTGTGCAAATCTTGTAGCCCACCAATAAATTGCAATCGAGCTAGTGGCTCTCCTTGTACTTGTGCAACACGAGCTTATAGTCTTCGCTAGGATCATTTGGTTCTTTAGCTCACTTCTAGTAGGTGGTACATTTTGTGCAAATCTTCTAGTGTGTTTTTTGAACTAAATTCCTATCTTTTGAGATTGACTTGCTTTTGCTTTGTGATCATTGTGGTTCTCTACTTGCCTTTACAATATCTTGGTTTTTGGATTAGTTCGATTTGCTTTCCACCTACCATACCTTCCAATCCACCATAAGACGTGTGTGCTTTGGAGTTTGTTTTTTGGATCTTTGAAACTCAATCAACTCTTGTCTTTGTGTATCGGTTCCTCTTGGCATGGTCCACTAGTTCCAATACTATCTTCAAGGTGAGGTTGAGCTCTTAGTGTCCATTCCACCCATATATACACTTGTCTTGTGAGCTAACATGTCTAGGGAGAGCGAATCAAACTATGGAGGCCAAGATGATGGTGAGAACAACATGAGCTACATCGACTATGATGCCGCGAGCATAGAGGACATGGGGGAATACTACACCGACGATGACCCCCATGACATGACGGAGCATCACCAAGACTTCCGCTACCACGACTCCGACTATACAAGCATCAACGACATGGAGCGGTACCACGACTTCGAACAACCTTCATCATATGGTACCGACTTCGACTCCGCAAGCGTTCATGACATGGAGCATCAACAAGACTTCCGCTACTATGACTCCAACTCCGCAAGCGCCAACGACATGAACTACACCGACTTCGACCACATGGACATGATGGAGCCCTACACCGACATTGACTCCACGAGCATGGACCCCATGGTGGAACGCTACCATGACTACCACTCCGACGACATGGTGGAGAACATCTACAACTACGACCTCTCAAGCATGGGTGACTACATCGACTACACCTTCGACAACATGCAAGAGAAGATGAACCCCATCACCAGCATGTTCAAAGGCCGCACAACCTACTATGGTTCAAGCTCAAGACGGAGCAACGAGAAGACCACCATGCATCCATCCTATGAAGCTCCATCAACTTCAAGAACGCGCACATCGAAGTACAACGCCAAGAGCTCCAAGCTACGACATTCTACATCAACACCAAGATGGCGCAACAAGAAGTGCATCGACAAGGCCAAACCAAGCCAAAACACATCTAGTTCAAGAAGGCGCCACAAGAATGACACCAAGGTGGACCACACCATGTCCAAGCTTGAAGACGACATCGACACACTCGCCAAGCTTCGGAACATATCACCAAGTTCGAGTGGAACCACAAGGACCTTCGACGACAAGCACGCCGACGTCGACATGAGGAGAAGCATCCGAACGACTTTCGACGTCAATTCTCCTCTCAAGAATGCCAACATCGACATGAAGAGAAGTCACGACGGAAGGCACGCCATCAAGCACCTACGCCTACACTCCAAGTTCAAGGTGCAACCTCCACATCCAAGATGGCGGCAAGTGCACATCCTATGGTGTCTCCTTCTAGTGTTGATTCTATTGTTGACGAGTTCATGGCCGACATCGATAACTTCTTCGAGCAACGGTCAAGCTCACGCCGATGCCACAAGAAGCATGGCAACACTTGTGAGGACACAACCAAGACGGCGCCCTTCTCAAGCACTTCACATGATATGGCCTCTACAGCAAGTGCCATCACCACATTGATCCCCATATGGCAAGATGAATACCTAATATGTGACAATTGCCAAGGCCAAGACCATGATCCACGAGAATGTCCCAATCTCTTGTGCCCACTATGGAATGGAAGAGGTCACATGATGTGGGAATGCCAAGTTGGTGAACAAGACGGTGACCAAGGAGATGACAAGATGGTCGGGCATGGGATTTTCCCTTAGACCAAGGAGGCGTGCATGGAGTATGCTATCACCTTTGACCATGGGTCAAGTGATGATGATGCCGAGCATGGGATGTTCCCTTCGGCAATGGAGTCAAGTGATGATGCCCCTCTTATGGCATTGACCTTTGGAGGCGATGAGGTCGAGAAGGTTGAGCATTGGAGTTTCCCTTCAACCATGGTGGCGCATGGAGTTGAGGAATCCGACCCCATTCCTATGAGCTTGAGTTATGATATGGTACCAATTCCATGTGAGAATGAGAGCCACTTATCCCACTTGAGTGAGAGTGAGAGTGAGAGTGAGTTGAGTGCCTCCACCATATGTGAGTTTGAGTGCTTCCACTTTGAGGGAATGAGTGATACACCACTTGAGTTGAGAGATGTAGTTGATAGGTCTTGTGAGGCCAATTCGAATTCTAACAACTTACCCTCTACCTCTAGTGTGTTCTCTCATTGTGTGCTAGATTCTATGGATGATGAGACGCCACTCCCCGACATGATGATGCCTCAAATGGAGAAGATGTACATGAAGGATGACGATGATGCCACCCCATGTCTACTTCAAGATGAACAAGTCGGCTACATGGAAGCGACTACTACTTCAACACCTACTTCACATGAGCGGGACTACAAAAGTATGGGTGTTGATGTGACCATGATCCCACTAGTGGACATGATGAACTATGATTGCTCGCATGCTATAGATGATTCTCTCGTCCCATCATATGATACATTCTTACTCCCTTGTGATACCTTGTTTGAAACCAATGTTGATCATGTGGAGTTAACCATTTGTGATGTTTCTACCATAGACATGCCTTGTTATGAATGTTTCCATTTTTTCCCATTGTGGCATGCAACATGTTGAACAATTTATCTTTCACATGTGTTGCTTGCAATAATGTTGAAATGCTTGATAATGAGATTGCCCCCATAGCTTTCTCACATTTTGGAGATGTTTCGTTTTCTCTATGGACCTTGTTCCATCCTTCACTTTGCATAGTGACCATCCACATATGTCATATTTTCCAATTGATTTTTGTGTGGTTGGTGATGTGCAAATGAAGAGACACTTCATGATGGATGATGTGTTCATATACCATGCGAATAACTTCTTCATATGGTGTCTTGTGTGTGCCGGTAACCGCATGATAATGTGTAACAATCCCAAGTTTTTCAAAATTTTGAAAAATCAGAAAAATCAGAAACTTTTGAAAATTATAATATTTTGTTTTGGTAAAACAAAATCATGCATGCATTCATCATCTACTTGGTTTGTTTGCATTTAAATTTTTCAGAAGTTGGAATTATATTTCCACTTAAAAACCTATTTGAGAAAATGTAAATAAAAAGGGTAATTTATGCCCTATATATTATTCTTGATTATTATGGTTTTAATTGTTCTGTTTAAATATTGGCTGTGATTCAATTTTTTTGTTTTGATTTGATTATTTTTAGTTGGAAAATAAGTGATTTTCAAATATTTACATTTGTGGTATCTTGTTTGATTTTAATAAGCCACAAATGAATTTATTTAAAACCCTATTTTAAGATTGACATAAAGTGTCAATTAAGAAATTATGCAATATTTTAAATTTCAAATGTTGAAATGTGTTTGAAAAGTGTGTTTGAATGTTTCAAAATAAACATATTATTTTTACAAATTTTTAGAAACTGGTTTGAGTTGATTTGGACTTTTAAAACAAAAGTTATGAAAGATTTAACAAAAAACAGAAAAAGAAAAAGGAAAAACTGATGACGTCACGGCTGACGTCATCGTCGTCGTCTTCAAACTCCAGGCGGAAATCACGCACGAAAATCTCTCCTCGGCTGTTTTCTTCCGTTTTATTCCCGTCTTGATTCCCGGAAATTTAGTGCACCAATTAACGCCCCGTCTGCGCCTACTTAAAGCCCACGACCTCCTCTCTCTTTTCCCCAAACCCAAGCCCCTAAGATGCCGCCAGGCCATCGAAATCGCTCACCGGAGCTACGCCTTGCCGCCGGCCTTCGAGGTCCATCCCGGCGAGGTAAGCCATCCCCTAGGCCCGAGATCCCTCCCATCTTCTTCCCCTTTCCCTGGCGCACCTCCTAAGCCACTTTTTCGATTTTTTTTCGCAGCCAGGACATCAAGCACGAGCTCGACAGGAGCTTGCCTGTAACACCCCGAAAATTCAGACCGAGTTTTAAATTATTTTTGGACGCCGGAAAACTTTTTCTAGTTTTAATAAGGGTTTCCTAAAATCTTACGAGGGGATTTAACGTAGAGTTTGCTCTCTGTTGGAAGTCCGGAGGACTCCCCTACCCATTTCTAGAAGACCCGCCCAAGGATGTTTCATACTCCAATCCAATATTTCCCGTTTCGGAGTTAACCGTTAAAAGTCGGGTCCAATCCTAATTTTATTCAGTCAACTTAGGAGTCTCGGAAAATTCTCATAATTTAGGGAGATACATATTTTTGTATTTGCTACACTTCTTCTGTTGGACCCAAACCCATTTGAGCAAATTTTGACCTACTTCCGTTGTAAGCCGAAAATCGATGCCGGTACCGGCTTAGCGGACTTTTGCAAAAACCCCTTTTCCACAACACCAAATGAGCTCAAACTCCGTAGACACTCTCCTAGTACCAAATAAGCTCAGTGCTAATTGTTTGGGATTTTCCTGAGATGTGCTAGACCTAGGTCATTTCATCGAACACCTGGCGTTCCCTCGGTTTTCTGAAAATCATGCACGGAGGAAGTTCAAGCCCTGAGTGTTTCCTGTTTTGTTGAGTTGGCCCTGTCCTTAGGAACCCAGTGGTCGAAACCGTTTTACTTTTGGTGCTCCGAGTCACCGGGAACGCGTCGATGCCGCTTGTGTCGCGCTCTAGACGCACGCGTTAGCGTGACCTAAGCTTGCTAAACTAATCCCTAGCAGTAATCCTCCAGCAGCAGTGCTTCCACTGTGTGCCACTGCTCGTCCAGCTCCTCTTCTTATCTCTTCCACCGACAGCAAGGCAGGGGAGATCATTTGCTTCTCCCGTGTCTCCCCCTCCTCCCATTGCTCTTCCTCTCCCTCTGGCTACAAAAAGGTACCCGAGGCCCTCCTGGGCATGGTTGATCGGGTAGATCGACAGAGAGAGCCCCCAGGACTCATAGCCACTTTCCCCAGCTCACGTTCATCGAAACATCACCACCCGAAGCTCCAAAATAAAAATTAGCCGCCATGGCCGTAGCCCTGCCGAGCTCGCTCCCGAGCCACCCCGCACCTTCCCCATGCCCTAGCTCCTTCCCCCGCCGTGGTACGCCGCCCCCGCATCGTTCCGCCGTCGTCCGGTCTCCGTGCCGCCCCGACGGTCGGCGCCGCCAACTTGGCCGCCATGGCTGTACGGGCTTGCTCGTGTTCGTCACGCCCGCGACCTCTCCCCTGCCGCCTGAACCCATCCCCGGGCGCGGTAGGCCCCGGTGAGCCCGTCTCCGCCTTAGGCCGGCGGCCCAGCTGTCCCCGGCGCCGGTGGTCGGCGACGACCACCTCCAGCAGCTTCCCCACCACGGCCGAAGCTCGCGACGCCGCCCCCTGCCCTTCCCCCTGCCGCCCGAAGCTTCCCTGGGCGCAGTGAACCGCGGCCGTCCGCCGCCGTCGATCACTGGAGCCCCAGCCCCTCCCAGCTGCCGGTGCCGGCGAGCACCCGAGCAGCCCGTGCTCTCCTGCACGAAGAGGACGAACAAGGCAGCCACATGAGGTCAACGCCCCTGGATCGATCGATCCGGTCGTTTTTTTCGGCCCAGCACGAACCAGTGCAGCCCAGCAGTAGCAGCCCAGCAACGGCCCGCCAAGGCGCTGGTGCTGGCGCGCGCAGCACACTCTCGTCCCATTTGTAGCCCAGCCGCGAGGCAGATGCGGCCCGTGCAGTTTTTTTTCCCGAGCGGGCTGTTTTTTTTCTGGTGAGCAGCAGTTAGCTAACCGTCGCTCGTTAATATCTCTTGATCCGTAGCTCCGTTTGGAGCGAATCAAATTTGTAAATTACTAGTTTGAGAAGCTCTGTCTAGTAGTATTAGTTTTACTTTTTTGTAAAATACTTGTATGCTCAGTACCCTAGTATGCCTGCTTAGGTGTACACCGCGGTACCGGCAGACCGAGACCCTGACCCGCGACGCGTCCGTGATCCTTGAGCCAAATGGTGTCCGTCTTTGGAGGTAAGCTAACCCCTTGCTATGAGCCGTTCCGTAATGTTGTTTGTTTTTACTTATTGCCATGCTGAGTGTTTATATTGGTCTGCGTTCGGTATATATTATGTCGGTCTGTTATTGTTGTGTTCAATATGTTACTTGGAATATTGCTCCTGCCATGTTTCATTCATCATCCTTGTGTGCATTAGAATGACGTGTGAATTATTTGTGCGCCCCGCACTTGCGTGGCTGTGTCGAACCCTCTAACTAAACAATTGTAAAACATGCGTTCTTATGAGTGTTTGCTTCTTCTCCATCGCCGAGGTGAGGAGGGGACGAATGTCGTCTTATGATCCTCGGAGTTGCGGGCATTTGCCAAAAGAGTTATTTGCTTCTTCTCCCTCCGTCAAACGTGGTTGGCGTAAGCCCACCTGGACTGCGACGCTTGGAACATTTGCTTTCCATTTGGTTCTTTTTGCCAAGATTGCTGACACCACGTCGGGTTAATCCTTGAGTGGAATGGATGCTTTCTTTCTTATGAGTGCTTTTCGGTTCATTTTGGAGACTACATGCCCTACTAAATTTGGTAGTTGATATGTGATGGCGCTGGTCGGCGGAATCGCCGCCATAGTCACTCGATCGACGCCAACAACCTGTGTTATATTTGGTAGTTGTTATGTGATGGCGCTGGTCGGCGGAATCGCCGCCGTAGTCACCCGATCGACGCCAACAACCTGTGTTATATTTGGTAGTTGATATGTGATGGCGCTGGTCGGCGGAATCGCCGCCGTAGTCACCCGATCGCCAACAACCTGTGCTAACTTTTGTAGTTGATCTGCGATGGCGCTGGTCGAAGGTATCTCTGCCCCAGTCACCCGATCAACGCTAACAACATGTGCTAACTTTTGTATTGATCTGCGATGGCGCTGGTCGGAGGTAGCTCCGCCGTAGTCACCCGGTCAATACAAACAAACTATTGCTTGAGATATTATGTTGCTAATGTCTTTATGTTTGATGATTTATATTATTACTATATTATGATTGTTGTGTTGGACTAATCTTCTGTTGTTTGGACTTGTTAGGATGAAATTTGATTTAAATGAAACACCCCTCCAAGGTTCGATAGGGTCAGTCCATAGTGCCACTAATCTGAACATCGAACGCACTACCACCGTCGCTTGAATGGGCAGGCCTTGACCTACGTAATCCTATTGAGCCTCCTTTGATGCCACCCTTTTTGGCAAGTCTAGTCGGTTACCATAGTTGGTCGGGGCTAGTCTTGCGAAGGTTCCGGAGCTAGGCGTCGCTCATGGGTTGGGGACGTGCTGGATTCACTTCTGCATAAGGCATATAGTTATGTCGGTGGCTATGTAGGGAGTGCCTTGATGGCGTGAACGGTTGAGTGAGTGTATCAGACCGTCTTATGGATGTGATCCTAAAGTACCGGTTGCTAATGATCCACTTGGATGAGTGAAGTATTGCAACCTCTCGAGAGTGTCAAATCTGGATGTCTAGCCTCGTTCCAAGGTTATGGAACAACAGTTCAGTGTCGGTCACACTATTGTCTTTGTTGAGTCAGGAGGTTAAACATAAGTTCTGTTTGAAATAAAGATGAACAACCTGATTTCACTAAATGAACAATAAGTTGATGCAGGGAATGCTACTTGAGATGTGATTGTGAACCAGGTTTAGGGATGGCGGTGTGATGCGTTGGGGAGCCTATAGTTAGGCCAGAGCCCACATCAACCGTGCGTGCCCAGAGTGAAATGATGAGGCCAGTGGGCCTAGCAGTGATCACAGGTGCTGTTGTGTATTCTTTGGTACCCACATGGTACACCCGTTTTCTCGTCACAGGTAAGCCCTTTGTATGATTGCGGTGCACGATCCAACCCCACCTGGCTTGGACTCTGTACTGGTAATACCCCCGTTGCTTGCTTACGACATGTTTGGTTGTCAATGCCATGCTTCTTTCATGTCGCGTATCTAGAGTAGACCTTGCCATGTTGTAGGATTTTATTTCCAATATATATCTTGCTGCATGATTGTTGGATTGTTTGTAGCAAGGGGCGATTCTTTCCAAGTGCATACAAATGTACTCACGGGCGTTGTGATTGTGGCCAGATTTTGGCGAGGACTCAACTTCCACCTTAGCAAGGATAAGGAGCAGAAGCGTGCTCGGATCAGTAGCCCAGCCAGATACCTGTGGAGTGGAGCCGCTCCAAGCCGTTGCCTCATTTATGTCTTCCGCTGCCAGTTAAAACTCTGAGTTGGGCCATGCTTGGCTTGATATTTTGTAAAGCCTCGACGGCCTTGTAAACCTTTTGTAGCACTTTGTGCCTGATTGTGTAATGATATCCGCTATGTTGCATTGTCGTAACGTGCAGCCAGATATCTTGGGCTGGCGCACGGGGCGACCGCCCTTCTGACAAGCTGTGCCAGAAGGGGGTGCCGCATTGCCGGAGCCGCGGAACTCCCTCCGCTCTTCCACGCTGTTCCGGGAAATGATAGTCAACGTCGACCACCCCTTCGTCTTCGCCTCTCCGCGCTGCACGTCGTCGTCGCCTCGGCTGAGCAGGAGCACCACCAGAGCGTCGCCGTTGACCATGGCAGAGCTCGCCGGCGCCACTGCATCCGCATCCACGCTGCGTCTTCGTTCCGGGAAGTGATCCACAACGCCGACCACCCCATCAAACTCGCCGTGCCGCGAGGAACCTCCGGGCACGTTCCCGCGCCAGGAGCACCACCGGAGGAGCCACGCCGTCCACGCCCGAAGCAAAGCGCCGCCGTCTTCCTCGTCTCCGGCCACCCGCGCCGCACAGTGAGCACCATCACTTCTCCACCGTCCGATCTATCTCCTACGGTCAAAATTAGAATTTTTAATCGAAGAGGTATTCTCGGATATGAGCCTTTAGATCCAGATCCAACGGCCCAGATCAATTCACTTAAACACGTCAGCAGCCCAGACAACGCCCATTCAGCGGCCACGTCAGATCCAGTCAGCACACGCGTGGAAAATGATTTTTCTATTTAGATTTAATTGGCAGTTTTGCAGAAAAACACCTGCATATTCAAATCCTTATATCTTTTTATTGGTTTGGCCAAATTTAACTAACTTTATATTTTTGAAAAGCTCTAAACTTGTAGAATATTTTAGCACTATTAGTTTTCAGTTTTGCCTTAGTTTAAAATATTCAAATTTCAAACGTGTGATTTGAGTAATTTTAGCATAACTTTAAATCTATTAATCCAAATTTTGCAAATAAAATATTTTTAGAAATCTTTGTATCTGTAGAATAATTAGCCACTGCTAGAAATAATTTTTGGATATTTTTAAACTGTATTAAAAATCAGAGGCTCAATTTTGAGTAATTCACAATTATTCAATTTGCAAATAAATGAATTGAGAAAAATGGACAATCTTATATTTACTAATTGGAGGCACCATACGAGCCTCCACGTTAATCCTAGAGATTAACAAATTTTGTCCGTACGATCTGGACATAATATGTCTAAAGCCTTCGGATTTAAGCTGTTGCCCGGCGTGTGACGCAGGACCCCTTCAACACGATCAGGTGGTCATGATTTCGAATCACGTATCCAGCATATTAATTAGGTCCTAATTAATTCCTGCCTCCGGACTTAAAGATGTCAGTCGTCGCTACCTCCAAGGCAAATCATCGATCATATGGATTGCGCGTCTCCGCGGCAGCGATGGCCGAAGTTTCCACACGATCCGGAACGGCCACGTCTTAAATCTATCAATCTTACGCCAACCAGAATTGGTTATACAACAAAGAATCGCATGCATGCATGGTCGCCGGCCGGCCTGCGCGCGGGGAGTGGTCAGGTCGGTTTCTTCTTCTGCTTTTTATATTCAGGCTTGCTCTTTCATGATTAGTGGATTATTGGATCGTTGCTTATTTATTGATGCTTTTTGTTTCCTGTATGGATGCAATCACCGCTGATACAAGAAGCTAGACTGCCGTGTTTCAAAAAAAATTAGACGGTGCTTTTCGATTCACTTCCCATTGTGATTTTTTTTCGGATTGCTGCAGATTAATTAGCGCATCGAGCTAGCTTCACACAGTAGTATCAGATCAATCAATCGATCAATGAGGCCAGCCAGCTTGTGCTTTACGCCTAGGTGTGTTTTGCTTCGGCCAGAACCACCAATCAGCGGCGAATCGTTCATGAGCGTTGCATGCTGAGCCAGCTTTTGAAATACACGACCTGTCGAGCATGTGCCAACGAAGGATACGAGAGCAAGAATGGCACATCGGGAATCAATCTGTTTCGGGTAGAGTTTCCATCCTGCCTTATTAATTTTGTTTGCATGTAACCACTTGATAATTGACCAGTTCGACGTGTAGTTCGCATTACAAAGCTGATACAAATTGTATTGTTTTCGGTCTAATATATCTACTGTAGATTTCTGAACACATAGAGAGTCAATAAAAATATAATATGGTATGTTCCATAGTTGCAAAAATCGGATATGTCAAGGTACATCATACGTACTCGACGGGTCGAGCATGTGCCAATAAATGATGTGTTAACAAGCATGAAACGTCGGGTATCAAATCGATATGTTTGTGCTATGGTTTGCATCATTCTTTTATCATTTTGGTTTGCATCTGGCCATTTAATAATTGACCAGCTAAACGTGCAATTTCTCAATATTGAGCGGATCAAAATTGTATTTTTTGGCTAACAATTCTATTGCCATGATTTGGATGATTGAAACAATTATACCGGGGTATATACCACAATTGCAAGAACAAATAGGACAAGGTATAACATAACTACTCGGCGTGTCGAGCATGTTCTAACTGAGGACGTGAGCAAGGATGACGCATAAGAGTATCAGATCAATGTGGTTCATGTACAGTTTGCATCCTGCTTTACTATTTTGATTTGCATCTAGACATCTAATAATTGACCAGTTCAGCGTGCAGTGATCACAAAAGAGCTGATTCAAATTGAATTGTTTTGGGGCTTTAACATTTTGATTTGCAAATGTCTATTGTTGCATGCTTTGTCATATATATCTCAGTTTTTATCTTATATGACCCATTATGCAAATGTTTGTTTTTAATATTGAATTCATATCACTCTAATGGACTTATGATCATGGTCAATCTAATCCCCGAACGGAATCATAGGGTGTACTTTATAGATGAGTTCTCTCTAAAAATGTTCCTTTTTGGAATAAGAAAGCCACATGTAAAGGGGAGAAGATATAGTGTGGCTCACAAACGAATGGCAAGGGGAGAAGATTCGAGATGTTTATACCTTTCGTCATTGATCTTCACCCTTTGTTGTAGAAGTGTCGTGCTTGCCCACGAAGTTTAGTGATGGTGGATGATGGATCTTCCGCAATGGTTATGGAGGTCTTGTTCGTAGCTTCGTAACGAGCCAAAAAACACTAAAAACGGAGTCTGGAATCAAAAGATATGGCAAAAACCGTTTTCCGAAAATTCCAGTTTGCAGAGAGGCCGGCCTGGCCGGGTCCGAGGCCGGGGGGAGGCCGGGCTGTCGGGTTTGACCTTCCGAGGACGCGAAAAGGCCGAATTAGGTCATGGGAACGCAAAGGAAGTGGTGAAGGCCATGCCTCTAGGGTGCCCTATCTTCATGCAAGAACACACGAAGAACACGAAGAATGCCAAGAATACAAGAACACAAAACACGATACAAGGACACGTTTCCCTCACCGGTCGGTCCAAGCCGGTCCAATAGAATCCCAAAAGGAGAGATTGGCAAGTAGATACAAGGAGGGATCTTGAATGGTTGTTTCGTCAAACTACAAGTAGAGGTCTTGAATCCACAAGAGGGTTCTTCTCCACAAGAGGAGGCAACACCACAAGGGGTGGATAAGGAGCCTATGCTCAACTCTCTCTCATCATAGACTCTACCCTAGATCTGAAGCAAAGGGGGTCCTATTTATAGTGTTGACCCAAAGGGGGTAGGTGGGAAAGGGATACAAGGGAATATTCCCTGCTAGTCTATTTCCGCAGCGGTAGTACCGCTACGCCTGGCGGTAGTACCGCTGGGAGCTTCCCTAAGGCGCCTGGGCTTCTTGTCAGGGCGGTAGTACCGCTTGGCCTGGCGGTAGTACCGCTGGGTGGCGGTAGTACCGCTGTCGGCGCCGCTGGAGGTACCGCCGGGACCTCCAGAGAGACAATCTGGGCGGTAGCTCTGGCGATAGTACCGCTCCCTGTACGTGGCGGTAGTACCGCTATGTCTGGCGGTAGTACCGCTCCCGAAGCTGTTTGGCTCCACTTCCAAGCCACCATCTTGTCGGGTCTCGTTCCTTGTGCACCTTGGTCATCCTCTCGTGTACTCGTCGTCATCGTCGTAAACCTAGTATCATCAAGGGACGGAGGATGACGTAGTATACCATCCAAAAGGGTGGGAAATGAGTTATCTAAGAGGAATGAGTTCACCTTTGATATCCATGGTGACTTGGGGTATGTTGGAGTGCTTGACATGATGGGTGGCCAAGGTTGGGTTACATCATCTCCCCCCCCCCTTCAAAAAGAGTCGTGGGGTTCACCATGTAGTCGTGCTTGATGGAAATGATGTGGCACTTCTTCAATGTCCCTTCGCATTTCAAGTAACCTACAAGACTCACAAAGAAGACGAAACAACACTTAAAGAGTAGCCAATTCTTGAAGGTCATCGCATGAGCGCTTATGTAGAAGGAAGTCACCTTAGCAAGATGCCGATGTGCTCTTCTTGCAAGAACTTCCGTCATAGGAATGCGTGGTTGAAACCACTCATGGAGGCTCATCCAAAGGTACGACCTACACATCAAAGACCAAGCAAACCATGTGTGTGCAAGATAGAGGAGCATATCATCAATGACATGTCCATTTATGTTCATTACACCGTTAGCACAACACAAATATATTGAAGGTAATGCATATGCAAGGTCAATGTGCAAGCAACGTCTTGAAAAATCCTCAAAATGTGGGAACACAAAAACTCCATGAAAATTTGAGAAGGCAATGGTAGCTATCTCATTTTGAACCATATGATCAATATTGCACACAAGGCATTGGTAAGAGAAATTTGTCAACATCCTTGATGCAATAAGCGGAGAATTTGGCAAAAACGCATGATGAAGAATGTCCAAAATATCATCATCGGTGCAAACAAACCATATGAAAGAGCAAGTATTCGAAATATTTGTTGCAACACCAAATGTGTAGAAACCAAAACACTCATGACAAGACATGCTCAAAATGTCATTATGGTTGCACACAAGCCATTTAAAAGAACAATTGTTTATCATATTTGTTGCAACACATAAATCATTCACATAAAAGATGGGGGTATTTGTCTTGCCATAGGGGAAAGCATTATCACAAACATGTTTGCAAACAAACCAAAACCAAGAGAAATTGTTCAACTTGTTTGATGCAAAACATGGGAAGGGTATTAGAATCGGGTTTGATCCACAACTCAAGTATATGCTCTCAAGAGCTCTTTTTGTCAACTCATGCTCAAGAGAATTGGACAATATAGCATGAGGCCTAATGCACACGCAAAACGAAATGAAAAAGTTGTGTGCATGGTATATGAACACATCATCCATCATGAAGTGTCTCTTCATTTTCATATCACCAACCACATCAAAATCAATGGGAACATATGACATATGTGGATAGTTACCATGCAAAGTGAAGGATGGAACAAGGTTCCTAAGAGAGAATGTAAAATTTCCAAAATGTGAGAGAGCTATGGGTTCAATCTCATTATAAATTAAGGGCTCATCATTGCAAACCATGCATTTGAAAGATCAAATTTTCATCGTTTTGGTTGCAATGAAGGGAGAGTAGTAATAACCTTGATTACAAAACAAGTGAATGGTATTTTTATCACCAATAGAAGAATCCACATGATCAACATTGTTTTGAGGCAAGGTATCACATGGGAAAAGGAAACAATCATAAGTGACATCAAAAGAATCATCCAATTCATGCAAGCAATCAACATTCATCATGTCCACTAGTGGGATCATGGTCACATCAACACCCATACCTTGATAGTCCCGCTCATGTGAAGTAGGTGTTGAAGTAGTAGGGGCTTCCGTTTAGCCGACTTGTCAAATTCGAAGCAGACATGGGGTGGCATCATCATCATCATCCGCCATGTACATCCTCTCCATTTCAATCATCATCGTGTCAAGGGATGGCGTCTCATCATCCATGGAACCTAGCACACAATGAGAGAACACACGAGGGGTAGAGGTTAAGTTGTTAGAAATCAAAATGGCCTCACAAGACCTATCAACTACCTCTCTCAACTCCAACGGTGTATCACTCATTCCCTCAAAGTGGTAGCACTCAATCTCACATATGGTGGCGGCACTCAACTCACTCTCACTCTCACTCAAGTGGGCTAAGTGGCTCTCATTCTCACATGGGATTGGTACCATCTCATAACTCAAGCTCATAGGGATAGGCTCAGTTTCCTCAACTCCATACGCCACCATGGTTGAAGGGATACTCCCATGCTCAACCTTCTCGACCTCGTCGCCTCCAAAGATGCATACGATAAGAGGGGCATCATCACTCAACTCCATTGCCAAAGGGAACATCCCATGCTCGGCATCATCATCACTTGACCCATGGTCAAAGGTGATAGCATACTCCATGCACGCTTCCTTGGTCGAAGGGAAAATCCCATGCTCGACCATCTTGTCATCTCCTTGGTCACCATCTTGTTCACCAACTTGGCATTCCCACATCAAGTGACCTCTTCTATTGCATAGTGGGCATAAGAGATTATGACATTCTCGTGGATCATGGTCTTGGCCTTGACAATTGTCACATGTAAGGTTTTCTTCTTGCCGTATGGGGGCCAATGTGGTGGTGGCACTCGGTGTAGAGACCATATCAGGTGAAGTGCTTGAGAAGGGCGCCGTCTTGGTTGTGTCCTCACAAGTGTTGCCATGCTTCTTGCGGCGTCAATGTGACCTTGACCGTTGCTCGAAGAACTTGTCGATGTTGGCCATGAACTCATCAACAATAGAATCAACACTAGAAGGAGACACCATAGGATGTGGACTTGCCGCCATCTTGGATGTGGAGGTTGCACCTTGAACTTGGAGTGTAGGCGTAGGTGCTTGATAGCGTGGCATCCGTCTTGACTTCTCCTCATGTCTTTGTTGGCGTTCTTCATCGGAGGGATGACGTCTAAAGTCGTTTGGATGCATCTCCTCATGTCGACGTCGGCGTGCTTGTTGCTTTGGTGACCTTGACTTGGAGCTCCCACTCGAACTAGGTGATATGTTCCGAAGCTTGGCGAGTGTGGTGATGTCGTCTTGGAGCTTGGACAAGTTGCGGTCGACCTTGGCAACGTTCGTGTGGCGCCTTCTTAAGCTAGATGGGCCATGGTGATGTAGCCCAACCTTGGCCACCCATCATGTCAAGCAACCCAACACATCACAAGTCACCATGGATATCAATGGTGAACTCATTCCTCTTCGAGAACTAATTTCCGACCCTTTTGAATGGTATACTACTTGACCATCATTCCCTTTACACTGCTAGGTGTGTCACCACGGGTACGAGTCCACGGGAAGATAGCCAAGGCGCAAGAGGAATGAAGCCCGACAAGACAGTGGCTTGGAAGAGGAGAAGGAAGAAGAGCCAACAGTTCCAGGAGCGGTACTACCGCTGATGCCACCGGTACTACCGCCAGACGACAGACGACTCCAGCTGAAGCAGCCAAAGCTCCAGGTGGCGGTACTACCGCCAGCACAGCAGTACTACCGCCATTCCACGGCCTGGTACTACCGGCCCAGCTACCACTGCCAGTACCGTTAACGCCGAGAACGCTTCTGCATACCCCGTCGGTACCTGCCGGTACCTGCCACGTTCTACCGCTGGAGAATAGTCGAGAGTCTGCCGGTACTACCGCTGGCGCAGCGGTACTACCGCTACCCTACTAGGTCCGGCACTACCGCTGCCCCTCCGGTACTACCGCTGCCTGCGTGCAGTCAACGGGTTTCAACCCATGTATCCCCACTCCCACCTACCCCTTTGTGCCTAGACTATATATAGACATACCCCTCCACCTCTTTAGGGTTAGACAAGCTATGAGATAGAGTTAGACCTTGTGCTCACTTCCTCCCCTTGTGGAGATGATTCCTCCCCTTGTGGAGAAGATCCCTCTTGTGGATTCAAGGCCTCTCCTTAGATCATCCATCTATTGAGTTGTTTCAAGATCCTCTTCTCTTAGTTGAAACTATTAGCCAATCGCCCACCTTTGTGGATTCTATTGGATCGGTTGTCCGGTCGGTAAGAGGAAATCGGTTCCATTAAGAGTTGAGTTGGTTTGGTTTCTTGATTCAAAGGCTTCTCTATTTGAGAGAGTTATTGTTGAGTGGGAATCCTTGCAGGCTCTTCTAGTTATCCCCACTTTCCCCACGAATTCCCCTTGTGTTCTTCATGTTCTTCGTGTTCTTCGCGTTCTTCTTCACCTCCGCCTCAAATCCGTGAAGATCGGGCAACCCAAGAGGTCCTAACCTTCATCATATGGTATCAGAGCAAAGGTTGCCACAGATTTGACTTTGTTTCCACCCCAAATCCACCAAATTTTTCTTTGATTTTGAGAAATTCAAAAATTTCCACCAATAATTGCCCCAAATTGCTTTTGGATCGATATGAGATTTGAGTGCGTATTTACAGGTTTTGATCCATAGATCTATTGCTAAGCTTGTTGATCTACCTTCCTTTGCGTTCACATAGCCTAATTCTATCATTTGACCCTTCGATTTGCTGTTTGAAGTCGTGTTTTTTCGCCCCAAATCGCAAAATTTTGTCTCGGGTTCAGATCTGGAATTCCCGCAGCAGCGGTACTACCTCTGGGCCTAGCGGTACTACCGGAACCTGGTTCCAGCGGCACTACCTCCCCGCTCAGCGGTACTACCGCAAGTTCTGGGACAGGCCAGAAACAGCATTTCAGAGCCACGGTTTTGGCCATATCTTTTGCATTCGGACTCCGTTTTTGGTGTTCTTTGGCTCGTTTCGAAGCTACGGACAAGGCCTACATCACCATTGCGGTTGATCCATCATCCACCGACCCCAAAATCCGTGGGAAAGCACGAAACTTCTACACCAAAGGGCGAAGATCATCGACGAAAGGTATAACATCGCGAATCTTTTCCCCTTGCCATTCCTTTGAAAGCCACACTATATCTTTGCGATTACCATGTCCTATTGAGGCTAGCTCTTGATGATTGCTTGGGCTTTGCACATTTGCACCGTGTAGTTTCCGAGCAAAAGTACTTGCGCTAGTTCATATATCATATATCTTGTTGTTGGCATCAAAAGGAAGTGGGTGTGCAAACGAGAAAATAATCAAAAGAGAAAAGAAAGAAACACCACTTTCCATATCTCTTGTAGGAAGCACGCAAGCTCGATGAACATCTAGTAGGTGTTACATTTTGTGCAAATCTTGTAGCCCACCAATAAATTGCAATCGAGCTAGTGGCTCTCCTTGTACTTGTGCAACACGAGCTTATAGTCTTCGCTAGGATCATTTGGTTCTTTAGCTCACTTCTAGAGGTGGTACATTTTGTGCAAATCTTCTAGTGTGTTTTCTTGAACTAAATTCCTATCTTTTGAGATTGACTTGCTTTTGCTTTGTGATCATCGTGGTTCTCTACTTGCCTTTACAATATCTTGGTTTTTGGATTAGTTCGATTTGCTTTCCACCTACCATACCTTCCAATCCACCATAAGACGTGTGTGCTTTGGAGTTTGTTTTTTGGATCTTTGAAACTCAATCAACTCTTGTCTTTGTGTATCGGTTCCTCTTGGCATGGTCCACTAGTTCCAATACTATCTTCAAGGTGAGGTTGAGCTCTTAGTGTCCATTCCACCCATATATACACTTGTCTTGTGAGCTAACATGTCTAGGGAGAGCGAATCAAACTATGGAGGCCAAGATGATGGTGAGAACAACATGAGCTACATCGACTATGATGCCGCGAGCATAGAGGACATGGGGGAATACTACACCGACGATGACCCCCATGACATGACGGAGCATCACCAAGACTTCCGCTACCACGACTCCGACTATACAAGCATCAACGACATGGAGCGGTACCACGACTTCGAACAACCTTCATCATATGGTACCGACTTCGACTCCGCAAGCGTTCATGACATGGAGCATCAACAAGACTTCCGCTACTATGACTCCAACTCCGCAAGAGCCAACGACATGAACTACACCGACTTCGACCACATGGACATGATGGAGCCCTACACCGACATTGACTCCACGAGCATGGACCCCATGGTGGAACGCTACCATGACTACCACTCCGACGACATGGTGGGGAACATCTACAACTACGACCTCTCAAGCATGGGTGACTACATCGACTACACCTTCGACAACATGCAAGAGAAGATGAACCCCATCACCAGCATGTTCAAAGGCCGCACAACCTACTATGGTTCAAGCTCAAGACGGAGCAACGAGAAGACCACCATGCATCCATCCTATGAAGCTCCATCAACTTCAAGAACGCGCACATCGAAGTACAACGCCAAGAGCTCCAAGCTACGACATTCTACATCAACACCAAGATGGCGCAACAAGAAGTGCATCGACAAGGCCAAACCAAGCCAAAACACATCTAGTTCAAGAAGGCGCCACAAGAATGACACCAAGGTGGACCACACCATGTCCAAGCTTGAAGACGACATCGACACACTCGCCAAGCTTCGGAACATATCACCAAGTTCGAGTGGAACCACCAAGGACCTTCGACGACAAGCACGCCGACGTCGACATGAGGAGAAGCATCCGAACGACTTTCGACGTCAATTCTCCTCTCAAGAATGCCAACATCGACATGAAGAGAAGTCACGACGGAAGGCACGCCATCAAGCACCTACGCCTACACTCCAAGTTCAAGGTGCAACCTCCACATCCAAGATGGCGGCAAGTGCACATCCTATGGTGTCTCCTTCTAGTGTTGATTCTATTGTTGACGAGTTCATGGCCGACATCGATAAGTTCTTCGAGCAACGGTCAAGCTCACGCCGATGCCACAAGAAGCATGGCAACACTTGTGAGGACACAACCAAACGGCGCCCTTCTCAAGCACTTCACATGATATGGCCTCTACACCAAGTGCCATCACCACATTGATCCCCATATGGCAAGATGAAGACCTAATATGTGACAATTGCCAAGGCCAAGACCATGATCCACGAGAATGTCCCAATCTCTTGTGCCCACTATGGAATGGAAGAGGTCACATGATGTGGGAATGCCAAGTTGGTGAACAAGACGGTGACCAAGGAGATGACAAGATGGTCGGGCATGGGATTTTCCCTTAGACCAAGGAGGCGTGCATGGAGTATGCTATCACCTTTGACCATGGGTCAAGTGATGATGATGCCGAGCATGGGATGTTCCCTTCGGCAATGGAGTCAAGTGATGATGCCCCTCTTATGGCATTGACCTTTGGAGGCGATGAGGTCGAGAAGGTTGAGCATTGGAGTTTCCCTTCAACCATGGTGGCGCATGGAGTTGAGGAATCCGACCCCATTCCTATGAGCTTGAGTTATGAGATGGTACCAATTCCATGTGAGAATGAGAGCCACTTATCCCACTTGAGTGAGAGTGAGAGTGAGTTGAGTGCCTCCACCATATGTGAGTTTGAGTGCTTCCACTTTGAGGGAATGAGTGATACACCACTTGAGTTGAGAGATGTAGTTGATAGGTCTTGTGAGGCCAATTCGAATTCTAACAACTTACCCTCTACCTCTAGTGTGTTCTCTCATTGTGTGCTAGATTCTATGGATGATGAGTCGCCACTCCCCGACATGATGATGCCTCAAATGGAGAAGATGTACATGGAGGATGATGATGATGCCACCCCATGTCTACTTCAAGATGAACAAGTCGGCTACATGGAAGCGACTACTACTTCAACACCTACTTCACATGAGCGGGACTACAAAGGTATGGGTGTTGATGTGACCATGATCCCACTAGTGGACATGATGAACTATGATTGCTTGCATGCTATGGATGATTCTCTGTCCCATCATATGATACATTCTTACTCCCTTGTGATACCTTGTTTGAAACCAATGTTGATCATGTGGAGTTAACCATTTGTGATGTTTCTACCATAGACATGCCTTGTTATGAATGTTTCCATTTTTTCCCATTGTGGCATGCAACATGTTGAACAATTTCTCTTTCACATGTGTTGCTTGCAATAATGTTGAAATGCTTGATAATGAGATTGCCCCCATAGCTTTCTCACATTTTGGAATGTTTCGTTTTCTCTTATGGACCTTGTTCCATCCTTCACTTTGCATAGTGACCATCCACATATGTCATATTTTCCAATTGATTTTTGTGTGGTTGGTGATGTGCAAATGAAGAGACACTTCATGATGGATGATGTGTTCATATACCGTGCACATAACTTCTTCATATGGTGTCTTGTGTGTGCCGGTAACCGCATGATAATGTGTAACATCCCAAGTTTTTCAAAATTTTGAAAAATCAGAAAAATCAGAAACTTTTTGAAAATTATAATATTTTGTTTTGGGAAAACAAAATCATGCATGCATTCATCATCTACTTGGTTTGTTTGCATTTAAATTTTTCAGAAGTTGGAATTATATTTCCACTTAAAAACCTATTTGAGAAAATGTAAATAAAAAGGGTAATTTATGCCCTATATATTATTCTTGATTATTATGGTTTTAATTGTTCTGTTTAAATATTGGTTGTGATTCAATTTTTGGTTTTGATTTGATTATTTTTAGTTGGAAAATAAGTGATTTTCAAATATTTACATTTGTGGTATCTTGTTTGATTTTAATAAGCCACAAATGAATTTATTTAAAACCCTATTTTAAGATTGACATAAAGTGTCAATTAAGCAATTATGCAATATTTTAAATTTCAAATGTTGAAATGTGTTTGAAAAGTGTGTTTGAATGTTTCAAAATAAACATATTATTTTTACAAATTTTTAGAAACTGGTTTGAGTTGATTTGGACTTTTAAAACAAAAGTTATGAAAGATTTAACAAAAAAAGAAAAAGAAAAAGGAAAAACTGATGACGTCACGGCTGACGTCATCGTCGTCGTCTTCAACCTCCAGGTGGAAATCACGCACGAAAATCTCTCCTCGGCCGTTTTCTTCCGTTTTATTCCGTCTTGATTCCCGGAGATTTAGTGCACCAATTAACGCCCCGTCTGCGCCTACTTAAAGCCCACGACCTCCTCTCTCTTTTCCCCCAAACCCTAGCCCCTAAGACGCCGCCAGGCCGTCGAAATCGCTCACCGGAGCTACGCCTTGCCGCCGGCCTTCGAGGTCCATCCCGGCGAGGTAAGCCATCCCCTAGGCCCGAGATCCCTCCCATCTTCTTCCCCTTTCCCTGGCGCACCTCCTAAGCCACTTTTTCGATTTTTGTTCGCAGCCAGGACGTCAAGCACGAGCTCGACAGGAGCTTGCCGGAGCCGCGGAACTCCCTCCGCTCTTCCACGCTGTTCCGGGAAACGATAGTCGACGTCGACCACCCCTTCGTCTTCGCCTCTCCGCGCTGCACGTCGTCGTCGCCTCGGCTGAGCAGGAGCACCACCAGAGCATCGCCGTCGACCACGGCAGAGCTCGCCGGCGCCACCGCATCCGCATCCACGCTGCGTCTTCGTTCCGGGAAGTGATCCACGACGCCGACCACCCCATCAAACTCGCCGTGCCGCGAGGAACCTCCGGGCACGTTCCCGCGCCAGGAGCACCACCGGAGGAGCCACGCCGTCCACGCCCGAAGCGGAGCGCCGCCGTCTTCCTCGTCTCCGGCCACCCCGCGCCGCACAGCGAGCACCATCACTTCTCCACCGTCCGATCTATCTCCTACGGTCAAGATTAGAATTTTTAATCGAAGAGGTATTCTCGGATATGAGCCTTTAGATCCAGATCCAACGTCCCAGATCAATTCACTTAAACACGTCAGCAGCCCAGACAACGCCCATTCAGCGGCCACGTCAGATCCAGTCAGCACACGCGTGGAAAATGATTTTTCTATTTAGATTTAATTGGCAGTTTTGCAGAAAAGCCCCTACATATTCAAACCCTTATATCTTTTTATTGGTTTGGCCAAATTTAACTAACTTTATATTTTTGAAAAGCTCTAAACTTGTAGAATATTTTAGCACTGTTAGTTTTCATTTTTGCCTTAGTTTAAAATATTCAAATTTCAAACGTGTGATTTGAGTAATTTTAGCATAACTTTAAATCTATTAATCCAAATTTTGCAAATAAAATATTTTTGGAAATCTTTGTATCGTAGAATAATTAGCCACTGCTAGAAATAATTTTTGGATATTTTTAAACTGTATTAAAAATCAGAGGCTCAATTTTGAGTAATTCACAGTTATTCAATTTGCAAATAAATGAATTGAGTAAAATGGACAATATTATATTTACTAATTGGAGGCACCATACGAGCCTCCACGTTAATCCTAGAGATTAACAAATTTTGTCCGTACGATCTGGACATAATATGTCTAAAGCCGTCGGATTTAAGCTGTTGCCCGGCGTGTCACGCAGGACCCTTCAACACGATCAGGTGGTCATGAGTTCGAATCACGTATCCAGCATATTAATTAGGTCCTAATTAATTCCTGCCTCCGGACTTAAAGATGTCAGTCGTCGCTACCTCCAAGGCAAATCATCGATCATATGGATTGCGCGTCTCCGCGGCGGCGATGGCCGAAGTTTCCACACGATCCGGAACGGCCACGTCTTAAATCTATCAATCTTACGCCAACCAGAATTGGTTATACAACAAAGAATCGCATGCATGCATGGTCGCCGGCCGGCCTGCGCGCGGGGAGTGGTCAGGTCGGTTTCTTCTTCTGCTTTTTATATTCAGGCTTGCTCTTTCATGATTAGTGGATTATTGGATCATTGCTTATTTATTGATGCTTTTTGTTTCCTGTATGGATGCAATCACCGCTGATACAAGAAGCTAGACTGCCGTGTTTCAAAAAAAAATTAGACGGTGCTTTTCGATTCACTTCCCATTGTGATTTTTTTCTGATTGCTATAGATTAATTAGCGCATCGAGCTAGCTTCACACAGTAGTATCAGATCAATCAATCGATCAATGAGGCCGGCCAGCTTGTGCTTTACGCCTAGGTGTGTTTTGCTTCGGCCAGAACCACCAATCAGCGGCGAATCGTTCATGAGCGTTGCATGCTGAGCCAGCTTTTGAAATACACGACCTGTCGAGCATGTGCCAACGAAGGATACGAGAGCAAGAATGGCACATCGGGAATCAATCTGTTTCAGGTAGAGTTTCCATCCTGCCTTATTAATTTTGTTTGCATGTAACCACTTGATAATTGACCAGTTCGACGTGTAGTTCGCATTACAAAGCTGATACAAATTGTATTGTTTTCGGTCTAATATATCTACTGTAGATTTCTGAACACATAGAGAGTCAATAAAAATATAATATGGTATATTCCACAGTTGCAAAAATCGGATATGTCAAGGTACATCATACGTACTCGACGGGTCGAGCATGTGCCAATAAATGATGTGTTAACAAGCATGACACGTCGGGTATCAAATCGATATGTTTGTGCTATGGTTTGCATCATGCTTTTATCATTTTGGTTTGCATCTGGCCATTTAATAATTGACCAGCTGAACGTGCAATTTATCAATATTGAGCGGATCAAAATTGTATTTTTTGGCTAACAATTCTATTGCCGTGATTTGGATGATTGAAACAATTATACCGGGGTATATACCACAATTGCGAGAACAAATAGGACAAGGTATAACATAACTACTCGACGTGTCGAGCATGTTCTAACTGAGGACGTGAGCAAGGATGACGCATAAGAGTATCAGATCGATGTGGTTCATGTACAGTTTGCATCCTGCTTTACTATTTTGATTTGCATCTAGACATCTAATAATTGACCAGTTCGGCGTGCAGTGATCACAAAAGAGCTGATTCAAATTGAATTGTTTTGGGGCTTTAACATTTTGATTTGCAAATGTCTATTGTTACATGCTTTGTCATATATATCTCAGTTTTTTATCTTATATAACCCATTATGCAAATGTTTGTTTTTAATATTGAATTCATATCACTCTAATGGACTTATGATCATGGTCAATCTAATCCCCGAACGGAATCATATGGTGTACTTTATAGATGAGTTCTCTCTAAAAATGTTCCTTTTTGGAATAAGAAAGCCACATGAAAAGTCTTGGAAATAGATGAAAGGCCTCCTGAACGGTTCTTCAATTCCAACTTTGGTTAACTTGCACAAGAGTTGGTTGGACTGACTTGAATTGGTGCATTACAACACACTGTAAAAAGTTAATCTTAGGCATCTATTTTGTAGCGATGGCAGCAGGGTTTGATGGATTATGGCGTGGAGAAAGCAAAGTACATATGAACATTTCAGACTCATAGATCATTCACATGTATTTTTAAGAAAATCGATTTCACGATGGATATCGAACTTGAAAAAAATAAAATGCACCTATATATAATGATATTTTTCCATCAAAGATAACTAGAGAAAGGCATGAGCTAATTATTATTTTGTGGCTATATTATGGTAGTGCATATTAATCAATACTTTATCCTTTTTGTGACGGGAACCAACAAATATTAAATATCATACACGCACTATTGAAGTAAGTTGTTAAAAAAATCTTTACATATATTTCATAGTTCGGTTTTCTACAAGATTTCAAAGAAACAATATTAAACCTTCTATGTGTAGAACAAAGTAGTAGGAAGTTTTTGTAGAATGTGTAGAAATAGGCATTAATTACATTATTGGTAATATGTCAAGTTTCGAACGTAAATTATTGTGTTCCTAATAAAGGATTACAAAATAAGTTGGTACATACTTCAATTAACATACATATTTATTCACATATATTCTATTCAGTTTTACGAAAGGTTCTATAGTATTTCAACTATTGATACTCAAGCCCGTGCGAATGCACGGGTTGACGACTAGTAAATATAAATTGGTATGTCCAAAATTTGTAAATAAAATATCCTTGGAAAGCCCCTGACCTGTAGATTATTTTGGTTCTGTTAATTTTCAATTTTGAGTAGTTTAGATTTATTCAAATTTCAAATGTGATGTTTGAGTAAATTTGACATAACTTTAGATTTAAAATTATTTTTGAGTGAATCCAATTGTAGAAAATTTGCTTATTTGCCCTCTGTCCAGTAGTATTATTTTTCAGTTTTAAATAAAAGTTTAATTACAGAAAACATTAAATCTTGTGTTAATTCTTTTAAAGTGTCTTAATAGTGTTTTGATTTAATTAAAACTAATAAAAACTTGACCTATGTTTTCATGGACATAATAATAACAGAAAACAGTAGTAAATAGTTGTGTTAAAGGGCCTTATAAAAAAATGTTGCTTTGTAAATCTTTGGTTTAAGTTGTGTATAAAAACCTTTCAAATGTTTTATTTTTAATCAATGAGTTATTATAGAACTCTTGGAACTTTCTTGACAAATACTATATTTAATCCTTAGAACTCTTGGAACTTCCTTGACAAATACAAAAAATTAATCTTAGAACTCTTGGAACTACCTTGACAAATATGTTATGTACAACTTCTTCCTTGACCAAGCCCTTTTGTGCAAACCTTGTTATGTATGTTTGATATGCCTTGAGTTGTTGAATTGTTGTTTATTGGTGTGTTATTTCTATATATAGATTGAACGGAGTGCAACGTTGTTCCTTGTTAAAAGGAGTGTGAGAGCGACAACAACTTCCAAAGGCAAGTGGCACATTCATAAACTTCCTAAGTATTTTGTCTATGCATGAGTAGAGTATTTTTCTATAAGCATGTGTTGGATAGTATTGCTATGCAAAAACTGTTTAGAGTAGTACCTCTATACTAGTGGTCTAGAATCCTATAATAACTTAGTAGAATTATTGGATGCTATGCAAAAGTGATTTTATAAAAAAAGCTAATTTCTACTAAGTAAATGAATCACCTGGGTGGAATTGGTATTGCTTGGTTTATGTTGAGTGGTTACTCAGGGCTGTGTTCGTGGTTGTCTTCGCCTAAGGTAGTTTCTACTATACTTAGGGCCATGAGCATGGTGGTTTTCACCTGAGGGTGCACTTGTGGACGGCCACCCAGGGACAAAGGGATTTGAAGTTACTCCAAGTGAAGATTGCTTCCAGTGCAGCCATTTGTCATATGGGCTCTGTCTTGATGGATTAAGTTGCGTGGACTCACCTAGGCTTGACAAGCTGATGTAGAGGGATGTAGGTGGAACGGGTCAAGCCGGTATGGGGTGGGAAAATGCCTCTGAAAAATCTCGTCTCAATCTTCTCCTTTTCCTTATCACTGCTGGAGTGTAGAGGATAGTTTGGGCTGATTGAGTCAAATGGTGAAAGTGCACAACCTCTCGAGATGTGAAAACTAAATATTTAGCCGTGTCCCCGGTTACGGACAATTCTGAGCAGCTGATCAAGGACGTCAACGGAGGATCCCAACATTCCAACTTCTCAAGTAAAAATTTTGCCAGTTGGAATGAACATGAATGGACATGTCATTGATGATATGCTCCTCTATCTTGCACACACATGGTTTGCTTGGTCTTTGATGTGTAGGTCGTACCTTTGGATGAGCCTCCATGAGTTGTTTAAACCACGCATTCCTATGACGGAAGATCTTGCAAGAAGAGCACATCGGCATCTTGCTAAGGTGACTTCTTTCTACATAAGCGCTCATGCGATGACCTTCAAGAATTGGCTACTCTTTGAGTGTTGTTTCGTCTTCCTTCTGAGTTTTGTAGGTTACTTGAAAGGCGAAGGGACATTGAAGAAGTGCCACATCATTTCCATCAAGCACGACTACATGGTGAACCCCACGACAAGGTCTACACATCTACCTCCTTGCCATGATGATGATGAGCAAGAGTCGAGGACGACTCTTTTTCAAGGAGGGGAGATGATGTAGCCCAACCTTGGCTACCCATCATGTCAAGTAACCCAACACATCACAAGTCACCATGGATATCAAAGGTGAACTCATTCCTCTTCGAGAACTCATTTCCGACCCTTTGAATGGTATACTACTTGACCATCATTCCCTTTACACTGCTAGGTGTGTCACCACCGATACGAGTCCACGGGAAGATAGCCAAGGCGCAAGAGGAATGAAGCCCGACAAGATGGTGGCTTGGAAGAGGAGATGGAAGAAGAGCCAACAGTTCCAGGAGAGGTACTACCGCTGATGCCACCGATACTACCGCCAGACGACAGACGACTCCAGCTGAAGCAGTCGAAGCTCCAGGTGGCGGTACTACCGCCAGCACAGCGGTACTACCGCCAGTCCTAGGCCCAGTACTACCGCCAGTCCCAGGCCCGGTACTACGCCCCAGCTACCGCCGCCAGTACCGTCAACGCCGAGAACGCTTCTGCATAACCCTTCGGTACCTGCCGGTACCTGCCACGTTCTACCTTGGAGAATAGCCGAGAGTCTGCCGGTACTACCGCAGGCGCAGCGGTACTACCGCTACCCTACCAGGTCCAGTACTACCGCTGCCCCTCCGGTACTATCGCTGCCTGCGTGCAGTCAACGGGTTTCAGCCCATGTATCCCCACTCCCACCTACCCCTTTGGGCCTAGACTATATATAGACGTACCCCTCCACCTCTTTAGGGTTAGACAAGCTATGATATAGAGTTAGAGCTTGTGCTCACTTCCTCCCTTGTGGAGATGATTCCTTTTGCATTTCAGAGCCACGGTTTTGGCCATATCTTTTGCATTCGGACTCCGTTTTTGGTGTTCTTTGGCTCGTTTCGAAGCTACGGACAAGGCCTACATCACCATTGCGGTTGATCCATCATCCACCGACCCCAAAATCCGTGGGAAAGCACGAAACTTCTACACCAAAGGGCGAAGATCATCGACGAAAGGTATAACATCGCGAATCTTTTCCCCTTGCCATTCCTTTGAAAGCCACACTATATCTTTGCGATTACCATGTCCTATTGAGGCTAGCTCTTGATGATTGTTTGGGCTTTGCACATTTGCACCGTGTAGTTTCCGAGCAAAAGTACTTGCGCTAGTTCATATATCATATATCTTGTTGTTGGCATCAAAAGGAAGTGGGTGTGCAAACGAGAAAATAATCAAAAGAGAAAAGAAAGAAACACCACTTGCCATATCTCTTGTAGGAAGCACGCAAGCTCGATGAACATCTAGTAGGTGTTACATTTTGTGCAAATCTTGTAGCCCACCAATAAATTGCAATCGAGCTAGTGGCTCTCTTGTACTTGTGCAACACGAGCTTATAGTCTTCGCTAGGATCATTTGGTTCTTTAGCTCACTTCTAGTAGGTGGTACATTTTGTGCAAATCTTCTAGTGTGTTTTCTTGAACTAAATTCCTATCTTTTGAGATTGACTTGCTTTTGCTTTGTGATCATTGTGGTTCTCTACTTGCCTTTACAATATCTTGGTTTTTGGATTAGTTCGATTTGCTTTCCACCTACCATACCTTCCAATCCACCATAAGACGTGTGTGCTTTGGAGTTTGTTTTTTGGATCTTTGAAACTCAATCAACTCTTGTCTTTGTGTATCGGTTCCTCTTGGCATGGTCCACTAGTTCCAATACTATCTTCAAGGTGAGGTTGAGCTCTTAGTGTCCATTCCACCCATATATACACTTGTCTTGTGAGCTAACATGTCTAGGGAGAGCGAATCAAACTATGGAGGCCAAGATGATGGTGAGAACAACATGAGCTACATCGACTATGATGCCGCGAGCATAGAGGACATGGGGGAATACTACACCGACGATGACCCCCATGACATGACGGAGCATCACCAAGACTTCCGCTACCACGACTCCGACTATACAAGCATCAACGACATGGAGCGGTACCACGACTTCGAACAACCTTCATCATATGGTACCGACTTCGACTCCGCAAGCGTTCATGACATGGAGCATCAACAAGACTTCCGCTACTATGACTCCAACTCCGCAAGCCCAACGACATGAACTACACCGACTTCGACCACATGGACATGATGGAGCCCTACACCGACATTGACTCCACGAGCATGGACCCCATGGTGGAACGCTACCATGACTACCACTCCGACGACATGGTGGGAACATCTACAACTACGACCTCTCAAGCATGGGTGACTACATCGACTACACCTTCGACAACATGCAAGAGAAGATGAACCCCATCACCAGCATGTTCAAAGGCCGCACAACCTACTATGGTTCAAGCTCAAGACGGAGCAACGAGAAGACCACCATGCATCCATCCTATGAAGCTCCATCAACTTCAAGAACGCGCACATCGAAGTACAACGCCAAGAGCTCCAAGCTACGACATTCTACATCAACACCAAGATGGCGCAACAAGAAGTGCATCGACAAGGCCAAACCAAGCCAAAACACATCTAGTTCAAGAAGGCGCCACAAGAATGACACCAAGGTGGACCACACCATGTCCAAGCTTGAAGACGACATCGACACACTCGCCAAGCTTCGGAACATATCACCAAGTTCGAGTGGAACCACCAAGGACCTTCGACGACAAGCACGCCGACGTCGACATGAGGAGAAGCATCCGAACGACTTTCGACGTCAATTCTCCTCTCAAGAATGCCAACATCGACATGAAGAGAAGTCACGACGGAAGGCACGCCATCAAGCACCTACGCCTACACTCCAAGTTCAAGGTGCAACCTCCACATCCAAGATGGCGGCAAGTGCACATCCTATGGTGTCTCCTTCTAGTGTTGATTCTATTGTTGACGAGTTCATGGCCGACATCGATAACTTCTTCGAGCAACGGTCAAGCTCACGCCGATGCCACAAGAAGCATGGCAACACTTGTGAGGACACAACCAAGACGGCGCCCTTCTCAAGCACTTCACATGATATGGCCTCTACAGCAAGTGCCATCACCACATTGATCCCCATATGGCAAGATGAAGACCTAATATGTGACAATTGCCAAGGCCAAGACCATGATCCACGAGAATGTCCCAATCTCTTGTGCCCACTATGGAATGGAAGAGGTCACATGATGTGGGCCAAGTTGGTGAACAAGACGGTGACCAAGGAGATGACAAGATGGTCGGGCATGGGATTTTCCCTTAGACCAAGGAGGCGTGCATGGAGTATGCTATCACCTTTGACCATGGGTCAAGTGATGATGATGCCGAGCATGGGATGTTCCCTTCGGCAATGGAGTCAAGTGATGATGCCCCTCTTATGGCATTGACCTTTGGAGGCGATGAGGTCGAGAAGGTTGAGCATTGGAGTTTCCCTTCAACCATGGTGGCGCATGGAGTTGAGGAATCCGACCCCATTCCTATGAGCTTGAGTTATGATATGGTACCAATTCCATGTGAGAATGAGAGCCACTTATCCCACTTGAGTGAGAGTGAGAGTGAGAGTGAGTTGAGTGCCTCCACCATATGTGAGTTTGAGTGCTTCCACTTTGAGGGAATGAGTGATACACCACTTGAGTTGAGAGATGTAGTTGATAGGTCTTGTGAGGCCAATTCGAATTCTAACAACTTACCCTCTACCTCTAGTGTGTTCTCTCATTGTGTGCTAGATTCTATGGATGATGAGACGCCACTCCCCGACATGATGATGCCTCAAATGGAGAAGATGTACATGAAGGATGACGATGATGCCACCCCATGTCTACTTCAAGATGAACAAGTCGGCTACATGGAAGCGACTACTACTTCAACACCTACTTCACATGAGCGGGACTACAAAAGTATGGGTGTTGATGTGACCATGATCCCACTAGTGGACATGATGAACTATGATTGCTCGCATGCTATAGATGATTCTCTCGTCCCATCATATGATACATTCTTACTCCCTTGTGATACCTTGTTTGAAACCAATGTTGATCATGTGGAGTTAACCATTTGTGATGTTTCTACCATAGACATGCCTTGTTATGAATGTTTCCATTTTTTCCCATTGTGGCATGCAACATGTTGAACAATTTATCTTTCACATGTGTTGCTTGCAATAATGTTGAAATGCTTGATAATGAGATTGCCCCCATAGCTTTCTCACATTTTGGAGATGTTTCGTTTTCTCTTATGGACCTTGTTCCATCCTTCACTTTGCATAGTGACCATCCACATATGTCATATTTTCCAATTGATTTTTGTGTGGTTGGTGATGTGCAAATGAAGAGACACTTCATGATGGATGATGTGTTCATATACCGTGCGAATAACTTCTTCATATGGTGTCTTGTGTGTGCCGGTAACCGCATGATAATGTGTAACAATCCCAAGTTTTTCAAAATTTTGAAAAATCAGAAAAATCAGAAACTTTTTGAAAATTATAATATTTTGTTTTGGGAAAACAAAATCATGCATGCATTCATCATCTACTTGGTTTGTTTGCATTTAAATTTTTCAGAAGTTGGAATTATATTTCCACTTAAAAACCTATTTGAGAAAATGTAAATAAAAAGGGTAATTTATGCCCTATATATTATTCTTGATTATTATGGTTTTAATTGTTCTGTTTAAATATTGGCTGTGATTCAATTTTTTTTTTGATTTGATTATTTTTAGTTGGAAAATAAGTGATTTTCAAATATTTACATTTGTGGTATCTTGTTTGATTTTAATAAGCCACAAATGAATTTATTTAAAACCCTATTTTAAGATTGACATAAAGTGTCAATTAAGAAATTATGCAATATTTTAAATTTCAAATGTTGAAATGTGTTTGAAAAGTGTGTTTGAATGTTTCAAAATAAACATATTATTTTTACAAATTTTTAGAAACTGGTTTGAGTTGATTTGGACTTTTAAAACAAAAGTTATGAAAGATTTAACAAAAAACAGAAAAAGAAAAAGGAAAAACTGATGACGTCACGGCTGACGTCGTCGTCGTCTTCAAACTCCAGGCGGAAATCACGCACGAAAATCTCTCCTCGGCCGTTTTCTTCGTTTTATTCCCGTCTTGATTCCCGGAGATTTAGTGCACCAATTAACGCCCCGTCTGCGCCTACTTAAAGCTAACGACCTCCTCTCTCTTTTCCCCCAAACCCTAGCCCCTAAGACGCCAGGCCGTCGAAATCGCTCACCGGAGCTACGCCTTGCCGCCGGCCTTCGAGGTCCATCCCGGCGAGGTAAGCCATCCCCTAGGCCCGAGATCCCTCCCATCTCTTCCCCTTTACCTGGCGCACCTCCTAAGCCACTTTTTCGATTTTTGTTCGCAGCCAGGACATCAAGCACGAGCTCGACAGGAGCTTGCCTGTAACACCCCGAAAATTCAGACCGAGTTTTAAATTATTTTAGGACGCCGGAAAACTTTTTCTAGTTTTAATAAGGGTTTCCTAAAATCTTACGAGGGGATTTAACGTAGAGTTTGCTCTCTCTTGGAATTCCGGAGGACTCCCCTACCCATTTCTAGAAGACCCGCCCAAGGATGTTTCATACTCCAATCCAATATTTCCCGTTTCGGAGTTAACCGTTAAAAGTCGGGTCTAATCCCAATTTTATTCAGTCAACTTAGGAGTCTCAGAAAATTCTCATAATTTAGGGAGATACATATTTTTGTATTTGCTACACTTCTTCTGTTGGACCCAAACCCATTTGAGCAAATTTTGACCTACTTCCGTTGTAAGCCGAAAATCGATGCCGGTACGCGGCTTAGCGGACTTTTGCAAAAAACCCCTTTTCCACAACACCAAATGAGCTCAAACTCCGTAGACACTCTCCTAGTACCAAATAAGCTCAGTGGTAATTGTTTGGGATTTTCCTGAGATGTGCTAGACCTAGGTCATTTCATCGAACACCTGGCGTTCCCTCGGTTTTCTGAAAATCTTGCACGGAGGAAGTTCAAGCCCTGAGTGTTTCCTATTTTGTTGAGTTGGCCCTGTCCTTAGGAACCCAGTGGTTGAAACCGTTTTACTTTTGGTGCTCCGAGTCACCGGGAACGCGTCGATGCCGCTCGTGTCGCGCTCTAGATGCACGCGTTAGCGTGACCTAAGCTTGCTAAACTAATCCCTAGCAGTAATCCTCCAGCAGCAGTGCTTCCACTGTGTGCCACTGCTCGTCCAGCTCCTCTTCTTATCTCTTCCACCGACAGCAAGGCAGGGGAGATCATTTGCTTCTCCCGTGTCTCCCCCTCCTCCCATTGCTCTTCCTCTCCCTCTGGCTACAAAAAGGGACCCGAGGCCCTCCTAGGCATGGTTGATCGGGTAGATCGACAGAGAGAGCCCCCAGGGCTCATAGCCACTTTCCCCAGCTCACGTTCATCGAAACATCACCACCCGAAGCTCCAAAATAAAAATTGGCCGCCATGGCCGTAGCCCTGCCGAGCTCGCTCCCGAGCCACCCCGCACCTTCCCCGTGCCCTAGCTCCTTCCCCCGCCGCGGTACGCCGCCCCCGCATCGTTTCGTCGTCGTCCGGTCTCCGTGCCGCCCCAACGGTCGGCGCCGCCAACTTGGCCGCCATGGCCGTACGGGCTTGCTCGTGTTCGTCGCGCCCGCGACCTCTCCCCTGCCACCTGAACCCATCCCCGGGCGCGGTAGGCCCCGGCGAGCCCGTCTCCACCTTAGGCCGGTGGCCCAGCTGTCCTCGGCGCCGGTGGTCGGCGACGACCACCTCCAACAGCTTCCCCACCACGGCCGAAGCTCGCGACGCCGCCCCCTGCCCTTCCCCCTGCCGCCCGAAGCTTCCCTAGGCGCAGTGAACCGCGGCCGTCCGCCGCCGTCGATCACTGGAGCCCCAGCCCCTCCCAGCTGCCGGTGCCGGCGAGCATCCGTGCAGCCCGTGCTCTCCTGCACGAAGAGGACGAACAAGGTGGCCACAGGAGGTCAACGCCCCTGGATCGATCGATCTGGTCGTTTTTTTTCGGCCCAGCACGATCCAGTGCAGCCCAGTAGTAGCAGCCCAGCTGCGGCCCAGCAACGGCCCGCCAAGGCGCAGGTGTTGGCGCGCGCAGCGCGCAGCGCACTCTCGGCCCATTTGCGGCCCAGCCGCGAGGCAGATGCGGCCCGTGCAGTTTTTTTCTCCCGAGCGAGCTGTTTTTTTTCTTGTGAGCAGCAGTTAGCTAACCATCGCTCGTTAATATCTCTTGATCCGTAGCTCCGTTTGGAGCGAATAAAATTTGTAAATTACTAGTTTGAGAAGCTCTGTCTAGTAGTATCAGTTTTACTTTTTTTGTAAAATACTTGTATGCTCAGTACCCTTGTATGCCTGCTTAGGTGTATACCGCGGTACCGGCAGACCGAGACCCTGACCCGTGACGCGTCCGTGATCCTTGAGCCAAATGGTGTCCGTCTTCGGAGGCAAGCTAGCCCCTTGCTATGAGCCGTTCCGCAATGTTGTTTGTTTTTACTTATTGCCATGCTGAGTGTTTATATTGGTCTGCGTTCGGTATATATTATGTCGGTCTGTTATTGTTGTGTTCAATATGTTACTTGGAATATTGCTCCTGCCATGTTTCATTCATCATCCTTGTGTGCATTAGAATGACGTGTGAATTATTTGTGCGCCCCGCACTTGCGTGGCTGTGTCGAACCCTCTAACTAAACAACTGTAAAACATGAGTTCCTATGAGTGTTTGCTTCTTCTCCATCGACGAGGTGAGGAGCGGACGAATGTCGTCTTAAGATCCTCGGAGTTGGGGGGATTTTCCAAAAGAGTTATTTGCTTCTTCTCCCTCCGTCAAACGTGGTTGGCGTAAGCCCACCTGGACTGCGACGCTTGGGACATTTGCTTTCCATTTGGTTCTTTTTGCCAAGATTGCTGACACCACGTCGGGTTAATCCTTGAGTGGAATGGATGCTTTCTTTCTTATGAGTGCTTTTCGGTTCATTTTGGAGACTACATGCCCTACTAAATTTGGTAGTTGATATGTGATGGCGCTGGTCCGCGGAATCACCGCCGTAGTCCCGATCGACGCCAACAACCTGTGTTATATTTCGTAGTTGATATGTGATGGCGCTGGTCGGCGGAATCGTCGCCGTAGTCGCCCGATTGACACCAACAACCTGTGCTAACTTTTGTAGTTGATCTGCGATGGCGCTGGTCGGAGGTATCTCTGCCCCAGCCACCCGATCGACGCTAACAACATGTGCTAACTTTTGTATTGATCTGCGATGGCGCTGGTCGGAGGTAGCTCCGCCGTAGTCACCCGGTCAATACAAACAAACTATTGCTTGAGATATTATGTTGCTAATGTCTTGATGTTTGATGATTTATATTATTACTATATTATGATTGTTGTGTTGGACTAATCTTCTGTTGTTTGGACTTGTTAGGATAAAATTTGATTTAAATGAAACACCCCTCCAAGCTTCGATAGGGTCAGTCCATAGTGCCACTAATCTGAACATTGAACGCACTACCACTGTCGCTTGAATGGGCAGGCCTTGACCTACGTAATCCTATTGAGCCTCCTTTGATGCCACCCTTTTTGGCAAGTCTAGTCGGTTACCATAGTTGGTCGGGACTAGTCTTGCGAAGGTTCCGGAGCTAGGCGTCGCTCATGGGTTGGGGACGTGCCGGATTCACTTCTGCAAAAGGCATATAGTTATGTCGGTGGCTATATAGGGAGTGTCTTGATGGCGTGAACGGTTGAGTGAGTGTATCAGACCGTCTTATGGATGTGATCCTAAAGTACCGGTTGTTAATGATCCACTTGGATGAGTGAAGTATTGCAACCTCTCGAGAGTGTCAAATCTGGATGTCTAGCCTCGTTCCAAGGTTATGGAACAACAGTTCAGTGTCGGTCACACTATTGTCTTTGTCGAGTCAGGAGGTTAAACATAAGTTATGTTTGAAAGAAAGATGAACAACCTGATTTCACTAAATGAACAATAAGTTGACGCAGGGAATGCTACTTGAGATGTGATTGTGAACCAGGTTTAGGGATGGCGATGTGATGCGTTGGGGAGCCTATAGTTAGGCCAGAGCCCACATCAACCGTGCGTGCCCAGAGTGAAATGATGAGGCCAGTGGGCCTAGCAGTGATCACAGGTGCTGTTGTGTATTCTTTGGTACCCACATGGTACACCCGTTTTCTCGTCACAGGTAAGCCCTTTGTATGATTGCCGGTGCATGATCCAACCCCACCTGGCTTGGACTCTGTACTGGTGATACCCCCGTTGCTTGCTTATGACATGTTTGGTTGTCAATGCCATGCTTCTTTCATGTCGCGTATCTAGAGTAGACCTTGCCATGTTGTAGGATTTTATTTCCAATATATATCTTACTGCATGATTGTTGCATTGTTTGTAGCAAGGGGTGATTCTTGCTGAGTGCATACAAATGTACTCACAAGGCTTGTGATTGTGGCCAGATTTTGGTGAGGACTCAACTTCCACCTTAGCAAGGATAAGGAGCAGAAGCGTGCTAGGATCAGTAGCCTAGCCAGATACCTGTGGAGTGGAGCCGCTCCAAGCCGTTGCCTCATTTATGTCTTCCGCTGCCAGTTAAAACTCTGAGTTGGGCCATGCTTGGCTTGATATTTTGTAAAGCCTCGACGGCCTTGTAAACCTTTTGTAGCACTTTGTGCCTGATTGTATAATGATATCCTCTATGTTGCATTGTCGTAACGTGCGGCCAGATATCTTGGGCTGGCGCACGGGGCGACCACCTTCTGTCAAGCTGTGCCAGAAGGGGGTGCCACAGAGCATGGTATCAGAGCACCAGGCTGGCTGTAGACTACCCTAGCATGGAAACCCAGCCATACTATGCTCGACAAAAGTGCCCGATGGATTTAACCCATCTCCGCCTAACAAGCATAGCCATTGTCGGTGAATAGTATGGTGCAGTAGGATGTGACCCAATCCACCCAACAAGGCTTGCCGGTTTCTTCCAAGAGAAGGAGCCGACACAACCCAGCTTATATGAGACCCCAGTCCTAGCTGCCGTTATCCCCACCCTCGCCTGCTATCCTTAGCAGCCCAACTCTCTTGAAGCAGGATCCCGCAAAGGAATCCCGCATTCTCACCTCATCCTACACCCATAGCCATAAGAATCCGATGGCAAACCCCAAGGTCATCCTGGAAACCACCGCCGCTGAGTATGGCAGATTCCCAGTGATTCTTCGGAAGGCCATCTCTGATACTCTTGGCAGGCCTGATCTCCCTCGGTATGTGGTGTTCAAGAACTCACTCTCGATAGACGGGAGTGAATTTTGAGCAAACGTGCATATCGGCTCGTGTCCGTTGGGCACAAGCATGACTTACCTGATCCCAGGTAGGAGCATGCCCACTCTTGCTCAAGCCATCCAGATAGCAGCCTATGAAGGTCTCGTCCGCCTACGGTACTCAGAACCGCAATGGCGAAAAGTCGAGCTTTCCACTTTCTCCCAACCCGACCCCAACCTGGCGCGGAGGCCATCCAAACCTCCATCGAAGGCGAAGCCGACCCTGCCGTCATCACCCTGGTCACCTACGCAGCTGCAATGACAAGGTTCAGCAATTCTCTGATAGAGGAACTCGCAACCACAAGGCGCGGCCTTGGTCACGCTCACTCGCAACTGTGTCGAGCAAGGAACCCACCTACCCTCAACCATGGGCAAGCTCGAGGTACCGGAGCCCCAGTCCCGATGAATTGCTGGAACGCAGTCTGAATGTGTTTGTGGCACAAGCCCTAGCCCGAGCTCAGCCGCAACCCCAAGAGCAAGGTGTAATCCTTGAAGGCAGGCCGATGGTTCCCCACCCACCGGAAGATGCAGATGTGGACACCACTCTTCGTCTTGGCCCCGCTTCACCGACCACCAGAGGCCGTCAAGCGGAATAGAGCCCCTGTTTGGTTAGCCTCAGTGACGCTTGTATGTTGGTAGGTGAGAAGCAGTGAGGTGGTTTGGTTGTTTTGTTGTTTGTTTTTTGTGTTGGTTGTAATGCAAGTTTGTTGTCTGTTTCCGGGTTGATGTCGAATCAGCCCGAAATAAAACTTGGTATTCTTATCCTCTGGTTAGCCACTTGGTTGACACATGATGGAATATCATGCCTTTCTTTAGTTAAAGGTTTTGAAGAAACGACAGATCACTTAAAACAGGGACCGTACATGTGAACCCAGACGCATATGCCCACCTGTGAATCAATGCAAACTTTGAATGGGATTATTTGTAGTGTGCAAATTACTTTGTGTGTGTTGCACAAGTTTAACTATTAAGTGGAAGTATTTAAGGACATACTGTGACCACGGTATCCCGCTCACTTAATGTTGGCTCGTGTATAGGTTTGAAAAACAAACTCCTACATGCTCCACCGCAAGGTTCCTCACCCAATATGAACCTTGTGAAACCGCATGTTAAAGAAAGGGCCCGAGCCCTCCACGAGCAACTCCCTCCCAAGCCTTAAAATGCTTGTTGAGTGTTCTTTCTCGCTGGAACACAGAAGGATTTTTGTAGAGTGTTTTTTGTCTATGTTTGCCGGTGCTTGCCTATACGGTATGGTTGAAATTGTTATGCCATACTGCTGCAGCCGTTTTGTTTTGGGCCATAAAATGAAGAAATATTTCATAAAATGATGTTTTGCTACAAGTAGAAATTCTTTTACCCACGCTTGTATCCCTGCCATTTAATCTTGCTGCAAGACACGAACTGTACACGGATGGAAAACTCCCGAAATTGATGATGCAAGTTCTACTCCAGCTAGAACTCTACAATTATTTCAGTGCAGGGAGATACCCCGAAAGTTCTTCCCTCGTATCTATGGCATTCCATAGGGAAAAATCTTTGCAAAAACAAATTTTGGGGTGTGGCCCTACCCCTCCAAATCTAGGTGCTTGTGAGCCCATTTTGGGTGGCACAAACATCCTTCTCCTAAAAGGAACCTTAAGTTTTTCGAAACCTATATCTGCATGAAAGTGTGTATATAGCTTTTCTAAAATACAACCCTAGATGAGAGGATGTGAAAGTATATCCCAATCCTTTTGCTTGTAAAATTGTGGGTAACTGCTTACCCAAGTTCAAACTCTGTTTTGTTGGATGTTAGCTTGTTTGTAGACATGCTTGCTTGCTTTTGCCTTGGTTGCATTGTTGATGTGTGCCCTGCCATGTGAATGTTTGAGCAAAAACCATAGGTTGTATTTATATACCATGGTGGTAGATCCTATTTTTGTTTGATTCCGTGAGCCCCTGCCATGTCATTCATTTGGGTGTGCCTTGTTTGATAGTAATGCTACGCTTGCAAAATGCCCAGTTTTGAGAATACCTTGATGTGCGTGGATCTCTCTAAGTGTTTTAAACTCTAGCATCTCGAAGAAAAAGTTTTGAAAAAGTTTTAAGATGTAGGGGTATATTAAAACCGTACAAGAAATATCTTGTTATGACTCCGAGAATCATTATAAGTATCCGAATCTTGGGACGAGATTCTTTTTAAGGGGGAAGGTTTGTAACACCCCAAAAATTCAGACCGAGTTTTAAATTATTTTTGGACGCTGGAAAACTTTTTCTAGTTTTAATAAGGGTTTCCTAAAATCTTACGAGGGGATTTAACGTAGAGTTTGCTCTCTCTTGGAATTCCGGAGGACTCCCCTACCCATTTCTAGAAGACCCGCCCAAGGATGTTTCATACTCCAATCCAATATTTCCCGTTTCGGAGTTAACCATTAAAAGTCGGGTCCAATCCCAATTTTATTCAGTCAACTTAGGAGTCTCGGAAAATTCTAATAATTTAGGGCGATACATATTTTTGTATTTGCTACACTTCTTCTGTTGGACCCAAACCCATTTGAGCAAATTTTGACCTACTTCTGTTGTAAGGCGAAAATCGATGCCGGTACGCGGCTTAGCGGACTTTTGCAAAAAACCCTTTTCCACAACACCAAATGAGCTCAAACTCCGTAGACACTCTCCTAGTACCAAATAAGCTCAGTGGTAATTGTTTGGGATTTTCCTGAGATGTGCTAGACCTAGGTCATTTCATCGAACACCTGGCGTTCCCTCGGTTTTCTGAAAATCTTGCACGGAGGAAGTTCAAGCCCTGAGTGTTTCCTGTTTTGTTTAGTTGGCCCTGTCCTGAGGAACCCAGTGGTCGAAACCGTTTTACTTTTGGTGCTCCGAGTCACCGGGAACGCGTCGATGCCGCTCGTGTCGCGCTCTAGACGCACGCGTTAGCGTGACCTAAGCTTGCTAAACTAATCCCTAGCAGTAATCCTCCAGCAGCAGTGCTTCCACTGTGTGCCACTGCTCGTCCAGCTCCTCTTCTTATCTCTTCCACCGACAGCAAGGCAGGGGAGATCATTTGCTTCTCCCGTGTCTCCCCCTCCTCCCATTGCTCTTCCTCTCCCTCTGGCTACAAAAAGGGACCCGAGGCCCTCCTGGGCATGGTTGATCGGGTAGATCGACAGAGAGAGCCCCCAGGGCTCATAGCCACTTTCCCCAGCTCACGTTCATCGAAACATCACCACCCGAAGCTCCAAAATAAAAATTGGCCGCCATGGCCGTAGCCCTGCCGAGCTCGCTCCCGAGCCACCCCGCACCTTCCCCGTGCCCTAGCTCCTTCCCCCGCCGCGGTACGCCGCCCCCGCATCGTTTCGCCATCGTCCGGTCTCCGTGCCGCCCCAACGGTCGGCGCCGCCAACTTGGCCGCCATGGCCGTTCGGGCTTGCTCGTGTTCGTCGCGCCCGCGACCTCTCCCCTGCCGCCTGAACCCATCCCCGGGCGAGGTAGGCCCCGGCGAGCCCATCTCCGCCTTAGGCCGGCGGCCCAGCTGTCCTCGGCGCCGGTGGTCGGCGACGACCACCTCCAGCAGCTTCCCCACCACGGCCGAAGCTCGCGACGCCGCCCCTGCCCTTCCCCCTGCCGCCCGAAGCTTCCCTAGGCGCAGTGAACCGCGGCCGTCTGCCGCCGTCGATCACTGGAGCCCCAGCCCCTCCCAGCTGCCGGTGCCGGCGAGCACCCGAATAGCCCGTGCTCTCCTGCACGAAGAGGACGAACAAGGCGGCCACAGGAGGTCAACGCCCCTGGATCGATCGATGCGGTCTTTTTTTTCGGCCCAGCACGAACCAGTGCAGCCCAGCAGTAGCAGCCCAACTGCGGCCCAGCAACGGCCCGCCAAGGCGCTGGTGCTGGCGCGTGCAGCGCGCAGCGCACTCTCGGCCCATTTGCGGCCCAGCCGCGAGGCAGATGCGGCCCGCGCAGTTTTTTTCTCCCGAGCGGGCTGTTTTTTTTTCTGGTGAGCAGCAGTTAGCTAACCGTCGCTCGTTAATATCTCTTAATCCGTAGCTCCGTTTGGAGCGAATCAAATTTGTAAATTCCTAGTTTGAGAAGCTCTGTCTAGTAGTATCAGTTTTACTTTTTTTGTAAAATACTTGTATGCTCAGTACCCTTGTATGCCTGCTTAGGTGTTGGGGGCATTTGCCAAAAGAGTTATTTGCTTCTTCTCCCTCCGTCAAACGTGGTTGGCGTAAGCCCACCTGGACTGGGACGCTTGGGACATTTGCTTTCCATTTGGTTCTTTTTGCCAAGATTGCTGACACCACGTCGGGTTAATCCTTGAGTGGAATGGATGCTTTCTTTCTTATGAGTGCTTTTCGGTTCATTTTGGAGACTACATGCCCTACTAAATTTGGTAGTTGATATGTGATGGCGCTGGTCGGCGGAATCGCCGCCGTATTCACCGGATCGATGCCAACAACCTGTGTTATATTTGGTAGTTGATATGTGATGGCGCTATTCGGCGGAATCGGCGCCGTAGTCACCCGATCGACGCCAACAACCTGTGCTAACTTTTGTAGTTGATCTGCGATGGCGCTGGTCAGAGGTATCTCTGCCCCAGTCACCCGATCGACGCTAACAACATGTGCTAACTTTTGTATTGATCTGCGATGGCGCTGGTCGGAGGTAGCTCCGCCGTAGTCACCCGGTCAATACAAACAAACTATTGCTTGAGATATTATGTTCTAATGTCTTGATGTTTGATGATTTATATTATTACTATATTATGATTGTTGTGTTGGACTAATCTTCTGTTATTTGGACTTGTTAGGATAAAATTTGATTTAAATGAAACACCCCTCCAAGCTTCGATAGGGTCAGTCCATAGTGCCACTAATCTGAACATCGAACGCACTACCACTGTCGCTTGAATGGGCAAGCCTTGACCTACGTAATCCTATTGAGCATCCTTTGATGCCACCCTTTTTGGCAAGTCTAGTCGGTTACCATAGTTGGTCGGGGCTAGTCTTGCGAAGGTTCTGGAGCTAGGCGTCGCTCATGGGTTGGGGACGTGCCGGATTCACTTCTGCATAAGGCATATAGTTATGTCGGTGGCTATATAGGGAGTGTCTTGATGGCGTGAATGGTTGAGTGAGTGTATCAGACCATCTTATGGATGTGATCCTAAAGTACCGGTTGTTAATGATCCACTTGGATGAGTGAAGTATTGCAACCTCTCGAGAGTGTCAAATCTGGATGTCTAGCCTCGTTCCAAGGTTATGGAACAACAGTTCAGTGTCGGTCACACTATTGTCTTTGTCGAGTCAGGAGGTTAAACATAAGTTATGTTTGAAAGAAAGATGAACAACCTGATTTCACTAAATGAACAATAAGTTGATGCAGGGAATGCTACTTGAGATGTGATTGTGAACCAGGTTTAGGGATGGCGGTGTGATGCGTTGGGGAGCCTATAGTTAGGCCAGAGCCCACATCAACCGTGCGTGCCCAGAGTGAAATGATGAGGCCAGTGGGCCTAGCAGTGATCACATGTGCTGTTGTGTATTCTTTGGTACCCACATGGTACACCCGTTTTCTCGTCACATGTAAGCCCTTTGTATGATTGCCGGTGCACGATCCAACCCCACCTGGCTTGGACTCTGTACTGGTGATACCCCCGTTGCTTGCTTACGACATGTTTGGTTGTCGATGCCATGCTTCTTTCATGTCGCGTATCTAGAGTAGACCTTGCCATGTTGTAGGATTTTATTTCCAATATATATCTTGCTGCATGATTGTTGGATTGTTTGTAGCAAGGGGCGATTCTTGCTGAGTGCATACAAATGTACTCACGGGCCTTGTGATTGTGGCCAGATTTTGGCGAGGACTCAACTTCCACCTTAGGAAGGATAAGGAGCAGAAGCGTGCTAGGATCAGTAGCCCAGCCAGATACCTGTGGAGTGGAGGCGCTCCAAGCCGTTGCCTCATTTATGTCTTCCGCTGCCAGTTAAAACTCTGAGTTGGTCCATGCTTGGCTTGATATTTTGTAAAGCCTCGACGGCCTTGTAAACCTTTTGTAGCACTTTGTGCCTGATTGTGTAATGATATCCGCTATGTTGCATTGTCGTAACGTGCGGCCAGATATCTTGGGCTAGAGCACGGGCGACCGCCCTTCTGACAAGCTGTGCCAGAAGGGGGTGCCACATTGCCGGAGCCGCGGAACTCCCTCCGCTCTTCCACGCTGTTCCGGGAAACGATAGTCGACGTCGACCGCCCCTTCGTCTTCGCCTCTCCGCGCTGCACGTCGTCATCGCCTCGGCTGAGCAGGAGCACCACCAGAGCGTCGCCGTCGACCACGGCAGAGCTCGCTGGCACCACCGCATCCGCATCCACGCTGCGTCTTCATTCCGGGAAGTGATCCACGACGCCGACCACCCCATCAAACTCGCCGTGCCGCGAGGAACCTCCGGGCACGTTCCCGCGCCAGGAGCACCACCGGAGGAGCCACGCCGTCCACGCCCGAAGCGGACCGCCGCCGTCTTCCTCGTCTCCGGCCACCCCGCGCCGCACAGTGAGCACCATCACTTCTCCACCGTCCGATCTATCTCCTACGGTCAAGATTAGAATTTTTAATCGAAGAGGTATTCTCGGATATGAGCCTTTAGATCCAGATCCAACGAACCAGATCAATTCACTTAAACACGTCAGCAGCCCAGACAACGCCCATTCAGCGGCCACGTCAGATCCAGTCAGCACACGCGTGGAAAATGATTTTTCTATTTAGATTTAATTGGCAGTTTTACAGAAAAACCCCTCCATATTCAAACCCTTATATCTTTTTATTGGTTTGGCCAAATTTAATTAACTTTATATTTTTGAAAAGCTCTAAACTTGTAGAATATTTTAGCACTATTAGTTTTCAGTTTTGCCTTAGTTTAAAATATTCAAATTTCAAACGTGTGATTTGAGTAATTTTAGCATAACTTTAAATCTATTAATCCAAATTTTGCAAATAAAATATTTTTGGAAATCTTTGTATCTGTAGAATAATTAGCCACTGCTAGAAATAATTTTTGGATATTTTTAAACTGTATTAAAAATCAGAGGCTCAATTTTGAGTAATTCACAGTTATTCAATTTGCAAATAAATGAATTGAGTAAAATGGACAATCTTATATTTACTAATTGGAGGCACCATACGAGCCTCCACGTTAATCCTAGAGATTAACAAATTTTGTCCGTACGATCTAGACATAATATGTCTAAAGCCTTCGGATTTAAGCTGTTGCCCAGCGTGTCACGTAGGACCCTTCAACACGATCAGGTGGTCATGAGTTCGAATCACGTATCCAGCATATTAATTAGGTCCTAATTAATTCCTGCCTCCGGACTTAAAGATGTCAGTCATCGCTACCTCCAAGGCAAATCATTGATCATATGGATTGCGCGTCTCCGCGGCGGCGATGGCCGAAGTTTCCACACGATCCGGAATGACCACGTCTTAAATCTATCAATCTTACGCCAACCAGAATTGGATATACAACAAAGAATCGCATGCATGCATGGTCGCCGGCCGGCCTGCGCGCGGGGAGTGGTCAGGTCGGTTTCTTCTTCTGCTTTTTATATTCAGGCTTGCTCTTTCATGATTAGTGGATTATTGGATCGTTGCTTATTTATTGATGCTTTTTGTTTCCTGTATGGATGCAATCACCGCTGATACAAGAAGCTAGACTGCCGTGTTTCAAAAAAAAATTAGACGGTGCTTTTCGATTCACTTCCCATTGTGATTTTTTCTGATTGCTGCAGATTAATTAGCGCATCGAGCTAGCTTCACACAGTAGTATCAGATCAATCAATCGATCAATGAGGCCGGCCAGCTTGTGCTTTACGCCTAGGTGTGTTTTGCTTCGGCCAGAACCACCAATCAGCGGCGAATCGTTCATGAGCGTTGCATGCTGAGCCAGCTTTTGAAATACACGACCTGTCGAGCATGTGCCAACGAAGGATACGAGAGCAAGAATGGCACATCGGGAATCAATCTGTTTCAGGTAGAGTTTCCATCCTGCCTTATTAATTTTGTTTGCATGTAACCACTTGATAATTGACCAGTTCGACGTGTAGTTCGCATTACAAAGCTGATACAAATTGTATTGTTTTCGGTCTAATATATCTACTGTAGATTTCTGAACACATAGAGAGTCAATAAAAATATAATATGGTATGTTCCACAGTTGCAAAAATCGGATATGTCAAGGTACATCATACGTACTCGACGGGTCGAGCATGTGCCAATAAATGATGTGTTAACAAGCATGACATGTCGGGTATCAAATCGATATGTTTGTGCTATGGTTTGCATCATGGTTTTATCATTTTGGTTTGCATCTGGCCATTTAATAATTGACCAGCTGAACGTGCAATTTCTCAATATTGAGCGGATCAAAATTGTATTTTTTGGCTAACAATTCTATTGCCGTGATTTGGATGATTGAAACAATTATACCGGGGTATATACCACAATTGCGAGAACAAATAGGACAAGGTATAACATAACTACTCGACGTGTCGAGCATGTTCTAACTGAGGACGTGAGCAAGGATGACGCATAAGAGTATCAGATCGATGTGGTTCATGTACAGTTTGCATCCTGCTTTACTATTTTGATTTGCATCTAGACATCTAATAATTGACCAGTTTGGCGTGCAGTGATCACAAAAGAGCTGATTCAAATTGAATTGTTTTGGCTTTAACATTTTGATTTGCAAATGTCTATTGTTACATGCTTTGTCATATATATCTCAGTTTTTATCTTATATAACCCATTATGCAAATGTTTGTTTTTAATATTGAATTCATATCACTCTAATGGACTTATGATCATGGTCAATCTAATCCCGAACGGAATCATATGGTGTACTTTATAGATGAGTTCTCTCTAAAAATGTTCCTTTTTGGAATAAGAAAGCCACATGTAAAGTCTTGGAAATAGATGAAAGGCCTCCTGAACGGTTCTTCAATTCCAACTTTGGTTAACTTGCACAAGAGTTGGTTGGACTGACTTGAATTGGTGCATTACAACACACTGTAAAAAGTTAATCTTAGGCATCTATTTTGTAGCGATGGCAGCAGGGTTTGATGGATTATGGCGTGGAGAAAGCAAAGTACATATGAACATTTCAGACTCATACATCATTCACATGTATTTTTAAGAAAATCGATTTCACGATGGATATCGAACTTGAAAAAAATAAAATGCACCTATATATAATGATATTTTTCCATCAAAGATAACTAGAGAAAGGCATGAGCTAATTATTATTTTGTGGCTATATTATGGTAGTGCATATTAATCAATACTTTATCCTTTTTGTGACGGGAACCAACAAATATTAAATATCATACACGCACTATTGAAGTAAGTTGTTAAAAAAAATCTTTACATATATTTCATAGTTCGGTTTTCTACAAGATTTCAAAGAAACAATATTAAACCTTCTATGTGTAGAACAAAGTAGTAGGAAGTTTTTGTAGAATGTGTAGAAATAGGCTACATTATTGGTAATATGTCAAGTTTCGAACTGCAAATTATTGTGTTCCTAATAAAGGATTACAAAATAAGTTGGTACATACTTCAATTAACATACATATTTATTCACATATATTCTATTCAGTTTTACGAAAGGTTCTATAGTATTTCAACTATTGATACTCAAGCCCGTGCGAATGCACGGGTTGACGACTAGTAAATATAAATTGGTATGTCCAAAATTTGTAAATAAAATATCCTTGGAAAGCCCCTGACCTGTAGATTATTTTGGTTCTGTTAATTTTCAATTTTGAGTAGTTTAGATTTATTCAAATTTCAAATGTGATGTTTGAGTAAATTTGACATAACTTTAGATTTACAAATTATTTTTGAGTGAATCCAATTGTAGAAAATTTGCTTATTTGCCCTCTGTCCAGTAGTATTATTTTTCAGTTTTAAATAAAAGTTTAATTACAGAAAACATTAAATCTTGTGTTAATTCTTTTAAAGTGTCTTAATAGTGTTTTGATTTAATTAAAACTAATAAAAACTTGACCTATGTTTTCATGGACATAATAATAACAGAAAACATAGTAAATAGTTGTGTTAAAGGGCCTTATAAAAAAATGTTGCTTTGTAAATCTTTGGTTTAAGTTGTGTATAAAAACCTTTCAAATGTTTTATTTTTAATCAATGAGTTATTATAGAACTCTTGGAACTTTCTTGACAAATACTATATTTAATCCTTAGAACTCTTGGAACTTCCTTGACAAATACAAAAAATTAATCTTAGAACTCTTGGAACTACCTTGACAAATATGTTATGTACAACTTCTTCCTTGACCAAGCCCTTTTGTGCAAACCTTGTTATGTATGTTTGATATGCCTTGAGTTGTTGAATTGTTGTTTATTGGCGTGTTATTTCTATATATAGATTGAACGGAGTGCAACGTTGTTCCTTGTTAAAAGGAGTGTGAGAGCGACAACAACTTCCAAAGGCAAGTGGCACATTCATAAACTTCCTAAGTATTTTGTCTATGCATGAGTAGAGTATTTTTCTATAAGCATGTGTTGGATAGTATTGCTATGCAAAAACTGTTTAGAGTAGTACCTCTATACTAGTGGTCTAGAATCCTATAATAACTTAGTAGAATTATTGGATGCTATGCAAAAGTGATTTTATAAAAAAAGCTAATTTCTACTAAGTAAATGAATCACCTGGGTGGAATTGGTATTGCTTGGTTTATGTTGAGTGGTTACTCAGGGCTGTGTTCGTGGTTGTCTTCGCCTAAGGTAGTTTCTACTATACTTAGGGCCATGAGCATGGTGGTTTTCACCTGAGGGTGCACTTGTGGACGGCCACCCAGGGACAAAGGGATTTGAAGTTACTCCAAGTGAAGATTGCTTCCAGTGCAGCCATTTGTCATATGGGCTCTGTCTTGATGGATTAAGTTGCGTGGACTCATCTCGGCTTGACAAGCAGATGTAGAGGGATGTAGGTGGAACGGGTCAAGCCGGTATGGGGTGGGAAAATGCCTCTGAGAAATCTCGTCTCAATCTTCTCTTTTCCTTATCACTGCTGGAGTGTAGAGGATAGTTTGGACTGATTGAGTCAAATGGTGAAAGTGCACAACCTCTCGAGTGTGTCAAAACTAAATATTTCGACGTGTCCCGGTTACGGACAATTCTGAGCAGCTGATCAAGAACGTCAACGGAGGATCCCAACATTCCAACTTCTCAAGTAAAAATTTTGCCAGTTGGAATGAACATGAATGGACATGTCATTGATGATATGCTCCTCTATCTTGCACACACATGGTTTGCTTAGTCTTTGATGTGTAGGTCGTACCTTTGGATGAGCCTCCATGAGTTGTTTAAACCACGCATTCCTATGACGGAAGATCTTGCAAGAAGAGCACATCGGCATCTTGCTAAGGTGACTTCTTTCTACATAAGTGCTCATGCAATGACCTTCAAGAATTGGCTACTCTTTGAGTGTTGTTTCATCTTCCTTCTGACTTTTGTAGGTTACTTGAAAGGCGAAGGGACATTGAAGAAGTGCCACATCATTTCCATCAAGCACGGCTACATGGTGAACCCCACGACAAGGTCTACACATCTACCTCCTTGCCATGATGATGATGAGCAAGAGTCGAGGACGACTCTTTTTGAAGGAGGGGAGATGATGTAGCCCAACCATGGCTACCCATCATGTCAAGCAACCCAACATATCACAAGTCACCATGGATATCAAGGTGAACTCATTCCTCTTCGAGAACTCATTTCTGACCCTTTTGCATGGCATACTACTTGACCATCATTCCCTTTACACTGCTAGGTGTGTCACCACCGGTACGAGTCCACGGGAAGATAGCCAAGGCGCAAGAGGAATGAAGCCCGACAAGACGGTGGCTTGGAAGAGGAGATGGAAGAAGAGCCAACAGTTCCAGGAGAGGTACTACCGCTGATGCCACCGATACTACCGCCAGACGACAGACGACTCCAGCTGAAGCAGTCGAAGCTCCAGGTGGCGGTACTACCGCCAGCACAGCGGTACTACCACCAGTCCCAGGCCCAGTACTACCGCCAGTCCCAGGCCCGGTACTACCGCCCCAGCTACCACCGCCAGTACCGTCAACGACGAGAACGCTTCTTCATAACCCGTCGGTACCTGCCGGTACCTGCCACGTTCTACCATTGGAGAATAGCCGAAAGTTGCCGGTACTACCGCAGGCGCAGCGGTACTACCGCTACCCTACCAGGTCCAGTACTACCGCTGCCCCTCCGGTACTACCGCTGCCTGCGTGCAGTCAACGGGTTTCAGCCCATGTATCCCCACTCCCACCTACCCCTTTGGGCCTAGACTATATATAGACATACCCCTCCACCTCTTTAGGGTTAGCCAAGCTATGAGATAGAGTTAGAGCTTGTGCTCACTTCCTCCCCTTGTGGAGATGATTCCTCCCCTTGTGGAGAAGATCTCTCTTGTGGATTCAAGGCCTCTCCTTAGATCATCCATCTATTGAGTTGTATCAAGATCCTCTTCTCTTATTTGAGACTATTAGCCAATCGCCCACCTTTGTGGATTCTATTAAATCGGTTGACCGGCCGGTAAGAGGAAATCGGGTCCATTAAGAGTTGAGTTGGTTTGGTTTCTTGATTCAAAGGCTTCTCTATTTGAGAGAGTTGTTGTTGAGTGGGAATCCTTGCAGGATCTTCTAGTTATCCCCACTTTCCCCACGAATTCCCCCTTGTGTTCTTTGTGTTCTTCGCGTTCTTCTTCACCTCCGCCTCAAATCCGTGAAGATCGGGCAACCCAAGAGGTCCTAACTTTCATCACATGGTTTGAGTTGGCCTTGTCGATGCACTTCTTGGGGCGCCGTCTTGTTGTCGATGTAGAGTGTCGAAGCTTGGCGCTCATGGCCATGTCCTTCTCATGACGCCTTCTTGAAGTAGATGGAGCTACATTGGATGAATGCATGGTGGACTTGTCGGGGCTCCGTCTTGAGCTTGAAGCATAGTAGGTTATGCCGCCCTTGAACATGGTGGTGACGGGGTTCATCTCCTCTTGCATGTTGTCGAAGGTGTAGTCGATGTCGTCACACATGCATGGAGAGTGGTAGTCGTAGACGTTCTCCACCAAGTCATCGTAGTTGTAGTCGTAGTAGTGGCGCTCCACCGTGTTGTTGTAGTCGAAGTCGGTACCATATGATGAGGCATATGAGGACACTTACGCCTCATTGTCGTTGGAGCTTGTGTAGTCGGATTCGTGGTACCACTCCATGTCATCGATTCGTGTGTACTTGGAGTCGATACTATATGATGAAGGTTGCTCGAAGTCGTGGTACCGCTCTATGTCGTGGACGCTTGAATAGTCGGAGTCGTAGCGGAAGTCTTGGTGATGATCCATCATGTCATGGGGGTCATTGTCGTTGTAGCATTCCCCCATGTCCTCAATGCTTGGGGCATCATAGTCCATGTGACTCATCGTGTACTCGTTATCATCTTGGCCTCCATAGTTGCATTCGCTCTCCCTAGACATGTTAACTCACAAGACAAGTGTATGTGGAGTGGAAGGAAAAACTTGCACGAAAACTTCAAATCAGAGGGCCAAATGATGGAATTAGGCTATGGGAACGCAAAGGAAGGTAGATCAACTAGTTTAGCCATAGATCTATGGATCAAAACTTGCAAAAATGCACTCAAATCTCAGATCGGTCCAAAAGCAATTTGGGGCTATTTTTGGTGGAATTTTCAAAATTACGCAAATCAAAGAAAATTTTGGTTGATTTGGGGGTGGAAACACAAATCAATTCATGACAACCTTTGATCTGATACCATATGGTGAATGCCATGCCTCTAGGGTGCCCGATCTTCACGGATTGACGGCGGATTTGGACGAACTCAAGCAAGAACACACGAAGAACACGAAGAATGCCAAGAACACAAGAACACAAACACGATACAAGGACACGTTTCCCTCACCGGTCGGTCCAAGCCGGTCCAATAGAATCCCAAAGGGAGAGATTGACAAGTAGATACAAGCAGGGATCTTGAATGGTTGTTTCTCCAACGATCAACCCAACCGATCCAATAGAGTCACCCGAAGATGATAGATTGGCAAGTAGTCAAACTACAAGTAGAGGTCTTAAATCCATAAAAGGGATCTTCTCCACAAGAGGAGGCAACACAAAAAGGGGTGGATAAGGAGCCTATACTCAACTCTCTCATCATAGACTCTAGCCTAGATCTGAAGCAAAGGGGTTCCTATTTATAGTGTTGACCCAAAGGGGGTAGGTGGGAAAGGGATACAAGGGAATATTCCCAGCTGGTCTGTCTCCGCAGCGATAGTACTGCTACGCCTGGCGGTAGTACCGCTGGGTGCTTCCCTAAGGCGCCTGGGCTTCTTGTCGAGGCGGTAGTACCGCTTGGCCTGATGGAAGTACCACTGTCGGTGCCACTGGAGGTACCGCCGGGACCTCCAGAGAGCCAATCTGGGCGGTAGCTCTGGCGGTAGTACCGCTCCCTGTACATGGCGGTAGTACCGCTATGTCTGGCGGTAGTACCGCTCCTGGAGCTGTTTGGCTCCTCTTCCTTCTCATCTTCCAAGCCACCATCTTGTCTGGCCTCGTTCCTTGTACACCTTGCTCATCCTCTCGTGTACTCGTCGTCGTCGCCGTAAACCTAGTATCATCAAGGGACGGAGGATGACATAGTATACCATTCAAAAGAGTGGGAATCGAGTTCTCTAAGAGGAATGAGTTCACCTTTGATATCCATGGTGACTTGTGATGTGTTGGAATGCTTGACATGGTGGTGGTCCTAGGTTGCAGTACATCAGGAAGGTAGATCTACAAGTTTAGCAATAGATCTATGGATCAAAACCTGTCCAAACGCACGAGATTCACAGATCGGTCCAAAAGCAAATTGGGGCTATTTTTGTGGGATTTTCGAAATTAGGCAAAATCAAAGAAAAATTTGGTTGATTTGGGGGTGGAAACACAAGTCAAATCCATGGCAACCATGCTGTGATACCATAAGAGGAAGGTTGGTTAAAGTTGTGGTAAGCCTAGGATCAATAAGGGACGGAGGATGACGTAGTATACCATCCAAAAGGGTGGGAAATGAGTTATCTAAGAGGAATGAGTTCACCTTTGATATCCATGGTGACTTGGGGTATGTTGGAGTGCTTGACATGATGGGTGGCCAAGGTTGGGCTACATCATCTCCCCCCCCTTCAAAAAGAGTCGTGGGGTTCACCATGTAGTCGTGCTTGATGGAAATGATGTGGCACTTCTTCAATGTCCCTTCGCATTTCAAGTAACCTTCAAGACTCACAAGGAAGACGAAACAACACTTAAAGAGTAGCCAATTCTTGAAGGTCATCGCATGAGCGCTTATGTAGAAGGAAGTCACCTTAGCAAGATGTCGATGTGCTCTTCTTGCAAGAACTTCCGTCATAGGAATGCGTGGTTGAAACAACTCATGGAGGCTCATTCAAAGGTACGACCTACACATCAAAGACCAATCAAACCATGTGTGTGCAAGATAGAGGAGCATATCATCAATGACATATCCATTCATGTTCATTACACCGTTAGCATAACACAAACATGTGAAATTTAAGCATATGCAAGGTCAGTATGCAAGCAACTTCTCGAAACATCCTCAAAATGTGGGAACACAAAAACTCCATGAAAATTTGAGAAGGCTATGGTAGCTATCTCATTTTGAATTATATGATCAATATTGCACACAAGGCATTCGAAAGAGAAATTTGTCAACATCCTTGATGCAATAAGCGGAGAATTTGGCAAAAACACACGATGACAAATGTCCAAATTATCAACATGGGTGCAAACAAACCATAGGAAAGAGCAAGTTTTCGAAATATTTGTTTCAACACCAAATGGGTAGAAATCAAAACACTCATGACAAGATATGCTCAAAATGTCAATATGGTTGCAAACAAGTCTTTGAAAAGAACAATTGTTCATCATATTTGTGGCAACACATAAATCACTCATATGAAAGATCAAGGAGACATTCTTGTCATAGGGAAAACCAATAGCATAAACATGTTTGCAAACAAACCAAAAGCAAGAGAAATTGTTCAACTTGTTTGATACAAAACATGGTAAGGGTATTAGAGCCGAGTTCGATCCACGACTCAAGTGAATGCTCTCAAGAGCTCTTTTTGTTAACTCATGCTCAATGGAAGTTGACAATATCATGCGGGTACCAAAACACACCAAAATCCAAAGGAAGAAATTATGGGCATGGTACATGAACACATCATCCATCATGATGCGTCTCTTCATTTGCACTTCACCAAACACAACAAAATAAAGTGGAATGTATGACATATGTGGATGGTTACTATGCAAAGTGAAGGATGGAACAAGGTCCATAAGAGAAAATGAACAATCTCCAAAATGTGAGAAAGCTATGGGTGCAATCTCATTATAATCAAGGGCTCATCATTGCAAACCAAGCATTTGAAAGAACAAGTTTTCATCGTTTTGGTTGCAATGAAGGGAGAGTAGTAAAAACATTGATTGCAAAACAAGTGAACGGTATTTTTAGCACCAATAGAATAAGGGTCCTGCTTCCCTACATACCCCCAGGGTGACACAAAAGTTTGCGAAACACATGAACACTCGAGATTGCATGATACCTGTTCGCTAATTGTGATCAGGGGATATGTTAACGCTCCAGACTGCACGATACCCCCCAGGTGAGACTTTATTTTCCGCGCTCAGTAACAATTCTAATGCTGGGCGAGCGCTAGGGGGTATGCACTGAAGCACGACTCAATAGAATAATCCACATGATAAACATTGTTTTGAGGCAAGGTATCACATGGGAATTGAAATGACTCATAAGTGACATCAAGAGAATCATCCAAATAATGTAATCAATCAACTTCATGTCCACTAGTGGGATCATGGTCACATCAGCACCCATACCTTTGTAGTCCCGCTCATGAGAAATAGGTGTTGAAGTAGTAGGGGCCTCCATGTGGCCGACTTGTCCATCTTCATGTAGACATGGGGTGGCATCATCCTCATCATCTGCCAAGTACATTTTCTCCATTTGCATCACCGTCATGTCGGGGAGTGGGCTTCTCATCATTCATTTAACCTAGCACACAATGAGAGAACACACTATAGGTATAGGGTAAGTTGTTAGAATTCTTTCTACATCGACAACAAGACGGCGCTGCAAGAAGTGCATCGACAAGGCCAATCTAGCTCAAGAAGGCACCACAAGAACATTGCCAAAGTCGACCGCAACTTGTCCAAGCTCAAAGACGACCTCACCACATTCGCCAAGCTTCGGAACATATCACCAAGTTCGAGTGGGAGCTCCAAGACAAGGTCACCAAAGCAACAAGCACGCCGACGTCGACATGAGGAGACGCATCCGAACGACTTTCGACGTCATTTCTCCTCTCAAGAATGCCAACGTCGACATGAAGAGAAGTCAAGACGGAAGGCACGCCATCAAGCACCTACGCCTACACTCCAAGTTCAAGGTGCAACCTCCACATTGGTGAAGTTAGGGACTTCAAGGGTTGCTCGATCTTCATGGATTGATGGCGGGAGTAGACGAACGCACGCAAGAACACGAGGAACACGAAGAACACCAAGAATACAAGAACACAAACCCGATACAAGAACCGTTTCCTTACCGGTCGGTCCAACCGGCCCAATAGAATCCACACGAGTTTGGGAGATCGGCAAGTAGATACAAGAAGGGATCTTGGATGGTTGTTTCTCCAACGGTCAACCAAACCGCTCCAATAAAGTCACCCGAGGATTAAAGATTGTAAGTAGTCAAACTACAAGTAGAGGTCTTGAATCCACTAGAGGGATCTTCTCCACAAGGGGAGGAACCATCCCCACAAGAGGATGAAGGAGACCATCTTGAGGTGAAGGAGCACAACTCTACTCTAATCTCAAAACATAGTCTATCCTAACCCTAGGCAGCCAAGGGGGTATTTATAGTCTAGGACGAAGGGGTAAGTTACATGACTTAAAAGTCAACGCGCGCAGGAAAGCCGGGCTGGAGGCCGGCGGCTTCGGGTGGAGGCCGGCCAGGCCGGGCTGTAGGCCGGGCTGGAGGCCGGCCTGACAGTTTTTGCCATCTTCTTCAACTTCGTCTTGTCGCTTTCTCCTCCTCTTCCACGCGTACTCCTTGGATGATCTTGAGTCTTGGCTTTCTTGGCATCTCCCCGAATGTCTGTACTTGTCAAGTGATACCTAGCATAGCAAAGGGGTAGATGCTCAAGTAGCATACCGTTCGAAGGCGACATATTGTGGGTCATATAAGGGAAGGAGTTCACCTTTGAGTTCGATGACGACATGGGATGTGTTGAGGGTCTTTACATGGTGATGGTCGTGACCAGATCTACATCATCTCCCCCCCTTTAAAAAGAGTCGTCCTCGACTCTTGCTCTTCATCACCATACAAAGGAGGTAGATGTGTTGTCGAAGAATTGGAATTCACCATGCCTACAAACACCAAAGACCAAGCAAACCATGCGTGTGCAAGAAAGAGGAGCATATCAACAATGACATGTCCATTCTTTATCATAGCACCGTTAGCACAACACAAGAATATGAAAAGGTAGTGCAAGGTCAATATGCAAGCAATCCAATGGAACATCTTCAAAATGTGGGAACACAAAAACTCCATGAAAACATGAGGATGCCATCTAGGTATCTCATTTTGAACCATATGATCATTATTGCACACAAGGCATTGGAAAGGACAATTTGTCATCATCCTTGATGCAACAAGAGAAGAGCTTGGCAAAAACACACAATGAAGAATGTCCAAAATATCATCATGGTGGCAAACAAAGCATATGAAAGAGCAAGTTTTCAACATATTTGTTGCAACACCAAATTGGTAGAAACCAATAAACTCATGACAAGACATGCACAAAAGGTCTTTATGGTTGTAAACAAGCCATTGGAAAGAACAATTGTTCGTCATATTTGTGGCAACACATAAATCATCCATGTGAAAGATGAAGTAAACATGCTTGTCATAGAGAAGACCAAAAACACCATCATGATTGCAAACAAACCATAAGCAAGAGAAATTGTTCAACTTGTTTGATGCAAAACATGAGCAAGATTTGAGAGTTGGATTCGATCCACAACTCACATGTATGCTCTCAAGAGCTCGTATTGTCAACTCATGCTCAATTGAGGTTGACATTATCATTCGTTTACCGGCACACACAAGACACCATATGAAGAAATTATGTGCACGGTATATGAACACATCATCCATCATGACGCGTCCCTTCATTTGCACATCACCAACCACACAAAAATCAATTAAAAATATGACATATGTGGATAGTCACTATGCAAAGTGAAGGATGGAACAAGGTCCATAAGAGAAAATGAAACATCTCCAAAAAGTGAGAAAGCTATGGGGGCAATCTCATTATCAAGCATTTCAATAGTATTGCAAGCAACACATGTGAAAGAGAAATTATTCAACATGTTGCATGCCACAATGGGAGAAAAAAGGAAACATTCATAACAAGGCATGCTCATGGCAAAATCATCACAAAGAGGTAATTCCACTTGATCAACATTGGTTTCAAACAAAGTATCACAAGGGAATAAGAACGAATCATATGTGACCTCAAAAGAATCATCCATAGCATGCAAGCAATCATAGTTATCATGTACACTAGAGGGAACATGGTTACATCAACACCCATACCTTGGTAGTCCCACTCATGTGAAGTAGGTGTTGAAGTAATAGGGGCTTCCATGTAGCCGACTTGTCCAACTTGAAGTAGACATGGGGTGGCATCATCATCATCCTCCATGTACATCTTCTCCATTTGAGGCATCGTCAAGTCGAGGAGTGGCGTCTCATCATCCATGGAACCTAGCACACAATGAGAAAACACACAAGAGGTAGAGGTTAAGTTGTTAGAAATCGAAATGGCCTCACAAGACATATCAACTAGCTCTCTCAACTCAAGTTGATGTAGGTTGGTCCCATTTTCACGGATTTGGGCGGAGGGATCGATGAACACGAAGAACAAGGGATGAACACAAGAACACAAAGAGGGAAAAACACCAAATCAGGGATAAATAGCAAGTAGCAACTGGTAACAAGCCCCAAGGGTATCCCCCAATTCTCCTCTCCCAAGCACACCTTACTCTTAGGATTGTTTGTCCAATTGGTCAATCCAAACCAATCCAATCTAGCCACTACAAGAGGGAAGATTAGCAAGTAGCAAACTACAAGAGGAAGCCTTGGTATCCACGATGGGATCTTCTCCACAATGGTAGGCCTTGGTTCATCTCCACAAGGGGAGGCCTTGATTCATCTCCATAGGAGGAAAGGACCACTTTGAAAAGAAGGAGCACAGCTCTACTCTAATCCCACATCATAGTCTGCCCAGATCTGAGATGGGGAACTCCTATTTATAGTCTAGAGGCAAAAGGGAAAGGTAGGTGGGGTAGGTGGAGATTACAAGGCTTAAATGGCTGGTTCCCGCAGCAGCGGTAGTACCGCTCGTACGGGCGGTAGTACCGGGTGCGGGCCGAAGGCGCATTGACTTTGCGCGGGCGGCAGTACCGGCGGTAGTACCGCTTGGGCAGGCAGTAGTACCGCCGGCAGTGCCGCACATGGGCGCAGAGGAGGGTTTTCGGCGGCACTAGGGGCAGTAGTACCGCCGGGGCGGTAGTACCGCTGTTGGGGGAAAGATAACCCGGTAGGCCCAAGGACAGTGAAACTACGACCCGCCAGGAGGAAATACTGGCGAGGCCCACCAGATCATCTTGGGCCGGGCTATATTGGTGGACCAAAGAGTTTGTTGGTAACCGGTGTAAACAAGGGAGGTTCTAGAAGACCGGAGGCGGTATGCGAGACTTGGAGGCCAAGGTAGATGAGTTAGACTTTGGTTAGGACTCCGAGTTCGGGTGTGACCCGGCCTTACCTTGTAACCGACCAGGAGACCCAGGTATCTATATAAACCGGCTCTGGGACATAGAACAGGACGAACTTTAGAGAGACTTTAGACATACAAGCTTATAGCGAGAGAACCCTTGTAACCTAGACTCGGAACCCGCCGGTGTTGTTATCCGCCGGTGATCGAGATCGATATGAGAATAGAGAAACACCAGGCTGGAAGTAGGTCTTTATCTCCTATGGAGAGGCTGAACCAGGATACATCCTTTTTCCCTAGCGAGCTAAACAATCTCCCGAACGCTATGACTGCCTTGCCTCCAATCTCAAGTTACCGCCCGGTAACACCTGCCGTGACAAAACCACGACAGTTGGCGCCCACCGTGGGGCAAGCGTCAAAAAGCGTTATCATCACGGGAGAAGCTTTGCGAGGCATGCAGAACCTGGCCATCGGCCGGGTCATGATCAATCTACAAGGAGAACACATCGTGGACGATTCTGGGTGGAGCCTGGAGTCAGATTCACTGGAGACCGGCTCAGTCGTTCCGATCGGGCGGATCAACGTCTTCGTGGAGAGGATAGGTACATCGAAACCCGCCCTGCAATTTTCTGACTCTGTATCTGAGGCAGGAACCACCGTTCACTCGGATGGAGAGGAATCAGTTGGGACGACGGAGATCGAGTCAGGAAACGCCACGCAGGGAGCCGGGTCAGAAAAGCAGGCTTGGGCTCCACGTGGCCAGATCAATGATGATACAGAATCAATCTTGGAATTGTTTGAGGATCGCTATGGATACGAGGTAGAAGAGGAAGAGTACGAGTCAGAACCGGGTCCGGTGCGCCGGGCTGCGGTCTACACCGCTCCAGCAATCAACACAGAACCAGTCCCAACAACAGCTTTAGCGGTAGTAACCCAGCCGGGTCAAGCGGCGCCGGGTTTGGCAATCAGGAACCAGTTATCCAGGAGCAACACAGGTCGTGGTAGATGGAGAACGTGCATCAGTTAGTGCCGAGTCAGAAACTACAGCAGCATACAGAAACACATTTGGATTTTTGGCGAACAGGGCTACGGGTCAAGGAACATCAGCTTTACCTAACCCGCCCCCACCGCGATTCCTTAGTGACCTGCCAAGTGCTCCAGCAGCAACAGCAAATCCTGTGACCCCAGCAGTGGCAGCAGTGCAGTCAGGGCAACAGACCCGGCTCGCATCGCTTACGAGCAGCAGATGGCATCGTTACAACGGCGTTTTGATCAGCAAGCGGCGCTGCAGCGGCAGTTGGATCAGCAGGACGAGTTTTTACGGCAAGCGGCAACAGCATTAGAAAATAGATCCAGAGAACAGCAACAGAGACAACAAAGTTTGATTGGCCGTGGTGGTCACATTAACCCGGCTAATCTATTCCAGACGCCGCAGGATCAGTTGATTGGAGGAACACCTGCAGTTCAAGCTACAGGACAGATGGTGGCTAACCCGCCGGCTCCAGCGCAAGCCGGGTCACCAGTTGTACCACCGGAGGAGCCGGCAGAGATATTGAAGCCATGCCACCACCACAACCCAGATTTCACACGCCAGCGGGTCATTATAGTAACCCGGCTGACAATGTATATGCAGCTACAGTTGCACTAGATCGTATTCCATTGGGCGATTCACCTAGAGATAGAAGCAAGACGTGCCATTGATATGCTACGAACGGCCATAGCCCAGCAAGCAAATTACTCGCATCGCAAAGCGCGTTACATTCAACATCTTTTCGCAGCCGTCGTACCAGGAGTCGTCACGGCGAGTCACCAAGGCCAGCCGGGTTAGCAGCCGCAGGGCAGCAGGATCCGGCGGGTCAGCAAAATCAAGTACCACAGCAACAACCGAGACAGGTGGCTCCAGCAGCATCAAGAGCTCAGGCCATAGTTGATAGCTCCAGGGCGAGGCGCGCAGCAAATGTACAACCCGCCGTGGTACCTGCCGGAGGAGCCGGAGAAATCCCACGGGCGGGTTCAGTATCTAATCAGCAAGTAGCAAGGGCAGGACACGTTGAAGTAGCATCAACAATGGCGGGTCCCAAGTGCCTCATCGATTCCATCAGATCAGAGCCATATCCAGATAAGTTCAAAGAACCTAGTAAAATTTCAAATTATGATCCTAGCATAGATCCTGAGACATGGATAAATAGTTACGAGATGGCTATGAGTATTCGTAATGCATCTGAAAATATTTGTGCGAAGTTTATGTATCTAATGATGAGTGAAGGTGCAGCGAAGTTGTGGTTCAACACTATACCAGAGAAATCTATCAGTTCCTGGAGTCAGCTCAGGGCGGCTTTCATCAAGAACTTCCATGGGACGTGCAAGAGGTTATACACAATTGAGGACCTGGATCGGTGTGTACACAGGAAGGGCGAGTCAGCACGCAATTGGATGCGCCGGATTACAGAGATCCTCCACTCTTCCACTAATATTTTGCCAACCAGCGCGATGTCAACGTTGGAGAAAAATTGCAGATATGACCCGGTTGTTCAGAAAATGAGTCGCATGAGGAACAGCCCAGGAGCAAATGATATAACCATGGGAGAAGTGTTGGACGCAGCCAACAAGCATGCTTACACAGATAAAACCAAGGATGAAACTGAGGAAGATAAAGGAAAGGGTAATGTGAACAATGGAGGAAGAAACAACAACAACAACACAACAACAACTATCACAAGAGGCCACACGCAGAGGACAATTCAGATCTAGTCGCAAACGCAAATACCGGGTCAGCGAGACCCAGAACAGATGGAAATTTCAGAGGAAACAACTACAATGGAGGTAACAACAACCGTGGGCCACCGCGTCCCCCGGGTCACTTTGATCCGATGAAGATGCCGTGCCCGCGTCACAGTCGAGATGGCAGACCCGCCAATCACTCCTTGGAGCAGTGCGTGGATCTGCAGAGATGGAAGAATATGGAAATCCAGAGGGTAATCGCGGCGCAGGAAACGGTGGAGGACCCGGCCGAGGAGGTAACCCGGCTAATGGTCCCGTGCCCAATGCTAATCCAGAAGCCGGCAACCCTGACAACAACCAGAACAGAGAAAATCAAGGGGGTTATCAGGAAAACCCGAAGCGACTTGGCGGGTATCATGTTCACACGCTCAATACATCAAAGAGAGAGAAAAAGTTGATTCAGCGTGCAGTTAATATGGTTTCATCGGCGGTACCGAAATATTTGAAGTACTCAGAAGTTCCAGTAACATGGAGTAGAGAGGATCACCCGCCCAATATTGAAACACCGGGTCTCCTTGCCTTGGTGGTGCACCTCAGGTGGCGGGTTATGTTCTGAACAAAGTTTTGATGGATGGAGGCAGTGCTATCAACATCTTGTACTACGAGACGTTCCTGCGTATGAATCTCAAAAAGTCACAGTTGCAGCCGACCAACACCATATTTCATGGGATAGTACCGGGGAAGTCACATAGCCCGGAGGGAAAAATAACACTTGATGTTGCGTTTGGTGAGTCCAAGCACAAGTTTCGTATGGAGAAAATTACTTTCGAAGTTGTGAAGTTGGAGAGCCCGTATCATGCTCTCTTCGGAAGACCGGCCTTTGCCAAATTCATGGCCATACCAAGCTCAAATGGAGTTATCACTATTCATGGAAGCCGGGATATGGCGGCTGAGTGTGACAATGGCGATGCAGCTTTGGCAGAACGAGCATGTGCAAAGGAGGAGCTGCGGTACTACACGTCTCAGGTAGACCCGGCTGATAGAACCGTGTTACAGAGAACCACGGCTGAAGAGAAAGAAAAGTTCAAACCCGCCCAAGATACTAAGATGGTTGATTTCACACCCGGCGATTCTTCCAAGCAGTTCGCCGTGGGGTCCAATTTATCTGACAAATAGGAAAGCGCGCTCATCGAGTTCATCCGTGAGAACAGGGACGTTTTTGCATGGACACCTAGTGACATGCCTGGCGTACCTGCTGAACTCGCTGAGCACAAGTTACATGTTAACCCGGGTGCAAAACCCGTCAAGCAGGGTTTGCGCAGATTGAATGAGGAAAGAAGAAAGATTGTGGGAAAAGAAGTAGCCCGGCTCTTGGCCGCGGGCTTTATCATGGAGGTTTTCCATCCCAAGTGGTTGGCTAACCCGGTACTTGTGTTGAAGAAAAATAATGAATGGCGGATGTGCATAGACTACACCAGTTTGAATAAGGTTTGTCCCAAAGATCCTTTTGCGTTACCTCGTATTGATCAGATTATAGATGCAGTTGCAGGCAGCGAGCTCTTGTGTTTTTGGATGCATATTCGGGTTACAATCAGATCAAGCTCAATGAGGAGGATTGGGAAAAGACAGCTTTCATAACCCCTTTTGGGGCGTATTGTTACAAAAATATGACCTTTGGGTTGAAGAACGCAGGGGCCACTTACCAGAGGTGCATCCAGAATTGTTTTGCGAAGCAGATTGGCCGCAACGTGCATGCTTATGTTGATGATGTAGTAATCAAGTCAGAGAAAGCCGGGTCACTCATTGATGACCTGAGGGAAACTTTTGCTAATCTGAGGAAGTATAAGATGAAGCTCAATCCCACCAAGTGTGTGTTTGGAGTTCCAGCGGGGATGCTGCTCGGTTACATTGTGTCACAGCGTGGAATCGAGGCTAACCCGGCAAAAATCAAAGCTATACAGAGTTTGAAGAAGCCAGAGGAGCTGGCTGATGTTCAGAAGCTTACGGGATGCATTGCAGCCCTAAGCCGGTTTATTTCGAGGTTAGGAGAGAAAGCAATACCACTTTACCGGCTCTTGAAAAAATCAGACAAGTTTGTGTGGGACAAAGAAGCGGATGATGCTTTTGAGTTGTTGAAGCAAACATTGGCAGAGGCGCCAATCTTTGTTGCTATATGTTACAGCAGGACCACGTGCAGTGAGTGCCGTGGTGGTAGTAGAAAGAAAAGAGGAAGGAAAAGAACACCCGGTCCAGAGGCCGGTTTACTATGTTAGTGAAGTGCTTTCAGAAACCAAGCAGAGGTATCCACATTGGCAGAAACTTGTTTTCGGTGTCTTTATGGCGACCCGGAAATTGAAGCATTACTTCTTGGAGCACCCATTCAGAGTTGTTAGTTCGATCCCGCTAGCAGAAATTATCAGAAATTCAGATGCAACGGGACGGGTCGCCAAGTGGGCGATAGAGATGGGTGATTATCACATCAGTTATGAGCCACGCACCGCTATCAAGTCTCAGGCCTTGGTAGATTTTGTTAATGATTGGACAGAGTTAAGCATGCCACAGCAAACACCCAGCACCAAAAACTGGGTCATGCATTTTGACGGGTCAAAGCAGCTCGAAGGATCAGGAGCCGGCGTGGTGCTCACATCACCAAGAGGTGAAAAGTTGAATATGTTTTGCAAATTCACTTTGATTGCTCCAACAATGTGGCAGAGTATGAGGCCCTACTTCACGGGTTACGTATGGCAAAGGAGATGAACATCAAGCGCATTCATTGTTTTGGAGACTCGGACCTCGTTTCCCAGCAGGTGTCTGGAACTTGGGACCGAAAAGATGCAAATATGGCGGCTTACAGAAGAGAAGTAGACAAGGTAGCCGGGTTCTTTTCTGGCTATCAGGTGGATCACATCGATCGCAGGAAAAATGAGGCAGCAGATGCTTTGTCGAGACTCGGCTCACGCAGAGAGCCGGTTCCACCAAATGTTTTCTTGGATGAGCTATGGAACCCATCAGTCAAAATAGAAGCAGAAGAGGATCTGGGATGCCCGGATCAAGTTTCAGATTTAGTTGCTCATGTGCATGAAAGACCAGAGTGGACTGAGCCATACATTGCTTATCTCCTGCGAGGCGAGTTACCAGTGCAAGAAGTCATAGCCCGGCAAATTGTGCGCCGGGCCAAGTCATATGTGGTTATTGGCACAGAGCTGTTTAAGAGAAGTCCTTCAGGGGTGTTCCAACGTTGCGTTTCCCCTGAGGAGGGACAGAAATTCTCAGAGAAATACATGAGGGAGACTGCGGTCATCACGCTTCGACCCGGTCTTTGGTAGCAAAAGCTTTCAGACACGGATTTTTCTGGTTAACTGCCCTGGCAGACGCGGAATATTTGGTCCAGAGATGTGATGGATGTCAAAGATATGCCAGGCAAGCTCATGTGCCGGCTCAGGAGTTGAGAACAATACCAATCACATGGCCTTTTGCAGTATGGGGTCTTGATATGGTGGGTCCCTTTCAGATGTCTCCATGTAAGAAAACACACCTCTTAGTCGCCATAGATAAATTCACCAAGTGGGTTGAGGTTATGCCAGTTACAAATTGCGAGGCAATCACAGTGGTGAAATTCTTGGAGCGATCATATACCGCTTTGGCTACCCACATAGTATCATCACAGATAATGGGACAAACATGTCCCTTGGCGAGACAGAGATATTTGTGCTGAGAAGGGCATACGCTTGGATGTTGCATCAGTTTCTCACCCACAAGCCAATGGTCAAGTAGAGAGAGCAAACCAAGAATTGCTCCGTGGTTTGAAGCCAAGACTCCGGGTTCCATGTAAGAGAGCAGCAGGAGCTTGGGTAGAAGAACTGCCATCAGTTGTGTGGGGTATCAATACCACACCAAATAGATCAACCAAGCAAACACCGTTTTTCCTGGTCTATGGAGCAGAAGCTGTTTTACCAAGTGATATCATACATGACTCGCCGCGTGGCGGCTTACGTTGAAGTTGAGAACGAGCAAACCCGGCAAGATGCAGTTGATCTGTTAGAAGAAGAAAGGGAACGAGTCCTGGAGAGGTCAGCAATTTATCAGCAAGATTTGCGGCGCTATCATGCTCGCCGGGTCAGAACGAGAACTTTTCAAGAGGGCGACCTAGTTTTGCGATTGACACAATCACAGGCTGGGATGCACAAGCTGTCACCTCCATGGGAAGGACCTTTTATCATAAGCCGGAAATTGCACAACGGGTCATATTACTTGGTTGATGCTAGAGAGAAAAGTGACTGGGTGAACGATACTGATCACAGCACCAAAGCATTGGAGGAAAGGAACAGGCCGTGGAACATAGCACAGCTTCGTCCTTACTACACTTAGTTTAGAATTGAGTTCACAAAGATGTAACACACGATGTAAAAAGACAGCAGGTTTCAGACGCACTCTTTTCCTTACCAGGGTACCTAAGGGGACTGGAAGGTTTTTAATGAGGCGGCTTGCTGATCTAATATATGAATAAAGATATATGTGCCCAAAGAATCACCTCTTTTATGCATTTACTTTACAGTTTTTACTTATTTCTGTTCAAGTTCATCATATTCATAACAATGAGCCGGAAACTCCTGAAAGAGGAGACCCGCCATTGTATTACTCATAACGATGAGCCGGAAACTCCTGAAAGAGGAGACCCGCCATTGTATTATCCTATGAGAACAATGAGCCGGAAACTCTAAAGAAAAGAGACCCGCCATTGCATATTTTGGTCTTAGGGGCTGCTTGCTTCATGAAAGCACAGCTTCAAACCTAATGACCCGGCCATGATGCCACTTTGGTCATGGGGGCTGATTATCTTTAAGGTACAGCTGCAATCCCATAACCCGGCTAATTTTTAAGCCATTATTTTCTTGTCTATCTTACTTAAGCTTGATGTGACTCGCGATTATATGGCCTGTTTGTTCTCCTGTAATTTCAATCAGTTATGATGCCCATGGGGACTTAACTGACACTGTTTTTACAGAGTGAGATGCAACAGTGAGAATCCATGCGAAAGCCGGCTTACAGTTAAAGATAAACAAAAGGGTCATCTAAACCATTGAATTTTGCAGAGCTAACACATAAGAATTTTTTGTTACATCTCATGCAAATTCACAAGGTGTACAGGCACACCATCAAAAGAATATTGTATCAGGCATAAGTTATTACAGCAAACGCCACAAAGGGCCAAATAAGACATTGTTTTTTCGCAGAAATCAATCTGCAGGAGCAAAGTTCATTGTTCAGTTGTAGTAGCAGGAGCCTTTGCCGGGTCATCAGTTGTTGGCTCTGTGGAAGGAGTAGCGGCCGGCTCTGGCTCAGGAACAGAACTTGTGGTCTCTTCTGGTTGGCTCGCCGGGTTTCCCTTGGAAGCCTCTGCTGGGTCAGTCACCACTTGAGTAGATTCCTGAGTCTTGGGGGCTTCCTTTGATTTGGCCTTGCTAGAACCTTCCCCAGTACTTGCAATACTTGGCTTGGACTGCCAGCAAATTGCGCTCAGCTTATACCCAACAATGTCATTATCATCTACACTTGGACGGCTGGGAGGGGGCATAGCTGGTGTCCCTGACCCGGTAACAGCAGAAGCAGTCCCTTGCTCAGATATTTTGGAGGTACCACAATTGCTGGCTCCGGCTCTGGGGATGCGACCTGCCGGGCCTTCTTGTCAAAGCCGGGTTGAAAAATGTCTAACCTGAGGCCTTCAGCAATTGTGGCAGGATACCGGATCATCTTATCAATTTGGGCAAAAGACTTATCATCAAAGCGCGAGCCATCCAAGTTGAACTCTGGGAATCCTTTGGCAAGTTTCCGGGTCAATATCTGGGTAATGAGATTTGGCCAACGCAAGTGCGCATGGCACCCTTGCGACAGCAAGATATCTTCCAGCGAGCAAACCATTCAGGAATGGTAGAGAGATGGCTCAGAAAATTCTTCAATGATTTGGGCGGCTCATCTGTTCCACGGGCTGCAGCAATTGCTCGCCCGGCTCCATAATACAGCTGCCGCACCAAGGCCATCACACTCTGTATTTGAGTTTCGGGCTTGCCAAGTTCAGATGATTCCGGGTCCCTGCAAAAAATTAACATGGTTATTCATGAGTATGATACAAAAGTATAGAGATTCAGGCAAGAGAAAAGATAAAAGAATCATACCCCAGATTGCCTTGACAAGATACCCAGTAGGTCAGTGCAAGACTTGAGGGCTTCTCTGCTTCAGCTAATTTTTTCTCGGCACATTCCAGCCGGGTCTTCCAAGATTCTTCAAGCTTCTCCACTTCCTTCTTCAGAGATAAATTTTCTTCTGTTGAGCTGGATAGGGAGGCTTCCAGTTCTTTGAGCTTTTTCTCCATTTCAGATTTTAGCCGGGTCTCACTGGCAAGTTGCTCAGTGAGCCGGCTAATTCTCAGTAACATGAGAGGCGTTTTGCTGTTACAGATATGAATAATAAAGTTATTAGCACCTCAAGTTACTGATATAGATGCAATCTAGAACTTGGGGGCTGCAAATAGTAAAGAGGTAATAGTGGAGAAATTTTAGTCCCGAGTTGCTGCAGGCATACAACCCGGCACTTAGGGGCTACTCAGTTGAAGATTTTTTGTCAAGAAAATTTAAAGCACAAGGTGATATTTTTAGTCCCAGGTTGCTGCAGGCATACAACCCGGCACTTAGGGGCTACTCAGTGGAAATTTTACAGTCTACAAATACAAAGTGAAAATTTAGTCCCAGGTTGCTGCAGGCTCGCAACCCGGCACTTGAGGGCTACAGTTTGAAGTTTAAAAAGCTACAGTTTGAAGTTATATAATGTGTTGTGAAATATTTTTTGGCTATGTTATTTAGAACAAGCACCAAGCTCATCAACAAGTGATAAACTTAGAGCTTGGGGGCTACTGCATAAATATATTTAAAGAAGTAAGGGAAATTACCTCATGGCGCTTTTGGATGGTGGAATGAAGCTGTCCTCAATACCCCGGTGTTGTGAAACCCGGGAAAAGTACTCAGAAAGCAGAGCAGGAAGTTCCAGGCTATCCAAAGCCGGCATCCAGAATAAATAACCGGGTCTTTGCCACGGTTTCCAGCTTCAGTCTTCACCTCTGGCTCCATAATCTTGGCAATAGTAGTGGAGGGCCCATCTTGGACAACTTTTCGTGATCCCAACACTTGCACTTCTCAGTATCTTTTGTGACAGTGTTGGGGGGTTGGTAGCAGACTTGGCCGGCGATGCCGGGTTATTGGTTCCGATAGCAGGGCTTGGAGGAGTTGGTGCTTGAGGCTCCACTTCCATTGCTGCCGGCTCAGATACAGTTGGACCTTGAGCCGTAGCCTCTTGAACAACAGGCTCGCTCAAGGCCGGGTCAGAAGAGGGAGGCGGCTCCAATAGCGTCGCCCTGGCACTGTACAAAGAAAATTTATGAAAAGTGATTTAAGAAAAAGTAGTAAAAGGTATATGTACAAGAAGAGAAAACAGCATACCCAATATTGATCTGGATGTCATCAGGCAGGTGCGCCACGCTTCATCTGAAGAAGCTGACAGAGATTGGGACTTAGAGACCCGGATTTTGCCAGCAAAACTAGACGAGGATTTGGAGGCACCAATCGTGGAGACAGCTTTACGAAGTGAAGTGTTGTAGGGGATACCTCCACTAAGGGAATCACAGGTTGAGGTAGACCGGGTCTTCCTCTTCTTGTTGGCCTCTTCCTCTTGTTCCTGTGGTTGCTCTTCAGGTTGAGATTTGTTCATCACATAATTATAGAAGCGAGAGTGTGGCACCTTTGCAATTGCGGCACGAGTTCTTTTGGAACTCGGAGGTTGAGCAGGAGAGGGTTGAGCAGTTTTCTGACCCGGCATTTCAACAGCATCCGGGTCATCTTGTCCTGAGAGAGAAGTTGGCGAGTTATCAGTAGAAGGGTTCATTTGAACCGGGTCATTGTCAATCAGTTCAATAAAGAGCCGGCCAATAGAGTCTAGCTCACCATCATCTTCATTGTCTTTGTCCGTCTCTGTTTCCTCATCGTCAGAAGAAGAAATAGAGGTGAAATCTACAGACCACCATGCTTGGTCCTATTCAAGGAAAAAGTAGAGAGTTAAGAATTATAGACAAGTGGTTAGTTGCTTTGAAATAAAGGAGTAAGGTTGGAAAATTACTGAAGGTGGCAGGTTCTTGGCACTAAAAGGGGCAAGCCCGGTCAGTGCAATCTTTTCCTTGGTCTCGCCAAGAAGTTGCTTGGCGTTCTTCACCAGTTGCTCATCAGTGAGAGTGATCTCAGAGTATCGCATATCATCAGTTGGCTCACCAGTGTATTCATGGAAAAGTCGGGTCCTGATTGAGAGTGGCTGGATAAACCAACCAACCCAGCACTTGACGAGGTCAGTCCCGGCCAAGCCGTGGGCAAGCAGAGCTTTAGCCCGGTGAACCAGGCCCTCAACTTCAAGCCGGGAAGGAGCATCAGTAGCCCGGCTATTCATCTTGGCGTTGTATTTTAATGGAGAGTTCCGGAAGGCCGGGTAACGAGCCTCGTCCTTCAAAGGAGAGGTGTCCTTGCAGTAGAAATATGTGTTTTGCCATCCCTTGGGATGGCTGGCTAAGATAAGAGCCGGGAAGAAAGTGCTGGCATCCTTCCTGCGTTGGATAGAAACCCCCCGTATGGCCCTAGGGCTTGGTTTTTGCGGTTCTGGGGGTTGCAGTAAAAGATTTCTAGGAATAAATCTAAGCTGGGAGGAACCTGGAGGTAGTCTTCACAAAAAACTGCGAAGTTGCTGATATTCAGAATAGAATTGGGCGCTATGTCTAAAGGAGTGAGGCCGTAATATGACATGACCCGGCGAAAAAATAGAGAACCCGGCGGACGAAGCCCCCGGGTTACGTGATCAAGGAGTACCACAATCTCATTTTCCTTTGGCTTGGGGCGGATCTCCTCGCCTGCTGCGCGCCATTGGATCTCTTCCTTGGGCGGGAGCTCGCCATAGCCCACATATTTTTGGAGAGTAGCTTCTGTCACGGTGGACTCTGTCCAGTTCACCGGTGCCGGAGTTGCGGGCGCGGTGGAGCTAGATGCGCCGCCGGCCGTTTTCTTCAAACCCCTCGCCGTAGTCTTTTTCCCCATTGTTGAGAGCTCGAAGAAGCTGAAAAGACCAGGATTCAATGAGTATAGATCTAGATCAAGAAAGACATGGAGATGAGCAAAAAAGTGATGCGGAGTACAAATGAATGAGTTCTACATTAAAAGGAAGAGCGATTGAACCTAGTTTGAGGAGATGTGGTTGGATTGAGCTTCGGGTGTTCAAGAACTCGCGTCTAGGGTTCTTCAGCTCTCTGTCTCGAGGTTGAAGACGAAGTGGCGGCTGGACGGGGAAAGTGAATGCATTTACCCTGGGTCCCACTATTTATAACCGCGGTCAGAGTTGACCTAGGGGTAAAATGGTAAAAAGAAGAGAGATAAGATAAGATAAGGAATGTTGACCGACCGAGATTTAGGGGAGAATATTCTCTGACGAGTTTGACCAAAATTCCAGAAATCGTGGAACCGGGTTATGAAAGAAACTATGAGCAAAAGCTACTCAAAGCAAGAACCGGCATATTATTCTGTTAACCAGTTTTTATTTCAGGAGGATAATCTGAACTACAAAGGATGGCGGCTCTTCTCGAAAAGCTATGGTCATAGGTTGAAGAAGCGCGCCAACTTAGAGTTCAAATCATCCTAGGGGCTACTGTTGGGGGAAAGATAACCCGGTAGGCCCAAGGACAGTGAAACTACGACCCGCCAGGAGGAAAGATTGGCGAGGCCCACCAGATCATCTTGGGCCGGGCTATATTGGTGGACCAAAGAGTTTGTTGGTAACCCGGTGTAACCAAGGGAGGTTTTAGAAGACATGGAGGCGGTATGCGAGACTTGGAGGCCAAGGTAGATGAGTTAGACTTTGGTTAGGACTCCGAGTTCGGGTGTGACCCGGCCTTACCTTGTAACCGACCAGGAGACCCAGGTATCTATATAAACCGGCTCCTGGGACTTAGAACAGGACGAACTTTAGAGAGACTTTAGACATATAAGCTTATAGCGAGAGAACCCTTGTAACCTAGACTCGGAACCCGCCGGTGTTGTTATCCGCCGGGTGTTCGAGATCGATATGAGAATAGAGAAACACCAGGCTGGAAGTAGGTCTTTATCTCCTATGGAGAGGCTGAACCAGGATACATCCTTTTTCCCTAGCGAGCTAAACAATCTCCCGAACGCTATGACTGCCTTGCCTCCAATCTCAAGTTACCGCCCGGTAACACCTGCCGTGACAAAACCACGACAACCGCCCTGTCTATTCTTTCTCTTTTTGTTCTTCTTCTTGGCCATCTTCTTGGATCTTCTCTTGGTCATCTTCTCCATCATCTTGGACCTTCTCTTGCTTATCTTCTCCACTCTATCGTGGGTCGTCATCAAGGTGGTTCCTAAGTATGCACAAAGTATCCGAATGAAGTAGCAACCCATTCAAAGGAGTGTCGAGATCAAACATAGATAGGAGTGAATTCACCTTATCATGGAGAGCTTTGACTCTTGCTCTTGTCATTGGGCCACTTGTTGTAGGAGCCGTAGGTTGGGCTACATCATCTCCCCCCCCCCCCTTGGAAAAGAGTCGTCCTCGCGTCTTGGTCATCCTCATCGCTTGATGTTCCAAGGTATGGCGATAGGTCGGCGACGTTGAAGGTGTCATGGACCAAGTGTTTGGAGTGGGAGATGTCGATCTTGTAGGCATTGTCGTTGATGCGCGTGATGGCCTTGAAAGGTCCGTCTCCCCGAGGGTGAAGCTTGGACTTCCTTGCATCCGGGAAGCGATCTTTGCGAAGGTGTAGCCAAACAAGGTCTCCTTCTTCAAATATCATGGCGCGCTTGTGTTTGTTCATGTTCGTAGCATGGTCTTCGGTGTGCTTCTCAAGCGTAGTTCTTGTTTCCTCATGGAGCTTTTTCATGTAAGCGGCTCGCTTGTCGAAGTCCATGTTAACTTGCTCACGGAGTGGAAGTGGTAGCATGTCGAGCGCGGTGTAGGGGTTGGAGCCATAGACGATCTCGAAGGGTGTTCTCTTTGTTGCGCGATGTAGTGCTCGATTGTAGGCGAACTCGGCGTTTGGGATGCACTCTTCCCAATTCTTCAAGTTAGGCTTGATCAACACACGAAGGAGTGTGGATAGGTTTCGGTTCACCACTTCGGTTTGGCCATCGGTTTGAGGGTGGTATGCGGTGGAGAATAGTTGCTTGATTCCCATCTTGGCCATCAAAGTTTTCCAAAAGTAGCTCACGAACTTGACGTCACTTAAAAATTGGCAAGATCCCTGTGTATAGTGCAAACCCCTGGATCGATTCATTTGCACACACAGTCTAAGATGAATATCATGCAAATGAGTCAAATTTTATTACATCACATGATCCAGACTTACAATGTTCATTACAAATTGCATAGCTCAAGGCTAGCATTTTACAAAGTTCAACTCAGCAGAATAAAAGTAGCAGTGAGTCTCCATCATCTTCATGTGCCACAGGCGAAAACATGTTGGTTGTAGACTCGAAACCTTATACGAAACCTCACTCATCGTCTGAACATCATGCAACAGGATAAATGTTGCAACAAGGTGGGTCAGAACCATATAAAATATATCTGGCAAGTGACACTCTATGGACACTTAGTGGAATAACTCTATAATCCTATATGCATATTTGGCTAGTGAAGTTCAAGGCTAATTTGCAGAAAGCCAACTTTTCCTAACTCTTTTGAAAACACTTTTCTTCTAATCGAGACATCCATGGCATGAAATCCACTGTCTCATCTACCCTTGTTCACCCTTCAAGTTTTACTTCAGAAGTTGGAATGTTGGGATCCTCCGTTGACGTCCTTGATCAGCTGCTCAGAATTGTCCGTAACCGGGGACACGCCTAAGTAATTAGTTTTGACACTCTCGAGAGGTTGTGAACGTTCACCATTTGACTCAATAAGTCCAAACTATCCTCTACACTCCATTAGTGGTAAGGAAAAGGAGAAGATCGAGACGAGACTTTTCAGAAGTTGTGTTCCCATGATCATACCAGGAGACCACCGCCCACCTATCAACCCTACATCTGTCGATCTCCTGACCCAGGTTCACACCAACGTACTCCGTCAAGACAGATCCCATATGACAAATGGCTGCACGGAAAGCAATCTTCACTTGGAGTACTTCAAATCCCTTTGATCCCTGGGTGGCAATCCACAAGTGCACATACTCAGGTAAAACCATAGAAATGGCCCTGAGTAGACACTCAACTTGGCCTCCGTCAACAAACCAATCCACCCAGGAGTTTCTTTAACTTAGTAGAATTTAGCTTTTTATAAAATAACTTTTGCATAGCATCAATATCTATTATATAATTAAAACACAAGACAAACAACGGTTAGGATTAAACAATTTATTGTTATAACATATTAATGGTCCAGATTAATCATCGAAGATCTCATCGGAAAAGCTAAGCTATCTGTTCGTGTTACTCATGGACTCTACGATTGCCCGCAACAGATATGTCATATGTGTCCATGGATGTATACAAATCACGATGCAAACCAGCATACGCAATTGAACACCTGATGGATCCAATCCAAGCACGATAGCAGTCCGTCGGCGGATTGAAGCCACCATCATGTCTAGATGATCGTCGGCGGATTGAAGGCATCATCACGTCTAGATGATATTCCGGTCGAACGACGCCGCGAAGCCTCACACGATGGTCGGATGCCGGACACGGCGGATCAAACGCCCCGCGGCCGTACAGCCGGAAGAATCCGAGCGACCATGCGCGCGGATCGCACAGCTCCATAGTTCCCACGAGCATGCCGGCTACCACAGCCATGCGCGGCCGCGTCTGCGGGTCCTCATGCAGGCAGGAAAGAGCCACCTCCATCAGCTCTCCACCTCCTTGGCTACCAGGGACGCTCGGATGCAACACAGGATAGAAATAAAACATCACGAGACTCAAGTTTTAAGGCGACGTCATATGCCAAAGGACTGAAACAAGCCGCAGATCTGTTTTTTCTTTTTTGCAGGATATAAACGCCATCAAGTTTTAAGTGAGAGTACAGTTCAAGAAAAAATCAAGAGTAATATCCTCATGTCTCCATGTGCATCTTCTATATTACGTAAGAATGCAGCCCAAATTTCATGGTGATCAATGGAGAGTACAGTTCAAGAAAAAAAACAAGTAAGAGGTCATAAGTTGGGAATCGCATGTACGCCGTACGGTGGCAGAACCCAATCTGCCTCTGCATCAGCAATGGAGTACGAGATATCAATGTTTTAATCAGTGGTTCAGTTTCGTCGAGAAGCCGATGGACAAGGGTATACAGATCATTGGCGACGACTGGGCGACAAGGACACCGTGGAGAAGCAGAAGCTGCTCTCTCCATTCACAATACGACTACTGGGCCATCAACCACATACAAACGCGTTTGATCGAAGTTGCTACATGAAGGATAACTGACGGACAGAAAAAACATGCCGGCAGCCGGCCGCCGTGAGACGAAGCATTAGGCCGGACCAAGCAATACCACCGGCGTTCTCGACTCCATGGCCGTCGAGGCATCATGTGCTACACGTTAAAAGACAGGGACCTGGTCGATGTTGGGTTGCCGAACACGCCACGACGTCGGCGAGGACACGATCTATCTCGGTCCACTTGAACTGGCCGGCGAGGAAATCAGGATACGTGCATGTCCATGTTGAGGTATGTAATTATCTGATATGCACAATGCTATTTCTAACGTATATAGAAATTTTGATCGTGAAAGATGAAAACAGCTAGAGCCATATGTGTATGCAGATGAACTGAAGTACTTTCGCAAAATCATGGTCCGAGGATGAGAGAGAGAGAGAGAGAGAGAGAGAGAGAGCATAACGATAGAAAAAGATTTCCCTTCTTCAAAGTGTGCGGAAGGTAGCAATTGTTCACCATCAATTGCACTCTGAGTCGGGGCAACAAATCTGGTAGCTTAAGCTTCAGACTACGAGATGTGATAGACTGGAGCCTAGGTGAAATAGAATGATCAGCTGATTTCTTAAACAAGGATGTTACACTGGATCTGCTAGAATCTATCGGCTTTAAAAGAAATAGGCGAAAACATATTCTGGTACAGTTTTCTTGCGGGGATGATGATTCATCCTTACACAACTGAATTTATAAATTGATGCAAATACGTATTATTTATTTCTATAGGCCAGTTTTCTACATTGTTCTGTTCTTGGGATGCAATGTAAGCATTATGTTCCGTAAATTTGGAAAATGTAAATTGTGCACGTTCTTAGCTATTAAAATCCCTCCCCTTAATGAAGCCATTTTTTTAATAATTGTGTATGCTCTATGCTGTACAGGGAAATCCCTTAAATATGGCTGAAATACAACTACTACCAATTGAGAGCAGATAATTTTTCCTGCCATTTCAGCTTGCCAACTATGCTCGAAACATGCTTACGCTCGAAACATTCTTTTTTGTTTATGTATTCTTATCTATGTTTCATTTTTGCAGGTGTCAGATCCTATTGGTTAATACTTTGTGGGATACACGACAAGATTCTTGGTATATTCGTTTTTTGTGGATGTCAGGTAGCTTTTACTTATTGCCATTTCCTTTCTATTTCCTCAAAATAGTAGGTCGGTTTTTCATAGATCTCAGTTAATGATCTATTACAAAAAAGAGTTCAGTGCATCACGGGCTCAAATATTTTGAGCTAAAACTATGAAGACCGGTTAATCGTTTATGATTTGGTAAAATGTTTCATCAGATAAATGGCCTGATGTTTTCTATATTATTTTCTACCATATTTTTATTTCTACGTGGTTGACCTATTACTTACTTAATTTAGATGTATCAGTGCTAATATGGTGGCGAACTAAGGACCTACAAAAAAATGTCATTGGACATCATGTTCCCCAATAAAGTGATCTAGGCTCACTCCATATAATATGTCCTCTTGATGGACTAAACACCAGTCTAAATTACTCAAAATTTGGAATACCACCATGTGAAATTAATTAGCAGTTTCAGAGTGAATTCATATAGAGAATCAAAGTTGTTTTATAGAATAAATTTACCTTAAACCTCAAACATGGAGAAAATAATAAATAATTATACTAATAAAAATATATGGAGGACAAATGTCAAAGTGACATGGTCCATATGTTACTTAGAAGTAGTAACATACATGGGGATCGGGAATATAAACACAAGGTCGACACAAATAGAGCATACACATGAGGAAGGCATGCATGAATTATTATTCACTTGCATAATTATGGAAATCAGAAGCAACATAGGGTCGTATGTTTGCATATATAAAAATCATGTAAGACCCATGAATTACGATATGTATTAAGAAAATATGGGTCGACATGGATGGTGATGTATATGTCCAAGGCAAATGTGTTGTGCAAACAGTGGAAGCTACAATGCTAAATGTTAGAAGAGATAAATCGTGATATTCACGTACGTTTCATTTTTTTTAAAGATCCGTTTCATTCATAAAAAAGAACTATACGTCAGTGAAAAATAACATCGATATGATAAGAAAGAATAAGCTATTACATTAAGAGATAGTGTTTTGATAACTAATGGATATATAGTGATAAATAAATTTCCTTCCAAGGGAAAGCAACATACGAAATTAGATTAATATGAGCATGCACCGAAGCATATAGGACATGACGTTACAATCTGGTAGCTGCAGGTGAAGTCTTGGAGGACATAACAAATTGAAGCCTATGTGAATCAGAGTGATTAACTGGTCTCTAAAACATGGGTGTTTACATAGCTTTTCAGCACAGATGTAAGTGGTACAATACAATATATCAATTTCAATTCCAAATTGGTGCCCAGTAAATTATCATATTATGATCCCCATTTCGTCAGAAGATTTGGAAAGAATTTGTTTTCTTCTTTGGAAAGCCGTACATATGGTTCCCAATTTGTCAGGACTTTCATATTATTTTTAATTATGGAACTGTATTTACAAAATAAAGGATCATTATTATTATTTATCTATATCGTTTTCGTTATTGCTGCTTTCCCAGGTGTAAAATTTGTGCGAGTTCTGTAAATTAAATCGCTCTTAGTGTACTTATTACATGTTTTTGTGACTTTATAATCGCTCCATTAAGGAGACCACTAAATTTCCGGACAGTTATATTGTGCTTGATATACTTTAAAAAATGTCAGGTAGCTTTTATTTCTTTCTTTTTTCGCAAAATAGTAGATACGTCATAACACAGCCTCAGCCTGAATCAGGTCAGCGCATAGCATGTTTCTATACATTTAATGATAGAGTCGTCAATTTACTTTAAGTAGGAAAGTCAATCTCTTATATATTGCTTCATGTCCAGGCTATTACAGTAACAATATATATTACATGAATCCATTAGAGGTACTACCTCCGATCCCCAAAAAGTGTCACCAGTACAACTACAAAATTGTGCCTTGTACGTTCAGTTCTCCCGACGCTTAAAACGGTGCGGAGGGAGTATTATAGTTCGAACGATTGATCAAGAAGGAGCATATTAGGTAGTGGATGCTGCTTCCAGTACATAGCTCTTCTTTGTTATTACTATGGATATAAAAATCAGTCCAACAGCGAGGAGTCACAGGCAATTGCTGCAATTTGAGGTCAAATTGAAGAGTAGAGTCCACTACATCATTATAATAAAACTTTCAAGACTAAATACATTGTGCTGCATTATAACACATGAAAAGTGTTTCATCTAGCCGCACAATTGCGCGGGCCACCCAGCTAGTTTCTACTAAGGTAATATATAGGTACCTAGACACATAGGAATACGGAAATTCTAAACATGTCTTGCATAGCAATACTAATAACACCTACACATGCTTAAGGAAAATAAACTAAGCCATGCATAGACAAAAATACTTAGGAAATTTATGAATGTGCCACTTGCCTTTGGAAGTTGTTGCTCACAAACTCTTTTCAATGTAACTCAGCGCTCTCCGTTCAAACTATACAAAGCAAGAGATAACAATAAACAAACAATAACACAAGCATATAACATAACAACAAACATGGGTAAAAACAATACAACTGGGTTGGTGGTCCAAATTCATCACATAATTCAATATGCAAAAGGAATTAATATGATGAGGTCTAGGTTGGTCAAGATCCATTGTTTGCAATTTGAATTTTGGTCAAATTGCGTACTAGGTTAAAGTTTGCAAAACAAGTCACTAAAAGATTTTAAGCCAATTTCAAACATTTCCATGATGAAATGATTCAACAAAAATAGGTTTTCGGTCTACTGGACAGAGGACAACTAATTAAAACTAATCCAATTGGATTTACTCAAAAATCTAATTTTAAACTAAAGTTATGCCAAAAATTACTCAAATTACACATTTGAAATTTGTATACATCTAAACTTGGCAAAACAGAAAACTAACATAACCAAAATAATCTACAGAACTTAAGGTTTCCAAAAATATTTTATTTGCAAAATTTGAACTAATAGATATTTTATTATAATTAAAATACTACCGACTTGTATTTTAAATAGTAGAAAATAAAGATTTGGTAAAACTTAGATTTTATTACAGATATGTAATCTAGATATGTTAGCGAATTCAACGGTATATTATTTGTAATTTTTGGACGTATAGATCTTTTCCTATGGATTTTACAAGTTTAAAAAGTAAAAACCATTTTTAATAATTTAAACAATACATTTGGATAACCAATAATAAAATATAAGTTCCAAAAGTTTTGTTTTTATACTACTGTACAAAGAGTCTCAAATAGCAACATTGGCAACAAGAATCATCTCAAAATAATTTATAGAATTAAAATTATAACTAAAATAGTGTTTTACATGTTTCTGTAAATAACAAGTTTGTGCACGACTAAAATATATGTTTTTATTATACCACTGTATTCTACACGTTCATGCGAATCCATAGACTACAAAAACGTTGAAAACAGAGTAACGGTTGATTTGATATGGAATTAACAAGTTTTATCAATTTTTTGGAAATTCTAAAACGATTTTAAAGAAACAGAGCGATCTGATTGGTCCATACCGGCGGCGGACGCGGGCGGTCACGGACGGTTGCGGGCGTTCGCGGTCGCGGGCGTTTGCGGGCAGCACGGATGCGGACGCGGTCACGATTGCGGGCGGCAAACGGAGGTTAGCGGCGCCGGCCAGCTTCGGGATTTGGACGGCGACGGCGCTCCGGTCGAGCTCGTTCTCGACGATATGGCATGCGGGGAAAAATTGGCAAAAATTAAAAGAAGTGCACGAGGACACATAGATCACGCAGGACATCATCGTGGGACAGGGCGAGGTCTCACCTCGTCGGGATCTTGCGCAAGGCGGCAACGTTACTCGGGCTTCGTGGTGGTGCGACAAACTGCAACGAAATGATGCAACACCATGTCCTGGACGAAGGCCTTGGTGAGGGGAATCTATTGGTGCGAGGAATTGTGGAGGGGATCATCGTGGAAGACAAGATCTGACGATGAACTCGGATTTGGGCTGAAAGGGATCTTCTCGGTGTGGCCTATACAAAGCTCCTTTGGGGTAACTTTCTGAACGAAAATGGGGGAGGAGTAGAAGGGGCACGAAGTGACGCGCTCGGTTTTCTTTGGTATGGCCGGAGGAGGGAGATCGAGAGATGTATGCCGATGTGTGGCTTTTGGTTCACCGCGTTAATTTGGGTGATTAAGACATTGATGTGGGAAATAAATTTCCTGAATGGGACCGTCATTAACAGGTGAGTAATTCTCGTGTTGAAGTTGATAAGAAACGGTCGCTAAATTGATGGGGAAAAGGGAGAGGAAGAGGAACGTTGCGCGTTCGTGCACCTATACGTGTTCCTGGACGAGTTCGTGCTCATGTAGAAGATGACCAGGAGCTGGGTCGGTCTAGTTGGGCCAAGATTCGGCCCAAAAGGAAAATAGAAGAAAGAAAAAATAGGAAGGAAACATGGGCTGGGCTGCTGCGTTGGCTGTTGGGCTTCGGCCCAGTTGGTCTGTCCAATCTTTTTTTGTTTTACATTTTTCTTTTCTATTTTCTGATTTTATTATTTCTTTCATATCTTTTGTTTTAAATGTCCAATTCACTTCAAATTTGTTTCTAAATATTTGTAAAAAGAATATCTATCATTTAAAATATTTAAACACACTTTTCCTACACATTTCAAAATTGGAAATTTAAAATATTGCATAATTGATTAATTGACACTTTATGTCAAATTTAAAATAATGTTTTAATAAATTCATTTGTGGCTTATTAAAATCAAAAAAAAATACCACACATGTAAATATTGAGAAATACCTATTTTAAACTAAATTTTCCAATAAATTTAATCGAATCAAAACCAATTTTTACAATAGTACAAACTTTAAATAAATTAAAACACTTTATAAATATTGTTTTAGGGTTTAGCAAACTCCTAATTTGAAATCATATAGTTTAACCAAAACCATTTTAGAAATAGGCATACTTTAAATAACTTTAGCACTTTGCAAATGTGGTTTTGGGTTTAATAAATAACCAAAAGCTAAATATTTAAAATCAAATAATTGGAATACCACATTTTATGAGATGAATGTTTCCTATGAAAAATTTAAATCACCTTGCCAAATATATTGGGGTTTATGAAATACTTTGGATAAAATAATTTAAACTAAACTCAAATTTTGAATTACAGATTACTTGGAATTAAACTATTAAACCTTTTGAAGATGCCCATTGTCTTCTATATTTTAGGTTTATATTATAATTTTAATGTTTTATTTTTAATAAAAACAAAAGTTTCAAATTTTAGTAATTTTTAAACATTCCAAAATATTGGGATGTTACAGACTACCACCCTTAAAAGGAATCTCGTCCCCGAGATTCGAAGAGGCTAGAAAGAAAGATAGGCTTGGACAACTGGGTTTAGATTATCTCGGTGGGCTACCACCCTTAAAAGAAAAATTTTGTTGGTAGTCAAACATTCTAACCCATACAAGAAAATCAAGGCAATTCATTACAAACAACTCCTAACAAACATCAAACAACCTGGTACACACAAACAAACAATCTAGTATCGTCATACAACCTAAGTTGGTATGTCCAATAAACTATCACGATATCGTTGTTCTAATTAAGTGGTGGTCTAGTCTATCTCCTTGAGGACTTCATTTTCTTCTTAATCTTTGTTGAAAAATCTTCTAAGTGTTTGAGCTCTGAATCTGGGTTCTTCAATGGTCTTCCATCTGGCACTTCGTGTCGAATTGCAGAATTTCAAAAGTATCGGACTCACACTTCAAGTACTTGGTCATCCCAAACATGTCTTCATGATTACCAAAGAGATAGGTCATCTAGAACCAGAGAAGATATTTTCAGAAGGTTTGACAGTAGATGAGAGTACGAGGAAGATAAAATGAAAAGTTTTGTTTTTAGCAAACTGGATAAAAATAGATTTTCACTCCTATGGTCAAACCTATTTCTATCCAAACCAAGGGTTTCGAACCTACAGGCAACACAGTGCTCTGATACCATCTGTAGCGGACCTACACTTAAAAATTAGCAAGATCCCTGTGTATAGTGCAAACCCCTGGATCGATTCATTTGCACACACAGTCTAAGATGAATATCATGCAAATGCGTCAAATTTTATTACATCGCATGATCCAGACTTACAATTTTCATTACAAATTGCATAGCTCAAGGCTAGCATTTTACAAATTTCAACACAGCGGAATAAAATTAGCAGTGAGTCTCCATCATCTTCATGTCCCACAGGCGAAAACATGTTGGTTGTAGACTCGAAACCTTATACGAAACCTCACTCATCGTCTGAACATCCTGCAACAGGAAAAATGTTGCAACAAGGTGGGTCAGAACCATATAAAATATATCTGGCAAGTGACACTCTATGGACACTTAGTGGAATAACTCTATAATCCTATATGCATATTTGGCTAGTGGAGTTCAAGGCTAATTTGTAGAAAGCCAATTTTTCCTAACTCTTTTGAAAACACTTTTCTTCTAATAGAGACATCCATGGCATGAAATCCACTGTCTCATCTACCCTTGTTCACCCTTCAAGTTTTACTTCAGAAGTTGGAATGTTGGGATCCTCCGTTGACGTCCTTGATCAGCTGCTCAGAATTGTCCGTAACCGGGGACACGTCTAAGTACTTAGTTTTGACACTCTCGAGAGGTTGTGCACGTTCACCATTTGACTCAATCAGCCCAAACTATCCTCTACACTCCATTAGTGATAAGGAAAAGGAGAAGATCGAGACGAGACTTTTCAGAATTTGTGTTCCCATGATCATACTAGGAGACCACCGCCCACCTATCAACGCTACATCTGTTGATCTCATGACCCAGGTTCACACCAACGTACTCCGTCAAGACAGAGCCCATATGACAAATGGCTGCACGGAAAGCAATCTTCACTTGGAGTACTTCAAATCCCTTTGATCCCTGGGTGGCAATCCACAAGTGCACATACTCAGGTAAAACCATAGAAATGGCCCTGAGTAGCCACTCAACTTCGCCTCCGTCAACAAACCAATCCACCCAGGAGTTTCTTTAACTTAGTAGAATTTTGTTTTTTATAAAATAACTTTTGCATAGCATCAATATTTCTACTAAGGTATTATATAGGTACCTAGACACATAAGAATAGGGAAATTCTAAACATGTCTTGCATAGCAATACTAATAACACATACACATGCTTAAGGAAAATAAACTAAGTCATGCATAGACAAAAATACTTAGGAAATTTATGAATGTGCCACTTGCCTTTGGAAGTTGTTGCTCACAAACACTTTTCAACGTAACTCAGCGCTCTCCGTTCAAACTATACAAAGCAAGAGATAAAAATAAACAAACAATAACACAAGCATATAACATAACAACAAACATGGGCAAAAACAATACAACTGGGTTGGCGGTCCAAATTCATCACATAATTCAATATGCAAAAGGAATTAATATGATGAGGTCTAGGTTGGTCAAGATCCATTGTTTGCAATTTGAATTTTGGTCAAATTGCGTACTAGGTTAAAGTTTGCAAAACAAGTCACTAAAAGATTTTAAACCAATTTCAAACATTTCCATGATGAAATGATTCAACAAAAATAGGTTTTCGGTCTACTGGACAGAGGACAACTAATTAAAACTAATCCAATTTGATTTACTCAAAAATCTAATTTTAAACTAAAGTTATGCCAAAAATTACTCAAATTACACATTTGAAATTTGAATACATCTAAACTTGGCAAAACAGAAAACTAACATAACCAAAATAATCTACAGAACCTAAGGTTTCCAAAAATATTTTATTTGCAAAATTTGAACTAATAGATATTTTATTATAATTAAAATACTACCGACTTGTATTTTAAATAGTAGAAAATAAAGATTCGGTAAAACTTAGATTTTATTACAGATATGTAATCTAGACATGTTAGCGAATTCAACGGTATATTATTTGTAATTTTTGGACGTATAGATCTTTTCCTATGGATTTTACAAGTTTAAAAAGTAAAAACCATTTTTAATAATTTAAACAATACATTTGGATAACCAATAATAAAATATAAGTTCCAAAAGTTATGTTTTTATACTACTGTACAAAGGGTCTCAAATAGCAACATTGGCCACAAGAATCATCTGAAAATAATTTATAGAATTAAAATTATAACTAAATTAGTGTTTTACATGTTTCTGTAAACAACAAGTTTGTGCACGACTAAAATATATGTTTTTATTATACCACTGTATTCTACACGTTCATCCGAATCCATAGACTACAAAAACGTTGACAACGGAGTAACGGTTGATTTGATATGGAATTAACAAGTTTTATCAATTTTCTGGAAATTCTAAAACGATTTTAAAGAAACAGAGCGATCTGATTGGTCCATACCGGCGGCGGACGCGGGCGGTCACGGACGGTTGCGGGCGTTCGCGGTCGCGGGCGTTTGTGGGCAGCACGGACGCGGACGCGGTCGCGGGTGGCAGACGGAGGTTGGCGGCGCCGGCCAGCTTCGGGATTTGGACGGCGACGGCGCTCCGGTCGAGCTCGTTCTCGACGATATGGCATTAGGGGAAAAATTGGCAAAAATTATAAGAAGTGCAGGAGGACACATAGATCACGCAGGACATCATCGTGGGGCAGGGCGAGGTCTCACCTCGTCGGGATCTTGCGCAAGGCGGCAACGTTACTCGGGCTTCGTGGTGGTGCGACAAACTGCAACGAAATGATGCAACACCATGTCCTGGACGAAGGCCTTGGTGAGGGGAATCTACTGGTGCGAGGAATTGTGGAGGGGATCATCGTGGAAGACAAGATCTGACGATGAACTCGGATTTGGGCTGAAAGGGATCTTCTCGGTGTGGCCTATACAAAGCTCTTTTGGGGTAACTTTCTGAACGAAAATGGGGGAGGAGTAGAAGGGGCACGAAGTGACGCGCTCGGTTTTCTTTGGTATGGCCGGAGGAGGGAGATCGAGAGATGTATGCCGATGTGTGGCTTTCGGTTCACCACGTTAATTTGGGTGATTAAGACATTGATGTGGGAAATAAATTTCCTGAATGGGACCGTCATTAAGAGGTGAGTAATTCTCGTGTTGAAGTTGACAAGAAATGGTCGCTAAATTGATGGGGAAAAGGGAGAGGAAGAGGAACGTTGCGCGTTCGTGCACCTGTACGTGTTCCTGGACGAGTTCGTGCTCGTGTAGAAGATGACCAGGAGCTGGGTCGGTCTAGTTGGGCCAAGATTGGGCCCAACAGGAAAATAGAAGAAAGGAAAAAAATAGGAAGGAAACATGGGCTGGGCTGCTGCGTTGGCTGTTGGGCTTCGGCCCAGTTGGTCTGTCCAATCTTTTTTTGTTTTACATTTTTCTTTTCTATTTTCTGGTTTTATTATTTCTTTCATATCTTTTGTTTTAAATGTCCAATTCACTTCAAATTTGTTTCTAAATATTTGTAAAAATAATATCTATCATTTAAAATATTTAAACACACTTTTCCAACACATTTCAAAATTGCAAATTTAAAATATGGCATAATTGATTAATTGACACTTTATGTCAAATTTAAAATAATGTTTTAATAAAATCATTTGTGGCTTATTAAAATCAAATAAAAAATACCACACATGTAAATATTGAGAAATACCTATTTTAAACTAAATTTTCAAATAAATTTAATTGAATCAAAACCAATTTTTACAATAGTACAAACTTTAAATAAATTAAAACAATTTATAAATATTGTTTTAGGGTTTAGCAAACTCCTAATTTGAAATCATATAGTTTAACGAAAACCATTTTAGAAATAGGCATACTTTAAATAACTTTAGCACTTTGCAAATGTGGTTTTGGGTTTAATAAATAACCAAAAGCTAAATATTTAAAATCAAATAATTGGAATACCACATTTTATGAGATGAATGTTTCCTATGAAAAATTTAAATCACCTTTCCAAATATATTGGGGTTTATGAAATACTTTGGATAAAATAATTTAAACTAAACTCAAATTTTGAATTACAGATTACTTGGAATTAAACTATTAAACCTTTTGAAGATGCCCATTGTCTTCTATATTTTAGGTTTCTATTATAATTTTAATGTTTTATTTTTAATAAAAACAAAAGTTTCAAATTTTAGTGATTTCTAAACATTCCAAAATATTGGGATGTTACAGAACTTTAGAGAGACTTTAGACATACAAGCTTATAGCGAGAGAACCCTTGTAACCTAGACTCGGAACCCGCCGGTGTTGTTATCCGCCGGGTGATCGAGATCGATATGAGAATAGAGAAACACCAGGCTGGAAGTAGGTCTTTATCTCCTATGGAGAGGCTGAACCAGGATACATCCTTTTTCCCTAGCGAGCTAAACAATCTCCCGAACGCTATGACTGCCTTGCCTCCAATCTCAAGTTAGCGCCCGGTAACACCTGCCGTGACAAAACCACGACAACCGCCCTGTCTCTTCTTTCTCTTCTTCTTCTACTTCTTGGCCATCTTCTTGGATCTTCTCTTGGTCATCTTCTCCATCATCTTGGACCTTCTCTTGCTCATCTTCTCGACTCCATCGTGGGTCGTCATCAAGGTGGTTCCTAAGTATGCACAAAGTATCCGAATGAAGTAGCAACCCATTCAAAGGAGTGTCGAGATCAAACATAGATAGGAGTGAATTCACCTTATCATGGAGAGCTTTGACTCTTGCTCTTGTCATGGGGCCACTTGTTGTAGGAGCCGTAGGTTGGGCTACATCATCTCCCCCCCCTTGGAAAAGAGTCGTCCTCGACTCTTGGTCATCCTCATCGCTTGATGTTCCAAGGTATGGCGATAGGTCGGCGACGTTGAAGGTGTCATGGACCAAGTGTTTGGAGTGGAGATGTCGATCTTGTAGGCATTGTCGTTGATGCGCTTGATAACCTTGAAAGGTCCGTCTCCACGAGGGTGAAGCTTGGACTTCCTTGCATCCGAGAAGCGATCTTTGCGAAGGTGTAGCCAAACAAGGTCTCCTTCTTCAAATATCATGGCGCGCTTGTGTTTGTTCATCTTCGTAGCATGGTCTTTGTTGTGCTTCTCAAGCGTAGTTCTTGTTTCCTCATGGAGCTTTTCATGTAAGCGGCTCGCTTGTCGAAGTCCATGTTAACTTGCTCACGGAGTGGAAGTGGTAGCATGTCGAGCGCGGTGTAGGGGTTGGAGCCATAGACGATCTCGAAGGGTGTTCTCTTTGTTGCGCGATGTAGTGCTCGATTGTAGGCGAACTCGGCGTGTGGGATGCACTCTTCCCAATTCTTCAAGTTAGGCTTGATCAACACACGAAGGAGTGTGGATAGGCTTCGGTTCACCACTTCGGTTTGGCCATCGGTTTGAGGGTGGTATGCGGTGGAGAATAGTTGCTTGATTCCCATCTTGGCCATCAAAGTCTTCCAAAAATAGCTCACGAACTTGACGTCACGATCCGACACAATGGTCTTGGCACGCCATGAAGACGGACGATTTCCCTGAAAAACAAAGTAGCAATATGTGAAGCATCGTCGTCTTGTTGCATGGTATAAAGTGTGCCATTTTAGAGAATCGATCAATGACGACAAAGATGGAATCCTTGTTTGTTTTAGTGCGTGGGAGTCCTAAGACAAAATCCATAGCTATATCGGACCATGGGTGATGTGGAATAGGCAAAGGTGTATATAACCATGAGAGTTTAGAGTAGACTTAGCTTTGAGACATGTAGAACATCGTCGAACTAGGCGTTCCACATCACGCTTCATTCTTGGCCAATAGTAGTTGGTGGCGAGCATGGCGTAGGTCTTGTCGCGGCCAAAGTGACCCATGAGTGATCCTCCATGAGATTCCTTCAAAAGGACCAAACGAAGCGAAGACTCGGGTATACATAGTTTGTTAGCCTTAAACAAGAAACCTTGTGCAAATAGAAATCACCAATTCCTTTGTGCTCCGAACATTGAGCGAAAATGTCTCCAAAGAAAGCATCGGTAGCATACAACTCTTTATCTCATCCAAACCCAAGACACTAATGTCAAGACGTGTAAGTAGGTTGGCCTTGCGGGATAGAGCATCCGCGACCACATTGTCTTTACCTTTCTTGTATTTGATTACAAAGTAAAAGACTCAATGAACTCAACCCACTTAGCATGTCTTTTGTTCAAATTTGTTTGACTTTTCAAATATTTCAAGGATTCATGGTCGGAATGAATGACAAATTCCTTAGGACGAAGGTAATGTTGCCACACATCCAAAACACGAACCAAAGCAAATAACTCTTTGTCATAAATGGGGTAATTCAAGCGAGCTCCATCTAGTTTCTCACTATGGTATGCGATGGGTCTACCATTTTGCATAAGCACTCCACCAATGCCCAATCCACTTGCATCGCATTCAATCTCAAATGTCTTAGAGAAATCCGGAAGGGCAAGGAGTGGTGCTTCGGTTAATAACCGTTTGAGCTCATTGAAAGCAAAATCATGTGCATTGCCCCAAATGAAAGGTACATTTTCTTTGTAAGTTCATGGAGGGGGCAAGCAATTGTGGAAAAATCCTTGATGAAACGGCGGTAAAATCCGGCAAAACCAAGAAAACGTCTCAACTCCTCAAGTGACATCGGAAAAGGCCAAGTCCGAATTGCTTGTATCTTTGCTTCATCAACTTCGACTCCATCCGAAGAAACAACAAAACCCAAGAAAACAAGTTTGTTGGTGGCAAAAGTGCACTTAGAAAGATTTGCATAAAGCTTTTCATTGCGAAGAACCAACAAAACTTGAGCAACATGAGAAGTGTGCTCTTCCAAAGATTTGCTATAGATAAGGATGTCGTCAAAGTATACCACAACAAATTTCCAATGAAAGGACGCAAAACATGATTCATGAGACGCATAAAAGTAGAAGGTGCATTGGAAAGACCAAATGGCATGACAAGCCATCATAAAGACCAAGCTTTGTTTTAAATGCGGTCTTCCATTCATCACCTTCACACATCTTATTTGTGTATCCACTTTTAAGATCAATTTTGGAGAATATAGCGGAACCACAAAGCTCATCAAGCATATCATCAAGTCGAGGGATAGGATGGCGATACCGAACGGTGATGGCGTTGATGGGCGACAATCCATGCAAAGGCGAAGAGTGTTGTCGTGCTTGGGTACCAAGATGACGGGCACGGCGCACGGACTCAAGCTCTCGCGGATATGTCCCATGGCAAGAAGTTCTTGTATTTGCCGCTCGATCTCCTTTGTCTCTCGGGGTTGGTGCGGTAAGGAGCGCGGTTTGGTAGCGGTGCGCCGGGAACAAGGTCGATGCGGTGCTCGATTCCGCGTAGAGGAGGTAGTCCCGGTGGCACTTCTTGAGGGAAGACATCTTCAAAGTCCTTCAAAAGAGACAACAAAGAAGGAGGAAGGTTTGTGAAAGTGTTAGTCATAGAAACTTCACCCTTGCATATGAGCACATAGTGGAGGGTGGATGGGTTCTCTCTCAACTCCCTCATCTCTCTTTGTGGCAAATAGTGTAAGTTTTGTGGGAACTCTCTTTGAAGTGTCACTCTCATTTGGCTTGTGGCTCTCACTCACTTTATGGTGGGTCTCTCGCTCACCACTCATCTCACTTGACGAACGATCTTGTTGTGCCCTTGCAATAGTCTTGGCGTTGTCGGCGATGACTTGACTTGGTGTCATGGGACGAAGGACGAAGGTCTTGTCGTTGTTCTTGAAGCTATAGTAATTTGTCCTTCCATCATGCATAGCACCCTTGTCAAATTGCCAGGACGCCCAAGAGTAAGTGACAAACGTCATAGGCACAACATCACAATCAACCGTATCTTCATAGGCTCCAATCTTGAAGGACACTTGCACCATGTGTTGAATCTTGACGGCTCCGGTATCACTCAACCATTGCACATGGTAGGATGTGGGTGCTTCTTGAACTTCAAGTTGAGCTTATCACAAAGTTCTTTGCTCGCTAAGTTGTGGCAACTTCCACCATCTATGATGACCTTGATGGACTTTCCATTGATTCCCGCTCTTGTTTGAAACAAGTTGCATCTTTGGTCTTCTTCCACTTGAACATTGGTGGTTAAAGCTCTTGCCACAACCAAGGAAGGGTTGTTGTCGCCATCACAATATATCTCACTTCTTCTTCTTGAGCACTTTGCATTGTGGCGACCTTGTTCAAAGCATTGTACTCATCTTCACTCATAGATTCATACTCTCCCATGTCATTGATGATCATGACCTTCTTGTTGGTGCACTCAAAAGATTTGTGCCCTTGTCCTCCGCACTTGTAGCATTGCAAAGTCTTGTGCCGGACGAAGATCCTTGAGGCGCCTTGGTAGAGGGAGGTACTTTCTTGAAAGGTTGAGGCGCTTGAGGTGTCGATGTAGAGACTCTTGGAGGACCTCGTGTGTTCGCTTGAGGAAGAGCTTGTGAAGGTGTAGGTGTTGACGAAGAAGGCTTGTTGGCGAAGAATGCCTTTGTCTTGAGGTATTTGAGCTCTTCAAGCACGTGCGCTCGGCCTTGAAGCTTGATGACTAGCTCAACCAAGAGGCATATGGTTGGAACTCCACGATCTTCTTGATTGGATAGTTGAGGCCATTCATGAACGAGCCATGGATTGCTCTTCGTACTCGTTGACATTGGCTCTCATCATGGAGATTTCCATCTCCTTATAGTACTCATCAACCGACTTCAACCCTTGCTTCAACTCTTGCAACTTCTTGTATAAGTCTCGTGTAATGGCTTGGCACGAAGCGCTTGTACATTGTTTCTTTCATTTCAACCCAAGTGTCGATTGGTTGTTGGTGGTTAGCGACGCGTGCATCTTGTAGTTGTTCCCACCACAAGAGGGCATACTCTTCAAACTCCATCGAGGCTAAGGCAACCTTCTTGTTGTCGGAGAAGCGTTGTACACGGAAGATCTTGTCAACCTTGAGTACCCATGAGAAGTAGCTTCCGGATCACTTGTGCCGTAGAACTTGGGTATGTCAAAGCGAAGTTGTCAAGTCATCATAGTTGTCACCATGGGCACCACGTGGGAATGCACGTCCACGTCTCCTTCGATTGAGTCCATCACCATTGTGTTGGCTTGACTCGTTATCACTTGACTCGGAACGATGGTGTTGTTGACGATCATGTGGAAGTTCTTGACGAGGACGAGGATCATGGCGAGGATGGTGCTCTTGTTGATGAATGGTTGTTCTTGTTATGACGGGGATGACGTCCTTGTTCATCAAAGTCATTCGCACCCGGTACGCCATTGTCATTAGCCAATGGGTCATGACGATCACGTTGTTGCGGTGGTGGTGATGGTATGCGTTCGCGACGTTCATCATTTTGGTGAGGTTGTTCTTGATGCGCATTGGCATTGTTCGCGTGAAGATCATGTGGTTGTTCAACGTTAGGAGGAGGTCGTTCATGGGTCGCGCCTTGGGTTATGTTGACGTTCTTGTCGAGGTTCATGACGTCCATGACGTGCTTGCGTCGACCTTGAGGTGCTTCTTGTACGGCTTGAGCGATGAAGAAGAAGCTCGTTGTCGCACAAGGTTGTTGAGAGCTTCGGTCCCCGCTCCATAGATGCTTCTTGCGCATGCATGCGGTCGTTGAAGTTGGCCTCTTGAGTTTGAAGACGGCGCTCGTAGCGTCCTAGGCCATCACGAAGAAGGTGTCGAAGACCAACAAACTCGGTATGTGTGACATAGCCATGATCACCTCGAAGTCCCTATGGATTTCATCGTCCGGCTTGAGCTTCCGTTTGTACTTCCCCTAAACATTTTCTCAAGAACAAGTGAGATATGTGGCAAGGAAAACCAAGACAAACTATATCCCAAGTATAATGTGGCTTGAGAGAGAGAATCCGGTTCTAACACCCAACACACACACTTATGAGGATAGGAAGGTATGAAGTGGCAAACGAAACAAGCAAACCGACGAAAAGTATATTGTCAAAGGTAGAGAAAATCCACAATGATCAAATTACCAAAAAACTCCAACCACAAATGATGAAGAAACACACACAAAAGCGAATGATGGGGTTGGGCGACCAAAGGGCGAGCACTCGAAGATAGACAACCTAACGAAGACTACGTGCTCAAATGTCACCCAACACAAGAGGGACGCTAGCTCAATTGCTTTTGGTGGGCAACGGATTTGCACAAGTGTTACACACTCACTCACTTTGGCGGTAAGCTTTGTCGCAACCTACAAGAGATGATACTTGGCACTACTCATGTTCTTTTCTTTTCTCTTTTTTTTTGATTTTTGCTTTTTGACGATGATTCCTTCTCTTTTGCTAGTGCCAAGATCTCTAACGATACACACTCGCCAATACTTAAGACAATCACTCGAACAAGTGCAATGCCCCGCAATATCAAAGAGCTAGTCCGATAGGTCAAGGTACACGAAAGGAAGAAGGGCTCACAACGGATTATGATGATGGGGAAATGTCGAGTCCTTGGTGGCATCGTCGCTTGGCGTTGATGATGCGTTGCTGCGGAAGCTTGTCGATGTCGTAGACGTAGGGCACACCAAGAAAGGACTCAAACCAAAGAGGAAATGCCAAAACGAACCGAGAAAAAGAAAAATTTCTGAAAATTGGCCCTGGCGGTAGTACCGCTGGTCCGCCGGTAGTACCTCTCGGGCGGTAGTACCGCTGATCTCGGGCGGTAGTACCGCTGCGCACGAATCTGCGCGATTTTGACTCGATTTTGGGCGGATTTGGGCTCCAAAACTTCTCGAATTCGTGGGAAATCGGCAAAATTGAGGCTAGGGAACGCAAACAAAGGTGGAGAGGTCCTAAAGCAACAGATCCATGACAAAAACTAACAAAAATGAAACAAATCGACAGATCGGCTCGAATCAAGGAAAGGCTATTTTTGGTGGAAATTTTCGAATTTCTCAAAAACAAAGAAAAATTTGGTGGATTTTGGTGGAAACACAAATCAAATCCGTGGCAACCTAGAGCTCTGATACCATATGATGTAGGTTGGTCCCGATTTTCACGGATTTGGGCGGAGGGATCGATGAACACGAAGAACAAGGGATGAACACAAGAACACAAAGAGGGGAAAACACCAAATCAAGGATAACTAGCAAGTAGCAACTCAGCAAGATTCAACTGGTAACAAGCCCCAAGGGTAGCCCCCAATTCTCCTCTCCCAAGCACACGTTACTCTTAGGATTGTTTGTCCAATTGGTTAATCCAAACCAATCCAATCTAGCCACTACAAGGGGAAGATTAGCAAGTAGCAAACTACAAGAGGAAGTCTTGGTATCCACGAAGGGATCTTCTCCACAAGGAGAGGCCTTGGTTCATCTCCACAAGGGGAGGCCTTGATTCATCTCCATAGGAGGAAAGGACCACTTTGAGAAGAAGGAGCACAACTCTACTCTAATCCCAAATCATAGTCTGCCCAGATCTGAGATGGGGAACTCCTATTTATAGTCTAGAGGCAAAAGGGAAAGGTAGGTGGGGTAGGTGGAGATTACAAGGCTTAAAAGCCTGGCTGGTTCCCGCAGCAGCGGTAGTACCGCTCGTACGGGCGGTACTACCGCGGTGCGGGCCGAAGGCGCGTTGACTTTGCGCGGGCGGCAGTACCGGCGGTCGTACCGCTCGTCAGAGCGGTAGTATCGCTTGGGTGGGGGGTAGTACCGCTGGCATTGCCGCACATGGGCGCAGAGGAGGGTTTTCGGCGGCACTGGGGCCGGTAGTACCGCCCTGTCTCTTCTTTCTCTTCTTCTTCTTCTTCTTCTTCTTCTTCTTCTTCTTCTTCTTCTTGAATCTTCTTGGGTCTTCTCTTGGTCATCTTCTCCATCATCTTGGACCTTCTCTTGCTCATCTTCTCCACTCCATCGTGGGTCGTCATCAAGGTGGTTCCTGAGTAAGCACAAAGTATCCGAATAAAGTAACAACCCATTCAAAGGAGTGTCGAGATCACACATAGATAGGAGTGAATTCACCTTATCATGGAGAGCTTTGACTCTTGCTCTTGTCATTGGCCACTTGTTGTAGGAGCCGTAGGTTGGGCTACATCACAAGTGGTGTATCACTCATTCCCTCAAAGTGGTAGCACTCAAACTCACATATGGTGGAGGCACTCAACTCACTATCACTCTCACTCAAGTGGGCTAAGTGTGTCTCATGCTCACATGGGTTTGGTACCATCTCATAATGCAAGCTCATAGGGATATGCTGAAAGGATCGTATGACACCTAGAGGGGGGTGAATAGGTGCTACTTCAATTTTAGTACTTTTTCAAATTAGGCTTGACACAAAAGGTTAATTCTCTAGATATGCAACTAAGGTGAATTTACCTATATGACAAGCAAGCAACTAAACAAGATACACGAAGTAAAGACTATAAACAAGGATAGAAGTAACCGAAGTGAAAGCACGCAGAGACACGGATGTAATCCCGAGTTCCTCCTTTTTAGGCTAGTACGTCTCGTTGGAGAGGTGTGGGCTACCACGAAGATCAAAACTCAACCGCCACAAAGGCGTCACCTTCTTCTCCGATGAACCGCACCACAAAGGTTTGGTTCACCTTCCACTATCGGAATCCTTTAAGGCGGAATCCAGAGCCCTTACAACAACAATCCGGGCACATCCCACAAGAGGATTGGGGGCTCCAAACAGCTACAAATCTGTCACAAAGACAACAAGTGAGTACAACAAGAAGCTAGGTTTTCCTAATGGAAATCCTAGACAAGGGGCCCTCAACTAAATGAGGGGGAAATGAAGAACGGCTTGGTGAAGATGTAGATCCGGGCCTTCTCCTTCAATCCTCCAAAGATCAACGAGTTTGGGTGGAGTGATTGGGAGATCTAGTGATTCTTGAGCTTGCAATAATGGAGTCTTCAAGTTTGGGCGAGCTGCAAAGCTGGAGGTAGGTGGAGGGCATTAAATAGCCCTCACAAAAATCTGGCCGTTGAGACCTTTTTCCCTACCGCTGCGCTGGGCGGTACTATCGCTGGCGCCTTCTGCGCCACGGTCAAACCAGCGCGCTGACCGCGCCTCCAACCTTCATGAGCAGTACTACCGCCCGAAGTGCCGGTAGTACCGCACATGGCTTTTCGAACCTCCGTCCAGCGGTACTGCGAGCGGTACTGCCGCTGAGTTGGTCAACCACCAGCGCTGACCACCCAGAGCCAGCAGTACTACCGCCCGTAGTACCGCCGGTAGTGCCGCACATGAGCGCCAAAACCTCCTTTTGGCGGTACCGCGAGCGGTACTGCCGCCAGACTCGTGGCAAGTAGTACCCAGCGGTACTACCGCCCGAGGGGGCGGTACTACCGCCCGAAGACAGAAACAACTCCTTCTCTTCCTTTTTTGATGCGAGATTAACGGAGATGTTTGCATAAACCTGATCACGCTTAGACAAGGAGTTAGGGGCACATGTTGTATTGTCAACATCACCAAAATATGAGTAAGAGCAAATTATGCTCTTTAAATCTCCCCCTTTTTGGTGGATGATGACAATACAACGATTTGCCACAAACAATTTGTAAAATTTAGACGGCGCTCCCCCTATATGTGTGCATACTCAAGGATAGCTTTTGAATGCTCAAATGCACAACAAATAGGATCAACAATCCCCCTAGATTTTACAAACCGTGCAAAGATAGAATATAGAGCATAACACAACATAAGCATGGGAATAAAAGTTTAGAGTTCAACATGTCTTACACCATGCATAACGAACGAGGTTCACAACATAAACGAGGTCCACAACATAAAAACGACAAACCAAGTTCACAAGCTCATAAAAAACCAAGAAACGCAAAGTTGTAACTTCCCATGCAAAACCCTTCGAAGGCCTAATAGATGTTTCTCCCCCTTTGGCATCAAGACACCAAAAAGGAGAGAAACCGATGCTAACGTCCCGGGTTCACTCGTTGCTTGAGGGGCGAGGGCGACGACGAGAGGGCACTTCTTCTTTAACATCTTCATAGTCCGACCAAGTGAAGATTTCAACTTGGGAGTTCTTCACTTGCCACTCTTCATAAGATGGAATGTTCTTCTCCGAGCCGGAAGCAACTTGTTCACCTAGTGCACGGCGACGTTGAATGTCGAGTTGACGAGCAAGCTTCTCTTTCTCTTCACGTTCCCAAGAGCGCTTCTCAAGAGCCTTGGTCATACCAAACACTTCTTCATTTGACGAGCCATCCAAGTGAAACCACTCTCCTTGGCAGCCCGAGAGGGGCCTTCATCACCTGCAACTCCCTTGTCCTTGCCTTTAGCAGTTTTGGTACCCTTGTCCTTCTCGCTATGATCTTTGACACGGAGTTGCTTGGGCTTGTGGATGATCCAAGTGTTGGGGTCACTAAGTCCCACAGCGGGAAGCTCTTTGCCCCACTTCCAAAGGATAATCTTCATGATGAGAGGGCCGAAGCAAGCATTCTTCTTGAATATGGTGACGTTCCATATCTCATTCCAAAGGTAATCCATAACATCCAGTTTCTTCCCTTTGGATCTCCATTGATGAGTCATGACCATCAAGGTAACTAGGTAGCTGTGAATTTGATAAAATTTCCAACCTTGGGGTTGATGGTTTCCCGGTAAATGCGATGCATGATCTCATATGGAGGGTAAAGACCCTCCGAGTTGCCAACGGTGTACTTCTTCCAAAATAGAGAGGAGCAAGGTCATCCTTGGGCTTGGGCCTTGGATCAACATGAACCCAAAGTACTTGTCGTCGAGGGCATCGGTCCAATGAGGACCAAAATCTTCATACCCAAGCATAGAGCCAATATCACTCCAAAGAGCGGTGAGCTTCCTGTCTTTAGTCATCCAAGTGATGTAGCGTGGCTCCTCGGTGCCAAAATAGACTGTGGCAAGGAATTGGCAAACTAGAGCTTCATCATAATTCTGTTGGAGGGTGATGAAAGGAACAATCCCAAACTCATGGCACATAGACAAGGCTTCTCCAAAGTATTCTGGCTTTCTTTCCATGTGAGGGATATCAATGTACCTCAGCTCTAGCACATTGTCATTGGGCTTGCGATGAAGTATCTCATTGTAGCACTCCTCTTGAAAGCGGGTATAGAAGAAAGGATTGTTGCCCCGAAACTGAGGTGTCAAATTCTCTCGATCAACTGCATATGGATCTCTTTTCCTCAAGGAAGTGTAATCTTTGTCAGACATTTCACTAGCTGTCAAGTTCTTGCTCTTGTTGCCTGCAACTTTCTTCTTCGGAGCAGCCTTCTTGCTCTTGGTGACGGGGGACCATACACCTCTTCCATTGTGGGATCATACTCCTCGTCCAACTCGTCAACCCTAGGTTTCTTGCCCCGAGACTTAGAACCACTCGAACCACCTGTGAATAGCATGGGGTTGGAAAGCATGGAGATGAGTAACACACAAATATTTCACGAATAGGAAACCAAGAACACGAGTGAACACAACTTGGAGGAATCAAATGCTAGGTGGGAGTACAACATCTAGGAAGGTTGGATTTGACACAAGATGGTGATACATTCAAAGATGAACATGAAAAACATCCACAATCATATCCAACAAATCTAGATGGAGAACTACAAAACTAGCCAAAGATTCTTCACAAGATTCATACACAGGGTTCTAGGCATCCTAGATTGCATCTCTACCGCACCAATTTGTCAAGAACACCAAGAGGGAAGCAATCTAGTCATCTCCATCCATCAACTAGATGAGAGAGAGGAGAGAGCTTACCGGTGCTCATGGCAAAGGATCGAGGGAGGGAGAGATGCCCGAGAGGTCCCGGGCCGGGGGTGCAAGAACCACGGCCGGGGGAGCTCGGTCCCGGCGAGAGGATGGCCGGCGGCGGATTCAGGAGGAGAGAGAGGGGCGGATGGGGAAAGTGAAAGGATTGACTTTCACCCATCCGCCCGAGCCCTTATTGAAAAATCCGCACGAGCGGTACTACCGCTCCAGCGGTAGTACCCCCCCGATTCCTGCGCGGCCCGGGCAGGGTCCCACGCGCTGGCAAGGGGCTGAGGCACCCGAGCCAGCGGTAGTACCGCTCCAGGGCCGGTAGTACCGGTGCCAGGGGGCAAAACTTGTTATGGCCCAAATGAAGCCGTAAAAAGGATTTGTCACCGGTTCCGACCGTCAATTTGCCGAGAGCATGAAATAAAAGGTATTTGAGAAGGAGTGGCTTAGGATAAGGTTGTGGCTTAGGATAGAACTCGAAACGGAGAGAGAGAGTTTGCCCAAAAATGCAAGAATCGACACGAAAGGCCAAATTTGAGCACTCTCCCAAAGCGAAAGGTCTAAAACACCCAAATAAGATCCAAATAAGATCAACTCCTCATAAGGAGGAGGGCGGTGGCCTAGGCCACCATGTAAGAGTGTATGTGGCGTGACACCGCGAAGATGTATCTTGGGTTCACAACCACTACTCATCATTTAAGCTCACAATTCATAGCACGAATATAGAGAGGCAAATGAATTCTTAATGTCGGCATAATGGGGGGAGGGATGGTCCAATGTATTAGGGCCGCACTCCCCCTATATCCATGCCTACACCTAAACCAAATACATAGTCAAAAATAGGTGTGTATGCAAGATGGTCAAGTCAAGCTCCTAGAATCCACGATATTTAGCTCATGCCTCAAGAAGGTGAATCTTGCTTCATCAAGTGGCTTCGTGAATATGTCGGCAAGTTGATCTTTGGTTGGAATATAGCCAAGCTCAATATCACCACGAGCAATATGATCCCGAATAAAATGATGACGAATCTCAATATGCTTCGTTCTTGAGTGTTGCACCGGATTGTGGCCAATCTTGATAGCACTTTCATTGTCACACAAAAGAGGCACTTTGTCACAATTGACACCGTATTCCTTTAAAGTTTGCCTCATCCATAACAATTGAGTGCATGCACTTGCGGCCGCCACATACTCGGCTTCGGCGGAGGATAGAGATATACAATTTTGCTTCTTAGAAGACCAACTCACCAAGGACCTACCAAGAAATTGGCATGCCCCGGAAGTTGATTTCCTATCATCCTTGCAACCGGCCCAATCCGAATCCGTGTACCCGGCAAGAGAGAAATTAGTGCCCTTTGGGTACCACAAACCAAACCTTGGGGTATCAACCAAATATCGAAGGATTCTATTGACCGCCACCATGTGGCTTTCTTTAGGAGCGGCTTGATACCTTGCACACACCCCTACACTCAACACAATATCGGGTCTAGATGCACAAAGATAAAGCAAAGAACCAATCATAGAGCGATAAAGTTTTTGATCAACATCGATACCGTCGGGTTAAGTTCAAGATGGCATTTGGTGTCCATGGGAAACCGCTTCCCTTAGCATTGTGCATATTGAACCTCTTGAGCATGTCTTGGGTATATTTGGTTTGAGAGATGAAAGTCCCTTCATTCAATTGCTTGATCTCAAAACCGAGAAAGAACTTCAATTCGCCCATCATAGACATCTCGAACCTATCGGTCATAAGCTTTGAAAATTCATCATTGAAAGCTTTGTTAGATGAGCCAAATATAATATCATCAACATAAAGTTGGCATATGAAAAGCTCCCCTTTGACCCTCTTGGTAAAGAGAGTGGGATCGATTTGCCCCAATTCAAATCCACGGTCTAGCAATAGCTCTCTTAGGTGCTCATACCAAGCACGAGGTGCTTGTTTGAGACCATAGAGCGCCTTATCAAGCTTGTAGACATGGTTAGGGAATTTAGGGTCCTCGAAACCCGGTGGTTGCTTAACATATACCAACTCCTTTAAAGGACCATTAAGAAAAGCACTTTTCACATCCATTTGTTGCAATTTAAAGTTATGATGTGATGCATATGCAAGAAGGATACGGATGGACTCAAGGCGAGCCACGGGTGCATAAGTCTCTCCAAAATCAATGCCTTCAACTTGAGAGTACCCTTGTGCAACCAATCTTGCCTTGTTCTCACAACCATTCCAAACTCATCTTGCTTGTTCTTGAATATCCACTTCGTGCCTATAACATTGCGGCAATCTTTTGGCTTCTCAACTAGATTCCACACTTTGTTGCGCTTGAAGTTATTGAGTTCATCATGCATAGCTTCTAACCAATCCGGATCTTCAAGAGCTTCAAACACTTTCTTTGGTTCCACCATGGAAATATGAGCTTGATGTTCACTAAAGCTTGCCAATTGCCTTCTTGTGGTAACACCTCTCTTGTGGTCACCAAGGATGTTTTCTAGACGGTGACTCTTTATTTTAAAGTCCTTTTCAACTCTTGCTTTACGACGGGCTTCGATATCTCTATTGCATCTTGGAGGTATCTCTTGATCATCTTGATCATTTGAGTCCCCGTCTTGACCGGAATGTTGACCTTGATCATCTTGAAGCACATCTTCAACAATGGAAGGAGAGGGTTGATCTTGGTCATGACCTTGGCTAGCATCAACAATAGGAGAACTTGGTTCTTGCATAGCAACTTGGTCAACATGAGGAGGGTCTTGAACTTGTTCTTGGGGTGGTGCATCATTTGCTTCCATGATAGGCGCCGTTTCAACTTGTGATGAAGAGGCCTCCACTTGAATGGAGCTTGGACTTGCTTGAGGAGACTCGTAATGAATCTCAACGGGACGATGGAAACCAATGCCCATTCTTCTTATAGCATCTTGAGGCTCTTCATTATCTACATCACAAACATGAAATTGCGCCACTTGGGAGCCGTCATTCTCATCGAACCTCACATCACAAGATTCTATGACTTTCCCAACGGTTTTGTCATAGACTCTATAGGTGTGAGATTCGGCACCGTACCCAACAAAAACACCCTCTAAAGCTTTAGATTCAAATTTAGACAAACGAACACTTTTGTTCTTATAGAAACACTTACAACCAAATACTCGGTAGTAGGAGACATTGGGCTTGTTGCCGGTGAGCATCTCATAAGATGTAAGCTTCTTGCCAACGCGAAAGAATAGCCGGTTTGATGAATGACATGCCGTGGAGATAGCCTCGGCCCATAAGAAGAGTGGAGACTTAAACTCCGCCAACATAGACCTTGCCATATCCATGAGAGTCCGGTTCTTCCTTTCGGCTACACCATTTTGTTGAGGGGTATATGCAGCGGAATATTGATGACGAATCCCCTCTTCACTAAGAAACTCATTTAAGGTGTAGTTCTTGAACTCGGAGCCATTATCACTCCTAATGACCAATATAGGGACATTGTGTTGGCGTTGAACTTCATTGGAAAAGTCGATGACGGCTTGTTGGGTCTCATCCTTCGTCTTGAAGAAATAAACCCAAGTAAATCTTGAATAGTCATCAACAATCACCAAACAATATTTCTTCCCACCAAGACTTGGTTGAGGCACGGCACCAAAGAGATCAACATGAAGAAGTTCCAATATCCTCTTTGATGAAATGATGGTCTTGCTTGGATGGGGAGAATCATGCATCTTTCCTTCAACACAAGCCCTACAAAGACGATCTCTAGAAAAAGAAACATTGTCTTTTAGTCCAAGAATGTGGCCACCCTTGTGAAGACTTTGCAAAGTTCTCATGTTGACATGGGACAAGCGGCGATGCCACAACCATCCCACGTCGGCCTTTCCGAATAGGCATATTGCTTGAGTGTTGGTAGACCCCGAAAAGTCCACCACAACAACTCATTTTCAACATACCCAACGAACATGACCTTTAGAGTCTTGCTCCTCAAGAGTACCACCATATCAATAGTAAAATGGACATCAAAATTCATCTTATTAAGTGCACGAACGGACATAAGATTGTAACCGAGGGACTCGACAAGCATGACATTTACAAGGGTGATATCCTTTGCAACTACCACCTTGCCGAGACCCGTTACCTCCGCTTTTGATTTATCACCATAGGAGACGGATGCTTGATTTATATTTGGTCCCAACTCCGTCATGTATGACTAGTGCATCCACTATCAACCACCCATTTAGACCCACCGGAAGCATAGTCCTACAAGAAATCATTGCTTGGTTTTAGGTACCCATTTCTCAATGGGTCCTCTAGTGGGGTGATCTCCTTAGGAACCTTGTCACTTGCGAGTTGTGTGATCAAGTCACGCATCTCGGCAAATTGGGTATCCATGGACGATTTCAAAGATGTCTCCATCAATTTGAGATCGGCCATGGATGCCGTAGTGGCTTGGTCCTCCGCGGGATCACCATCAGTTCGTGTCATACTTCTCTTAGGCGGTTAAGCCAAACAAGAGAGCCGAGGCTCTGATACCAATTGAAAGGATCGTATGACACCTAGAGGGGGGGGGTGAATAGGTGTTACTTCAATTTTAGTACTTTTTCAAATTAGGCTTGACACAAAAGGTAAATTCTCTAGATATGCAACTAAGGTGAATTTACCTATATCACAAGCAAGCAACTAAACAAGATACACGAAGTAAAGACTATAAACAAGGATAGAAGTAACCGAAGTGAAAGCACGCGGAGACATGGATATAATCCCGAGTTCCTCCTTTTTAGGGGAGTACGTCTCGTTGGAGAGGAGTAAGCTACCACGAAGATCAAAACTCAACCGCCACAAAGGCGTCACCTTCTTCTCCGATGAACCGCACCACAAAGGTTTGGTTCACCTTCCACTATCGGAATCCTTCAAGGCGGAATCCGGAGCCCTTACAACAATGATCCGGGGCACAACCCACAAGAGGATTGGAGGCTCCCGAACAGCTACAAATCTGTCACAAATACAACAAGTGAGTACAACAAGAAGCTAGGTTTCCTAATGGAAATCCTAGCCAAGGGGCCCTCAAGTAAATGAGGGGGAAATGAAGAACGACTTGGTGAAGATGTAGATCCGGGCCTTCTCCTTCAATCCTCCAAAGATCAACGAGTTTGGGTGGAGGGATTGGGAGATCTAGTGATTCTTGAGCTTGCAATAATGGAGTCTTCAAGTTTGGGCGAGCTGCCAAGCTGGAGGTAGGTGGAGGGCATTAAATAGCCCTCAGAAAAATCTGGCCGTTGAGACCTTTTTCCCGAGCCAGCGGTAGTACCGTTGGTGCCTTCTGCGCCACGGTCAAACCACCGCGCTGACTGCGCCTCCAACCCTCATGAGCGGTACTACCGCCCGAAGTGCCGGTAGTACCGCACATGGCCTTCCGAACCTCCGTCCAGCGGTACTGCGAGCGGTACTGCCGCTGAGTTGGTCAACCACCAGCGCTGACCACCCAGAGCCAGCGGTACTACCGCCCGTAGTACCGCTGGTAGTGCCGCACATGAGCGCCAGAACCTCCTTTGGCGGTACCGCGAGCGGTAATGCCGCCAGACTCTTGGCAAGTAGTACCCAGCGGTACTACCGCCCGAAAACAGAAACAACTCCTCTTCCTTTTTTCAATGCGAGATTAACGGGGATGTTTGCATAAACCTGATCACACTTAGACAAGGAGTTAGGGGCACATGTTGTATTGTCAATATCACCAAAATATGAGTAAGAGCAAATTATGCTCTTTCATATGCTCGGTTTCTCAACTCCATACGTCGCCAAGGTTGAAGGGAAACTCCCATGCTCAACATCCTCAACCATCTCGCCTCCAAAGGTCAATGCCAAAGTGTAGGCATCATCACTCGACTCCTTTGCCGAAGGAAAAATCCCATGCTCGGCATCATCATCACTTGACCCATGGTCATAGGTGATAGCATTCTCCATGCTCGCCTCCTTGGTCGAAGGGAAAATCCCATGCTCGACCGTCTTCTCACCATCTTGGTCACCAACTTGGCAATCCCACATCATGTGACCTTGGCCATTGCATATTGGGCACAAGAGATTGGGACATTCTCGTGGATCATGGTCTTGGCCTTGGCAATTGTCGTATAGGAGGTCTTCATCTTGCCATATGGGGGCCAATGTGGTGGTGGCACATGGTGTAGAAGTCATATCAAGAGAAGTGCTTGAGAAAGGTGCCAATGGGGTTGCGGCCTCACGTTTGTGACCATGTTTCTTTCGGCGTCGACGTAGGCTTTGCTCGAAGAATCTGTCGATGTCAGCCATGATCTCATCAAAGATGGACTTGTAGCTCTTGTTGGCGCACTTGAAGTGGTAGCACGAGGGACACCATAGGATCGCCATTGTCTCCGTCTTCTTTTCATGTCGACGTTGACGCTCTTGAGTGGTGGGGTGTCGCCGAAAGTCATTTGGATGCTTCTCCTCATGTTGGCGTTGGCGTGCTTGTTGCTTTGGTGACCTTGTCTTGGAGCTCCCACTCGAACTTGGTGATATGTTCCGAAGCTTGGCGAGTGTGGTGAGGTCATCTTGGAGCTTGGACAAGTTGCGGTCGACCTTGGCAACGTTCTTGTGGCGCCTTGTAGAGTGTGATGAAGGATGTAGGCTCTTGGCAAGCTTGTCAATGACGTCCTTGAGATTTTGGAACTTGGCATCTTTCTTGTGGTGCCTTGATGAGCTAGATGGGCCTTGGCTTGGCTTGGCCTTGTCGATGCACTTTGTGTGATGCCGTCTTTTGGTGGATGTAGAGTGTCGAAGCTTGGTGCTCTTGGCGAAGTCCTTGTCATGGCGCCTTCTTGAAGTAGATGGAGCTCCATAGGATGGACTCATGGTGGTCTTCTTGTTGGTCCATCTTAAGCTTGAACCATAGTAGGTTGTGCCATGACGCTTGGTGGTGCCGCTCTTGAACATGGTGGTGATGGGAGTCCTCTCCTCTTACATGTTGTCGAAGTGTAGTCGATGTCGTCACACATGCATGAAGAGTGGTAGTCGTAGACGTTCTCCACCATGTCATCGGAGTTGTAGTCGTAGTAGTGGCGATCCACCATGTTGTTGTAGTCGAAGTCGGTACCATATGGTGAGGCACATGAGGAGATTTGCGCCTCATTGTCGTTGGAGCTTGTGTAGTCGGAGTCGTGGTACACTCCATGTCATCGATTCATGTGTACTTGGAGTCGATACTATATGATGAAGGTTTATGAAGTCGTGGTACCGCTCCATGTCGTGGACGCTCGTGTACTCAGAGTCGGAGTAGTGGTAGCGGAAGTCTTCGTGATGATCCATCATGTCATGGGGGTCATTGTCGGTGTAGTCGTAGTAGTCCCCCATGTCCTCAAAGTTTGAGGCATCATTGTCCATGTGACTCATCGGGTACTCAACATCATCTTCGCCTCCATAGTTGCATTCGCTCTCCCTAGACATGTTAACTCACAAGACAAGTGTATATATGTGGAGTGGAAGGAAACTAGAGCACAACCTCTCACCTTTGTAGATAGTATTGGTCGTCGTGGACAACCAAGGGAACGATCACAAAGTAAAGTGCTTGTGTTCAAGTATCCAAAGCAAACTCCAAAACACACACGGCTTAAAAGTTTATAGGGAGGTATGGTAGGTGGAAGCAAATTGAACCAACCGGATATCAAGATATTGTAAAGGCAATTAGAAAACCATGATGATCACAAAGCAAAACAAGTCAATCTCAAAAGATAGGAATGTAGCTCAAGAAACACACGCTCGGATAGATAAATGGGACTTATGCAACCAAGAAGTGAGCTAAATAACCATGTGATCCTAGCGAAGACTATAAGCTCGTGTTGCACAAGTACAAGGAGAGCCACTAGCTCGATTGCAATTTATTGGTGGGCTACAAGATTTGCACAAAATGTACCACCTACTAGATGTTCATCGAGCTTGCGCGCTTCCTACAAAAGATATGGCAAGTGGTGTTTCTTTCTTTTCTTTCTTTTGATTTGGCACTTTTTGCTTCTTTTCTCTTTTGAGTCTTTTCTCTTTTGACTCTTTTCTATTTTGCACACCCACTTTTTTTATGCCAACACAAGATATTTAATATATGAACTAGCGCATGCAACTTTTGCTCGGAAACTACACGGTGCAAATGTGCAAAGCCCAAGCAATCATCAAGAGCTAGCCTCAATAGGACATGGTAATCGCAAAGATATAGTGTGGCTTTCAACGGAATGGCAAGGGGTAAAGGTTGGCGATGTTATACCTTTCGTCGTTGTTCTTCACCCTTTGTTGTAGAAGCTTCATGTTTGCCCACGAATTTTGGTTGTGGTAGATGATTGATCAACCGCAATGGTGATGTAGGCCTTGATCGTAGCTTCGAAACGAGCCAAAGAACACCAAAAACGGAGTCCGGAATCAAAAGATATGGCCAAAACAAAATCTGAAATTTTCAGTTTTCGGGAGGTCGGCCGAGGCCGGGCTGGAGGCCGGCCTGGAGGCCAGCGAGGTCAGGTTGTGGTCCGACCTAGGCCGGTTTGAGGCCGGCTTGGAGGCCGGTTGACCCACGTGAATTTGACCCTCGAAAATCCGCAATTTTGGCGGAAAAACAACCCGAAAAACATCAAATCAAAGGGAAATCTGTGGAATTTGGCCATGGGAACGCAAAGGAAGCAAGATCAACTAGTTGAGCAATAGATCTATGGATCAAAACTTGAAAAAACGCACAAGATTCACAGATTGATCCAAAAGTAATTTGGGGCTATTTTTGGTGGAAATTTTTGAATTTCTGAAAATCAAAGAAAATTTTGGGGGATTTGTGGGGGAAACAAAGTCAAATCCGTGGCAACCATGGTCTGACACCATATGGTGAAGTTAGGGACATATGGGGTTGCCCGATCTTCACGAATTAACGGCGGGAGTGGATGAACGCAAGCAAGAACCCGAGGAACACGAAGAACACCAAGAATACAAGAACACAAACCCGATACAAGAACTGTTTCCCTTACCGGTCGGTCCAACCGGCCCAATAGAATCCACACGAGGGTGGGAGATCAGCAAGGAGATACAAGAAGGGATCTTGGATGGTTGGTTCTCCAATGGTCAACCAAACCGCTCCAATAAAGTCACCCGAGGATGAAAGATTGGCAAGTAGTCAAACTACAAGTAGAGGTCTTGAACCCACTAGAGGGATCTTCTCCACAAGGGGAGGAACCATCCCCACAAGAGGATGAAGGAGACCATCTTGAGGTGAAGGAGCACAACTCTACTCTAATCTCAAAACATAGTCTATCCTTACCCTAGGCAGCCAAGGGGGTATTTATAGTCTAGGACGAAGGGGCAAGTTACATGACTTAAAAGTCAACGCGCGCAGGAAAGCCGGCCAGGCTGGGCTGGAGGCCGGCCTGGAGGACGGGCTGCAGGCCAGGCTGGAGGCCGGCCGGCAGGCCGGCGGCTTTGGATGGCAGGCAGGCAGGCTGGGCTGGAGTCCGGCCTGACAGTTTTTGCCATCTTCTTCAACTTCGTCTTGTCGCTTTCTCCTCCACTTCCATGCGTACGCCTTGGATGATCTTGAGTCTTGGTGATGTAGTGCAACCTAGGCACACAACACCAAGTGGCCCAATGACAAGAGCAAGAGTCAAAGCTCTCCATGATAAGGTGAATTCACTCCTATCTATGTGTGATCTCGACACTCCTTTGAATGGTTTGCTACTTCATTCGGATACTTTTGTGCTTGCTCAGGAACCACCTTGAAGATGACCCACAATGGAGCGGAGAAGATGGCCAAGAGAAGGTCCAAGATGTTGGAGAAGATGACCAAGAGAAGACCCAAGAAGATGATCAAGAGAAGACCCAAGAAGATGGCCAAGAAGAGAAGAGAAAGAAGAGACAGGGCGGTACTACCGCCCCTCACGGCGGTACTACCGCCCCCAGTGCCGCCGAAAATCCGCCTCTGCGTCCATGTGTGGCAGTGCGGGCGGTACTACCGCCGGCCCAAGCGGTACTACCGCCGGCACTGCCGCCCCCGCGAAGTCAACGATGCTCAGGCCGCCCCAGCGGTACTACCGCTAGGATGGGCGGTACTACAGCGGGATCCAGTCGGGCTGTTGAGCCTTGTAACTCCCACCTACCCCACCTAACTTTCCCTTTTTGCCTCTAGACTATAAATAGGCACTCCCATCTAGATCTAGGGTTAGACAATGATTTGGGAACTAAAGTAGAGCCTTCTCCATCTTCTCAAAGTGTCTCCTTCCTCCTATGGAGATGAATCAAGGCCTCCCCTTGTGGAGATGAACCAAGGCCTCCTCTTGAGGAGAAGAACCCTGCGTGGATACCAACGCTTCCGCTTATGCGATTACTTGCTAATCTTCCCTCTTTGAGTGGCTAGATTGGGTTGGTTGGATTGACCAATTGGATAAACAATCCTAAGAGTAAGGTGTGCTTGGGAGAGGAGAATTGGGGGCTACCCTCGGGGATTTGTTACCAATTGAGTCTTGCCGAGTTGCTACTTGCTATTTACCCTTGTGTTGTTGATTTCCCCCTCTTTGTGTTGTTGAGTTCATCCCGTGTTCATCGTTCCCTCCGCACAAATCCGTGAAAATCGGGACCAACCTACATCATATGGTATCAGAGCTCTAGGTTGACACGGATTTGATTTGTGTTTCCACCAAAATCCACCAAATTTTTCTTCATTTTTGAGAAATTCGAAAATTTCCACCAAAAATAGCCTTGCCTTGATTCGAGCCGATCTGTCGATTCGTTGTGTTTTTGGTAGTTTTTGTCCATGGATCTGTTGCTTTAGGACCCCCTCCACCTTTGTTTGCATTCCCTAGCCTCAATTTTGCCGATTTCCCACGAATTCGAGGAATTTTTGGAGCCTAATTCCGCCAAAATCGAGTCAAAATCGCGCAGATCCGTGCGCAACGGTACTACCGCTCGATATCAGCAGTACTATCGCTCGAGCGGTACTACCGCCCGGAATAGCGGTACTACGCCAGGGCTAATTTTTCAGAAAATTTTCGTTTCCTCGGTTCGTTTTGGCATTTCCTCTTTGGTTTGAGTCCTTTCTTGGTGTGCCCTACGTCTACAACATCGACAAGCTTCCGCAACAACGCATCATCAACGCCAAGCGACGACACCACCAAGGACTCGACATTCCCCCACCATCATATTCCGTTGTGAGCCCTTCTTCCTTTCATGTACCTTGACCTATCGGACTAGCTCTTTGATATTGCGGGCATTGCACTTGTTCGAGTGATTGTCTTGAAGTATTGGCGAGTTTGTATCGTTAGAGATCTTGACACTAGCAAAAGAGAAGGAATCATCGTCAAAAAGCAAAAATCAAAAAAAAAGAGAGAAAAGAAAAGAACATGAGTAGTGCCAAGTATCATCTCTTGTAGGTTGCGACAAAGCTTCTACCGCCAAAGTGAGTGAGTGTGTAACACTTGTGCAAATCCGTTGCCCATCAAAGCAATTGAGCTAGCGTCCATCTTGTGTTGGGTGACATTTGAGCACGTAGTCTTCGTTAGGTTGTCTATCTTCGAGTGCTCGCCCTTTGGTCGCCCAACCCCATCATTCGCTTTTGTGTGTGTTTCTTCATCATTTGTGGTTGGAGTTTCTTTGGTAATTTGATCATTGTGGATTTTCTCTACCTTTGACAATACACTTGTCGTCGGGTTTGCTTGTTTCGTTTGCCACTTCATACCTTCCTATCCTCATAAGTGTGTGTGTTGGGTGTTAGAACCGGATTCTCTCCTCTCAAGCCTCATTATACTTGGGATATAGTTTGTCTTGGTTTTCTTTACCACATATCTCACTTGTTCTTGAGAAATGTTTAGGGGAAGTACAAACGGAAGCTCAAGCTCGGACGACGAAATACATGGTGGAGTTCGCGGTGATCATGGCTATGTCACACAAATGGAGTTTGTTGGTCTTCGACACTTTCTTCGTGATGGCTTAGGACGCTACGAGCGCCGTCTTCAAGCTCAAGAGAACAACTTCAACGAACGCATGCATGCGCAAGAAGCATCTATGGAGCGGGTGACCGAAGCTCTCAACAACCTCGTGCGACAACGAGCTCTTCTTCACGCTCAAGTCGTACAAGAAGCACCTCAAGTCGACACAAGCACGTCATGGACGTCATGAACCTCGACAAAAACGTCAACATGATCCAAGGCGCGACGCCCATGAACGACCTCCTCATAACGTTGAACAACCACATGATCTTCACGCGAACAATGCCAATGCGCATCAAGAGCAACCTCACCAAAATGATGAACGTCATGAACGCATACCATCACCACCACCGCAACAACGTGATCGTCATGACCCATTGGCTAATGACAATGGCGTACCAGGTGCGAATGACTTTGATGAACAAGGACGTCACCCGCGTCATCCTCCAAGGCCACGTCATCAAAATCATGTCAATGCGAACAATAACGAACAACCCGTTCATCGACAAGAGAAACCACTTCCACATGATCCTCGTCCTCGTCAAGAGTTCCCATGATCCTCATCCTCGTTAAGAACTTCCACATGACGTCAACAAAACCATCGTTCCGAGTCAAGTGATAACGAGTCAAGCCAACACAATGGTGATGGACTCAATCGAAGGAGACGTGGATGTGCATTCCCACGTGGTGGCCATCGTGACGACTATGATGACTTGACCAACGTCCGCTTTGACATACCCAAGTTCTACGGCACAAGTGATCCGGAAGCTTACTTCTCATGGGTACTCAAGGTTGACAAGATCTTCTGCGTACAACGCTTCTCCGACAAAAAGAAGGTTGCCTTAGCCTCGATGGAGTTTGAAGAGTATGCCCTCTTGTGGTGGGAACAACTACAAGATGCTCGCGTCGCTAACCACCAACAACCAATCGACACTTGGGTTGAAATGAAAGAAACAATGTACAAGCGCTTCGTGCCAAGCCATTACACTAGAGACTTGTACAAGAAGTTGCAAGAGTTGAAGCAAGGGTTGAAGTCGGTTGACGAGTACTACAAGGAGATGGAAATCTCCATGATGAGAGCCAATGTCAACGAGTACGAAGAGCAATCCATGGCTCGTTTCATGAATGGCCTCAACTATCCAATCAAGAAGATCGTGGAGTTCCAACCATATATCTCTTTGGTTGAGCTAGTACATCAAGCTTCCAAGGCCGAGCGCCACGTGCTTGAAGAGCTCAAATACATCAAGACAAAGGCATTCTTCGCCAACAAGCCTTCTTCGTCAACACCTACACCTTCACAAGCTCTTCCTCAAGCAACATACGAGGTCCTCCAAGAGTCTCTACATCGACACCTCAAGCGCCTCAACCTTTCAAGAAAGTACCTCCCTCTACCAAGGCGCCTCAAGGATCTTCGTCCGGCACAAGACTCTTGCAATGCTACAAGTGCGGAGGACAAGGGCACAAATCTTTTGAGTGCACCAACAAGAAGGTCATGATCATCAATGACATGGGAGAGTATGAATCTATGAGTGAAGATGAGTACAATGCTTTGAACAAGGTCGCCACAATGCAAAGTGCTCAAGAAGAAGAAAGTGAGATATATTGTGATGGCGACAACAACCCTTCCTTGGTTGTGGCAAGAGCTCTAACCACCAATGTTCAAGTGGAAGAAGACCAAAGATGCAACTTGTTCCAAACAAGAGCGGGAATCAATGGAAAGTCCATCAAGGTCATCATAGATGGTGGAAGTTGCCACAACCTAGCGAGCAAAGAACTTTGTGATAAGCTCAACTTGAAGTTCAAGAAGCACCACATCCTTACCATGTGCAATGGTTGAGTGATACCGGAGCCGTCAAGATTCAACACATGGTGCAAGTGTCCTTCAAGATTGGAGCCTATGAAGATACGGTTGATTGTGATGTTGTGCCTATGACCGTTTGTCACTTACTTCAGGGTGCTATGCATGATGGAAGGAAAAATTACTATAGCTTCAAGAACAACGACAAGACCTTCGTCCTTCGTCCCATGACACCAAGTCAAGTCATCGCCGACAACGCCAAGACTATTGCAAGGGCACAACAAGATCGTTCGTCAAGTGAGATGAGTGGTGAGCGAGAGACCCACCATAAAGTGAGTGAGAGCCACAAGCCAAATGAGTGTGACACTTCAAAGAGAGTTCCCACAAAACTTACACTATTTGCCACAAAGAGAGAGATGAGGGAGTTGAGAGAGAACCCATCCACCCTCCACTATGTGCTCATATGCAAGGGTGAAGTTTCTATGACTAACACTTTCACAAACCTTCCTCCTTCTTTGTTGTCTCTTTTGAAGGACTTTGAAGATGTTTCCCTCAAGAAGTGCCACCGGGACTACCTCCTCTACGCGGAATCGAGCACCGCATCGACCTTGTTCCCGGCGCACCGCTACCAAACCGCGCTCCTTACCGCACCAACCCCGAGGAGACAAAGGAGATCGAGCGGCAAATACAAGAACTTCTTGCCATGGGACATATCCGCGAGAGCTTGAGTCCGTGTGCCGTGCCCGTCATCTTGGTACCCAAGCACGACAACACTCTTCGCCTTTGCATGGATTGTCGCCCATCAACGCCATAACCGTTCGGTATCGCCATCCTATCCCTCGACTTGATGATATGCTTGATGAGCTTTGTGGTTCCGCTATATTCTCCAAAATTGATCTTAAAAGTGGATACCATCAAATAAGATGTGTGAAGGTGATGAATGGAAGACCGCATTTAAAACAAAGCTTGGTCTTTATGAATGGCTTGTCATGCCATTTGGTCTTTCCAATGCACCTTCTACTTTTATGCGTCTCATGAATCATGTTTTGCGTCCTTTCATTGGGAAATTTGTTGTGGTATACTTTGACGACATCCTTATCTATAGCAAATCTTTGGAAGAGCACACTTCTCATGTTGCTCAAGTTTTGTTGGTTCTTCGCAATGAAAAGCTTTATGCAAATCTTTCTAAGTGCACTTTTGCCACCAACAAACTTGTTTTCTTGGGTTTTGTTGTTTCTTCGGATGGAGTCGAAGTCGATGAAGCAAAGATACAAGCAATTCGGACTTGGCCTTTTCCGATGTCACTTGAGGAGTTGAGACGTTTTCTTGGTTTTGCCGGATTTTACCGCCGTTTCATCAAGGATTTTTCCACAATTGCTTGCCCCCTCCATGAACTTACAAAGAAAAATGTACCTTTCATTTGGGGCAATGCACATGATTTTGCTTTCAATGAGCTCAAACGGTTATTAACCGAAGCACCACTTTTTGCCCTTCCGGATTTCTCTAAGACATTTGAGATTGAATGCGATGCAAGTGGATTGGGCATTGGTGGAGTGCTTATGCAAAATGGTAGACCCATCGCATACCATAGTGAGAAACTAGATGGAGCTCGCTTGAATTACCCCATTTATGACAAAGAGTTATTTGCTTTGGTTCGTGTTTTGGATGTGTGGCAACATTACCTTCGTCCTAAGGAATTTGTCATTCATTCCGACCATGAATCCTTGAAATATTTGAAAAGTCAAACAAATTTGAACAAAAGACATGCTAAGTGGGTTGAGTTCATTGAGTCTTTTACCTTTGTAATCAAATACAAGAAAGGTAAAGACAATGTGGTCGCGGATGCTCTATCCCGCAAGGCCAACCTACTTACACGTCTTGACATTAGTGTTTTGGGTTTGGATGAGATTAAAGAGTTGTACGCTACCGATGCTTTCTTTGGAGACATTTTCGCTCAATGTTCGGAGCACAAAGGAATTGGTGATTTCTATTTGCACCAAGGTTTCTTGTTTAAGGCTAACAAATTATGTATACCCGAGTCTTCGCTTCGTTTGGTCCTTTGCAATGCTCTCTACAAACTACTATTGGCCAAGGATGTACCGGGATGTGGACCGCTTGGTGCGACGATGTTCAACATGTCTCAAAGCTAAGTCTACTCTAAACTCTCATGGCTTATACACCTTTGCCAATTCCCCATCACCCATGGTCCGACATTGCTATGGATTTTGTCTTAGGACTCCCACGCACTAAAACAAACAAGGATTCCATCTTTGTCGTCATTGATAGATTATCTAAAATGGCACATTTTATTCCATGTAACAAGACCGACGATGCTTCACACATAGCTACTTTGTTTTTCAGGGAAATCGTCCGTCTTCAAGGAGTGCCCAAGACCATTGTGTCGGATCGTGACGTCAAGTTCGTGAGCTATTTTTGGAAGACTTTGATGGCCAAGATGGGAATCAAGCAACTATTCTCCACCGCATATCACCCTCAAACCGATGGCCAAACCGAAGTGGTGAACCGAATCCTATCCACACTCCTTCGTGTGTTGATCAAGCCTAACTTGAAGAATTGGGAAGAGTGCATCCCACACGCCGAGTTCGCCTACAATCGAGCACTACACCGCACAACAAAGAGAACACCCTTCGAGGTCATCTATGGCTCCAACCCCTACACCGCGCTAGACATGCTACCACTTCCACTCCGCGAACAAGTCAACATGGACTTTGACAAGCGCGCCGCTTACATGAAGAAGCTACATGAAGACACAAGGGCAACGCTTGAGAAGCACAACAAAGACCATGCTACGAAGATGAACAAGAACAAGCGCCCATGATCTTTGAAGAAGGAGACCTTGTTTGGCTACACCTACGCAAAGACCGCTTCCCCGATGAGAGAAAGTCTAAGCTCGCGCCAAGAGGAGAAGGCCCTTTCAAGGTTCTCAAGCGCATCAACGACAATGCATACAAGATTGACATACCAAAGTCCAAGTACGGCGTCCATGACACCTTCAACGTCGCCGACATCTCGCCTTACCTGGGAAACACAAGTGATGATGAGGACGAAGAGTCGAGGACGACTCTTTCCCAAGGGGGGGGGAGATGATGTAGTGCAATCTAGGCACACAACACCAAGTGGCCCAATGACAAGAGCAAGAGTCAAAGCTCTCCATGATAATGTGAATTCACTCCTATCTATGTGTGATCTCGACACTCCTTTGAATGGTTAGCTACTTCATTCGGATACTTTGTGCTTGCTCAGGAACCACCTTGAAGATGACCCACAATGGAGCGGAGAAGATGGCCAAGAGAAGGTCCAAGATGTTGGAGAAGATGACCAAGAGAAGACCCAAGAAGATGATCAAGAGAAGACCCAAGAAGATGGCCAAGAAGAAGAAGAGAAAGAAGAGACAGGCGGTACTACCGCCCCTCACAGCAGTACTACCGCTCCGGCGGTACTACCGCCCCCAGTGCCGCCGAAAACCTGCCTCTGCATCCATGTGCGGCAGTGCGGGCGGTACTACCGCCGGCACTTCCGCCCCCGCGAAGTCAACGATGCTCAGGCCACCCCAGCGGTACTACCGCTAGGACGGGCGGTACTACCGCTGCTGCGGGATCCAGTTGGGCTGTTGAGCCTTGTAACTCCCACCTACCCCACCTAACTTTCCCCTTTTGTCTCTAGACTATAAATAGGCGCTCCACATCTAGATCTAGGGTTAGACAATGATTTGAGAACTAAAGTAGAGCCTTGCTCCTTCTTCTCAAAGTGTCTCCTTCCTCCTATGGAGATGAATCAAGGCCTCCCCTTGTGGAGATGAACCAAGGCCTCCTCTTGAGGAGAAGATCCCTGCGTGGATACCAAGGCTTCCGCTTGTAGTGTGATTACTTGCTAATCTTCCCTCTTTGATGGCTAGATTGGGTTGGTTGGATTGACCAATTGGACAAACAATCCTAAGAGTAAGGTGTGCTTGGGAGAGGGGAATTGGGGGCTACCCTCGGGGATTTGTTACCAATTATTTCCCCTCTTTGTGTTCTTGAGTTCATCCCGTGTTCATCGTGTTCATCGTTCCCTCCGCACAAATCCGTTAAAATCGGGACCAACCTACATCACTTGGGCTTCCTTGGCATCTCCCTGATTGTCCGTACTTGTCAAGTGATACCTACCATAGCAAAGGGTAGATGCTCAAGTAGCATACCGTTCGAAGGCGACATATTGTGGGTCGAAGGAGTTCACCTTTGATTTCGATGATGACATGGGATGTGTTGAGGGTCTTGACATGGTGATGGTCGTGACCAGGGCTACATCACACATCCAAGATGGCGGCAAGTGCACATCCTATGGTGTCTCCTTCTAGTGTTGATTCTATGTTTGACGAGTTCATGGCCGACATCAACAAGTTCTTTGAGCAAATGTCACGCTCACGTCGACGCCGCAAGAAGCATGGCAACACTTGTGAGGACACAACCAAGACGGCACCCTTCTCAAGCACTTCTCGTGATACGGTCCCTACACCAGGTGCCACCACCACAATGGCCCCCATATGGGAAGATACAGACCTCCTATGCGACAATTGCCAATGTCAAGTGATGTAGTGCAAGCTTGGCACACAACACCCACACCTCCAAATGGTCAAATGACAAGATCAAGAGTCAAGGCACTTCATGAAAAGGTGACCTCGCTCCTCTCTATGTGTGATTTCGACACCCCTTTGAATGGCTTGCTACTTCATTCGGATACTTTGTGTGTGCTAAGGTACAAGCCTCATGAAGATACGCCACCAAGTGATGAAGATGGCCAACAGAATGAAGATAAAGATCCTGAAGAAACGCTGGCCGGTACTACCGGCGATCCACCGCTAGTACTACCGCCGAATTGGCAAACGGTACTGGAGTCGCGACCCGAGCTAAGCGGTACTACCGGAATTATTTTCGGTACTACCGGACCTGCGCGACCTGACGAGCTGAGTTGACCCCGCCGGTACTACCAGCCCATCCAGGCCGGTACTACCGGACCCACGCGAGCATGTGTGCTGAAATGGTTGTGAACCATGTAATCCTATCCACCCATCTACTATTTCGTACCTAGACTATAAATAGGTGCCTCCTCCTTCAGATCTAGGGTCAGACTGAGATTAGACTGCTCCTTTCCACCCCTTGTTGGTGTTGCCTCATATGGAGATGAATCAAGGCCTCCCCTTATGGACATGAATCAAGGCCTCCCCTTGTGGAAAAGATCCCTCTAGTGGATTCCAAGGCTTCTTCTTGTAGTTACGATTACTTGTCACTCTTTCCTCTTTGAGTGACTTGATTGAACCGGTGGGATTGACCGTGAGAGAAACAATCCTAAGAGTAAGGTTGCTTGGAGTTTGAGAATCGGGGGCTGCCCTTGGGGATTGGTTACCGGTTGAATTCGTCCTAATTGCTTTGCTATTTACCGTGTATTCGACTTTTCCCTTCTCGTGTTCTTCGCGTTCGTCGTTCATCCGACCTCAATCCGTGAAAATCGGGACCCTACCTGCATCATATGGTATGAGAGCCCCCAGTCCGCCCCAAGGACCAGGGGGTGGCTCCGGTCGTCGCAGACAAGGCGGAAGCTATTGGCGCGGAAGGCCCTGGGAGAGGCGCGACGTGGATCCCCAGGCGACCTTCGGACCGCGTATACTCGAAGCAGGCGGGTTCATCCCCAGGGGCTCGGCCCTCGGGAACGCTGACCCCTGCCACGAACCCGGGAGAGTTGAGGAAGGCCCCGGGTTCTCCAAGACATTCTCCAATGCCTCGGAGTTCTTGTCCTCTGCCCGTGCCGAACTGGCGCGGCTGGTGCCCCCGATCTCCGGCAGCGGGGAGCACTCGCAGGCTCGCGAGCTGCGGCTTCCCTCTGGGAAGGAGGCTCTTAGCGCCCGTGAACTGAAGCTGGCGGCGGACGAAGTGCTGCTCTATGCTTGGGAACAACGAGTGGCCAGCCGCGAGAAGGAGCTGGAGCGACGAGCGGCCGAGCTGGAAGATGAAGAGCGCCACTACCTTGGCACCATTGAGGAGCTCTAGATCAGAATGGAGCGGGACGAGGACCGCTTTGAGCAGGGCCTGGAGAACGTGGCTAGCTGGGCTCGCAGCGAGGTCGAAAATGACCTTCGAGCCAAAAGCAGAGCCGCCTTGTCACTAGGCAAGCAGGTCTCCAAACTCCAGAGCGAGCTCAAGAGCGAGAGGGAAAGGCGAGAACAGGCCTTCTCGGATTTCCAGAGAGCTAGGGGCGAAAGAGATAGCTTGTCCGCCCGGGTCGAGGCGATGATGGCCACGATCGAGGCGCAGAAACAGGCCCTTAAAGCAGCTGAGAAGTTCAAGCAAGAGGCCACAGCTAGCCGCGTTGCCATGGAAAGAAAGATCCGGGATCTGGGCGATGCGAATGATTTCTGGAAGGACAAAGATGCGCGCATGACCGTCCTTCGCAAGAAAGAAGCAAAGGAGCTGGCTGACGGGCGTGCGGCGATGGAAGTGCCCAAATCCCAAGCTCAGATTGCGTGGCATCAACACGAGTAGGTGTCCAACCAGCTGAAGGGAGTGCAGGTCGAGCTGGCGGAAGCAAAGGGTGCACTTGAGAAAGAACAGCGACGATTTGCTCACCACCGCCGCGATGACCACAACATCTTGCTCCTGATGAACCACGGATCCTTGGACATCGTGAAGGAGTTCACGAACTTGGGAGTGCCTTCTCCGCCTGTCCTTATGGCCGACCATTCCACTTCCTTCGTCCGCTATCCCGGGTTCTTGAAGTACGTGGCCTCTCTCATCAAGGGTATCAAGGAGCTAATTAGCAGAGCCACTCGCCTTGCTGGTAAACAGGCAGTGAGGCAGGTGACGATCCGGTTTGTCACAGCGCTTCGCCAACGACACCCGCAGCTCTCCTTGCTATCCGAGCTGGAGGCGCCTGAACCCGAGACGCTGCTTCCTCCAGACGTAACCCGCCAGGTGGAGGAGATCTTGAAGCACCTCTCCCGAGAAGATGACCCGTGAACCTGTGAAGTCCTGAAAAGGACAATACTAGGGGCCGTGAACCATGCTTTTGTACTGATATTGCCAACTGGCTTATGAACTCATGCTTTTGAATGTAAATAACTTCTTCCCAAAGTATATAAGTTTTATCGTACTCGTGGGGGCTTTACGCTCTCGGGAAGGATCCAAAGGTGTGAGCGCTAACCAGCCGTGGGCACTCAGCCTGATCTGAAGTGCTGACACAGGGCGCAACCCCCCAAAGGACCCACCGTTTCCTGACCGCACAGACCTCAGCCCACGACTCCACTGCCCGAGGGAAACTGACAGTGTCATCGCGAAGGAAACTGACAGATGTACCCGGGAACAAGCCCATGCAAGCACGTTTATACTTAGCTCGCGTTTTGACTCCTTCTGGCTACCTCGGTAATCGTTCAGTCGCGCTGCCGCCAAGGCGGGTCTTCTATGCCGTGTTTCAGACATAATTCTGCCTTGCCCAGCAATTCTTGGCGGGGACAAGGTTTCCAACCGAGATAGCCTCCAATGCTGACTAAGGGCATGACTGGCTGGCTTGCGCCGGTCCGGAGACCATTGTGCTACTTGCTCGAGTTACCCGGAGACCACCCAACTGGTGATCCGGCGACTTGCTGGCGTATCAGAGACGCCGGTCCGGAGACCCCACAGTTGTCTTAGCTTCCTGGACCCGGATGTTCCTTGTTTGGTGACCCGTCAATCTTGCTGGCTCGTGCCGGTCCGGAGACCCTGAAGCTGCTTTACTCGCGGGATCCTGATGCTAGCCACTTAGCAATCCGGTACTTCTGAGGGGGTCCACTTGGTCCTGGCTGTATTGTAACGATGTGACCCGGGAGATCCCATTCTCCGTGGGCCAAATCTCCGCAGATGAAGGTTTGATCCCAGCTAGCTGCAGCTTGCCCTTGACTGCTTTGTGTCTGTGAGGGCACCGGTAGTGAGCAAGGTTCTGGGGTTCTTCAGTCTGAGTGGATGCATTGGCGAAGGTCTGGAAAGATCTTCCCTTTTGAGGAACCCCAGCTGTGGCACTCCCCTTGGCTTTCTTGGGCTTCTTGTTGAGCGGACAATCTCGGCTGATATGTCCTGGTTCTCCGCATGAATAGCAATCACCGTTCTTCTGGCGTATCTGGATGTCGTTGAACTGTCGGCAATCTTCCAGACTGTGCCGGTCAGATCTGTGGTACATGCACCACCCTCCAGGCTGGCCATCTTTGCGCAGAGGAATCTTGAGCTCTTGGGGCACGTAGATGAGAGGATCTTCTTGCTGAGGCTCGCCTTTTGTGTCTTGGTCGAGGTTTTCCTCCTCCGGAAGCGGTACTGTGGTCGGCGCGTCGGAACAGAGTTCCTCCTTCGCTCCATGCGTCCATGGGGAAAGAGGGACATCAATGTTCGTGGCACCTTCCTCAGGTCCTCCCTTGCTGACCAGAGGGCTGACATAAGCGGCTGGAGGGACGAAGTGGACTCCGAAGGCACGATCTTTAGCGGAAGATGCTGGCGAGGACTCGTCAAGAACGAAACCGAGGCCGGGGTACCGCAGGAACTCAAAGGCTGCCTTTACCTTTCTCTTCTTTGTCATCTTGGACGTCGGATTCGGTACCTCTCTTCGCGAGAGCCGAAACTAGCGCTGCTCCGAAGGCGCTGAGGGCCTTGGAGCAGATCTTGACACGGGCTGAAAGCTCGACAGAACTTGACGATGAACTTGACGATGAACTTGTGCTCGATGAAGAAGAAGAAGACGAATCCAGCGCTTGCGCCCCCACCTGGCGCGCCAGGTGTCGTGTCTCGTTGCACGGACACCGGGAGTATAGGATACCCCCTTTTAGGTTCGGCACGGGGCGCGAAGGAGGCTGAGAATCATCTTCTTGGGCGGAGTCTAGATCAAGCTCTCCTCTCCCCGATCAAAGCATGCAACCAAAGGGACACAAGGAGCTACCGAGGTTCAGGCCGACCGGAGGCTAAAAGCCCTACTCCTGCATGTCTGGATTGATGGGTTCTTCATAGTGTGGCTTACAATGGAACCTCCCGGATGGGGTACCCGGAAGGGTTTTGGCTAGAGGTAGAAGAAGGACAGATCCTGACCCGGAGGAGATCACCTTCCTCTCTACCTTCGGAACCCTAGTCTAGTCTTGCTCTGGTTCTAGCTTGTGTTCGTCCTTGCTTCAACCTTTCCCTCCTCCGTGCCTTGGTCCTCATTTTATAGGCTAAGGGTGCCACAGGGTCACGTGAGGGGCATGAGGGACCTTCGGGGTGAAGGACCCTCCTCATCTAGTTTAGGAGGAGACGTGGCCTCTCCTCAGCCTAGCGTCTCCTTTGGGTTAGGTGGGAGCGTCCGCCTTGGGGTGGACAGGAGCTGACACCACCACGGGACGTGTTTCCCGCCCGCGCTGCCTTCGCCTTGCTTCCCAAGTCTTCCGCGGTGAGGTGGAGTGCTTATCCACAGGTACGTGGGGAAATACCCGAGGGGGAGCCTGGCCTCCTGCCGGGAACTCGGGCTCTCGGGTCCTTCTTGGCCTTCTTGCTTGGTTCGGGGACCCGGAAGGTCCCCAGGACCGGAGCCCTTTGTTGACGTAGGCCATGTGTGTCTTGACGGTGAACCCACCAGCTTGACTTGAGTCTTGGTCTTGTCCATCTTCATCTTGGGCCCACATGGGGTGGACCCACTTTGGCAGTACTAGGGGAACCCCATGTTCCACTGCTGCGACAGATTGGTTACAGGTTGAATTCGTCCTAGTTGCTTTGCTATTTACCATGTATTCGACTTTTTCCCTTCTCGTGTTCTTCGCGTTCATCGCGTTCGTCGTTCATCCGACCTCAATCCGTGAAAATCGGGACCCTACCCGCATCACCAAGGACATGATCCGCGAGAATGCCCCAAGCTCTTGTGCCCGTTATGCAATGGAAATGGCACATGATGTGGGAGTGCAAAGTTGGTGAACAAGAAGGTGACCACAACGATGACAAGATGGTCGAGCATGGGACTTTCCCTTCGACCAAGGAGGCGTGCATGGAGTATGCTATCACCTATGACCATGGGTCAAGTGGTGATGATGTCGAGCATGGGATGTTCCCTTTGGCAATGGAGTCGAGTGATGATGCCCCTCTTATGGCATGCATCTTTGGAGGCGACGAGGTCGAGAAGGTTGAGCATGGGAGTATCCCTTCAACCATGGTGGCATATGGAGTTGAGGAAACCAAGCCTATCCCTATGAGCTTGAGTTATGAGATGGTACCAATCCCTTGTGAGAATGGGAGCCACTTAGCCCACTTGAGTGAGAGTGAGAGTGAGTTGAGTGCCTCCACCATATGTGAGTTTGAGTGCTTCCACTTTGAGGGAATGAGTGATACACCACTTGAGTTGAGAGATGTAGTTGATAGGTCTTGTGAGGCCAATTCGAATTCTAACAACTTACCCTCTACCTCTAGTGTGTTCTGTCATTGTATACTAGGTTCTATGGATGATGAGACACCACTCCCCGACATGATGATGCCTCAAATGGAAATGATGTACATGGAGGATGATGATGATGACACCCCATGTCTACTTCAAGATGGACAAGTCGGCTCCATGGAAGCACCTACTACTTCAACACCTACTTCACATGAGCGGGAATACCAAGGTATGGGTGTTGATGTGACCATGATCCCACTAGTGGACATGATGACCTATGATTGTTTGCATGCTATAGATGATTTTCTTGCCCCATCATATGATTCGTTCTTATTCCCTTGTGATACCTTGTTTGAAACCAATGTTGATCATGTGGAATTACCTATTTGTGATGATTTCGCCATGAGCATACCTTGTTATGAATGTTTCCATTTTTCTCCCATTGTGGCATGCAACATGTTGAACAATTTTTCTTTCACATGTGTTGCATTCAATAATGTTGAAATGCTTGATAATGAGACTGCCCCATAGCTTTCTCACATTTTGGAGATGTTTCATTTCCTATTTTGGACCTTGTTCCATCCTTCACCTTGCATAGTGACTATCCACATATATCATATTTTCCAATTGATTTTTCTGTGGTTGGTGATGTGCAAAATGAAGAAACACTTCATGATGGATGATGTGTTCATATACCGTGCACATAATTTTTTCATATGGTGTCTTGTGTGTGCCGGTAACCGCATGAGAATGTCAACCTCAATTGAGCATGAGTTGACAATACGAGCTCTTGAGAGTATACATGTGAGTTGTGGATCGAATCCAACTCTCAAATATTTCTCATGTTTTGCATCAAATAAGTTGAACAATTTCTCTTGCTTATGGTTTCTTTGCAATCATGATGATGTTTTTGGTCTCCCCTATGACAAGCATGTTTCCTTGATCATTCACATGGATGATTTATGTGTTGCCACACATATGATGAACACTTGTTCTTTACAATGGCTTGTTTGCAACCATAATGACTTTTTGTGCATGTCTTGTCACGAGTTTATTGGTTTCTACCAATTGAGTGTTGCAACAAATATGTTGACAACTTGCTCTTTCATGTGCTTTGTTTGCCACCATGATGATATTTTGGATGACGACAAATTGTTCTTTCCATTCTTCATTGTGTGTTTTTGCCAAGTTCTCCTCTTATTGCCTCAAGGATGACGACAAATTGTTTTTCCAATGCCTTGTGTGTAATAATGATCATATGATTCAAAATGAGATACCTCGATGGCATCCTCATATTTTTATGGAGTTTTTGTGTTACCACATTTTGAAGATGTTCCATTGGATTGCTTGCACATTTACTTTGCACTTACAATACCTTTTCATATTCTTGTGTTGTGCTAACGGTGCTATGACAAAGAATGGACATGTCATTGTTGATATGCTCCTCTTTCTTGCACACACATGGTTTGCTTGGTCTTTAGTGTTTGTAGGCATGGTGAATTCCAATTCTTCGACAACACATCTACCTCTTTTACATGGAGATGACGAGCAAGAGTCGAGGACGACTCTTTTTGAAGCGGGGGGAACCCAGTCCATCACCATGTCAAGCACTCCAATACATCACAAGTCACCATGGACATTAAATGTGAACTCCTTCCTCTACAAGAACCCATTTCGTGCACCATTGGATGGTATACTACTAGATCATCTACCCCTTTGCTTTGCTAGGTACCACATGACGAGTACGAACATCCGAGAAGATGCCGAGGAAGCCCAAGCCTCAAGACCATCCTAGGCATACGCATGGAAGAGGAGGAGAAAGCGTCAAGATGAAGATGAAGAAGATGGCGGAGCCAGTCTGGTCGGCCTGAAAACCCGGCCTGCAGCCCGGCCAGGTCGGCCACCCACCCGAAGCCGCCGGCCTCTAGCCCGGCCTCCATCCCGGCCAGGCTAGCCTTCCTGCGCGTCTTGACTTTTAAGTCATGTAACCTACCCCTTTGGGTCTAGACTATATATAGGACTCCCTTCCCTTCTTGAGAGGATAGAGCTAAGATGATGGATAGAGTTGAGCTTAGCTCCTTCCCACCTCGGGGCGAGGGTGAGGCAGCCTTCGTCGAGGTCGATGCCCCGATCTTCCCGGTGGTGACGTTCTCGGCGACGCTCGATGTGGGTGCGCATATCCTCGTTCTGACGGCTGTTGAGCTCGTCACGAAGATCTGGGTTGCGCGAGGTAGACGACCCGATGGAGATGGCCTCGCCGCGATCGCGGTTTAGCCGATCAGCCATTGGTGGTGCGGTGCGAGGAGGCGCCGTCTTAGCTTGACATTCACCACGAGGCAGGCCTCGCGGATCACGTGTCTTGTCTTGTGCTGCTCCGGGATCGTCGACGGTGGGAGCTTGAGTGGGTTCGACCCATGGACCACCATTGGCGAAGTCGAGGAGCCTCTCGACACGAGTCCTCCATTCTTGGTAGACCTTGGGATCGCCGCTGCTTGGAGGGAACTGCATCAGGGCCTTGGCAGCGACTAGAGCATCATGGCGAGCTTGCGCATCTGAAGGCGAGTGCGTGGAGGTCTTGCTCTTGGATGCTCGTGGATCCCCGCTGGGGCGAACGCCGTGGTTCCGTCCTCCAGCGGTGGGCTCCTTGTTAGCGCCATTGCAGATGCTCTTCTCCCCCGAGCGAGGAGGAGGCATGGTGGTGCCTTTTGGAGCCGCCGCTCCGCCTGGGCCGTTGTCCTTGTCGCGACCGTCCACTTTGCCCGGCGCCACCCTCTCCGTGGGAGGCGGGGACGGAGAGACGCTCCGCCGCGCGCCAGCAGCACGGCGTTCAGCTCAAGCTTGAGTGCGTGAGGGAGAAACCGGCCTGGGCGCCGCAGGGTCCCCTTCTTCTTCGGCGGCATGCTTGACGAAGAACTTGCCGATGAACTTGATGAAGATGAAACCAGCGCTTGCGCCCCCTACCTGGCACGCCAGATGTCGTGTCTCGATGCACAGACACCGGGAGTAAAGGATACCCCCTTTTAGTTTCGGCACGGGGCGCGAAGGAGGCTGAGAATCGTCTTCTCGGGCGGAGTCTAGATCAACCTCTCATCTCCATGATCAAAGTATGCAACCAAAGGGACACAAGGAGCTACCCAGGTTCAGGGCGCCCGGAGGCTAAAAGCCCTACTCCTGCATGTCTGGATTGATGGGTTCTTCATAGTGTGGCTTACAATGGAGCCTCCCGGATGGGGTACCCGGAAGGGTTTTGGCAGGAGATAGGAGAAGGACAGATCCTGAACAGGAGGAGATCACCTTCCCTCTACCTTCGCAGCCCTAGTCTAGTCTTGCTCTGGTTCAACTTGTTCCTTGGTTCGACCCCTCCTCCTCCGTGCCTTGGTCCTCCTTTTATAGGCTAAGGGGTTACCACAGGGTCACGTGAGGGGCACGTGGGACCTTTGGCGTGAAGGACCCTCCTTATCTAGTTTAGGGGGACATGTGGCCTCTTCTCAGCCTAGCGTCTCCTTTGGGTTAGGTGGGAGCGTCCGCCTTGGGGTGGACAGGGGCTGACACCACCACGGGTTGTGCTTCCTGCCCGCGCTACCTTCGCCTTGCTTCCCAAGTCTTCTGAGGCTTCTAGCGTGAGGTGGAGAGCTTATCCACAGTGATGTGGGGAAGTACCCGAGAGGGAGCCCGGCCTCCTGCCGGGAACTCGGGCTCTCGGGTCCTTCCTTGCCTTCTTGCTTGGTTCGGGGACCTAGCAGGCCCCCAGGACCGGAGCCCTTTATCAACATAGGCCTTGCTTGTCCTGACGGTGAACCCGCTAGCTTGACTTGAGTCTTGGTCTTGTCCATCTTCATCTTGGGCCCACATGGGGTGGACCCACTTTGGCAGCACTAGGGGAACCCCGTGTTCCACTGCTACGACAGTAGTACCGATGAAGGTCAACTCAGCTCGCCGGGTTGCGCAGGTCTGGTAGTACCGACGGTGGTGGTCCGATAGTACCGGTGGCAGCGGTAGTACCGGATCGAATTCCGGTAGTACCGCTTAAGTTTTTCCGAGACACCCGTAGCTCCGGAGATTCGGTGGTAGTCGCTCCGCTAGTTGCACCGGTAGTACCGCGCGGCCCCGGTAGTACCGGAGGGATGACGGCGGTAGTACCGGCCGTCGGGTTTTCTTGCTCTTCTTCTTCTTCTTCTTTTCTCGACCCTTGTCCATCTTCATCACTTGGTGGGGTAGCTTCATGAGGGTCGTACCTTAGCACACATAAGATATCCGAATGAAGTAGCAACCCATACAAAGGGGCGTCGAAATCACACATAGAGAGGAGCGAGGTCACCTTTTCATGAAGTGCCTTGACTCTTGATCTTGCCATTGGACCATTTGGCGTAGTTGGCGTAGGTGTTCGAGGTTGGGCTACATCATCTCCCCCCCCCTTGGGAAAGAATCGTCCTCGACTCTTCGCTCTCATCATCACTTGAATTCCCATGGTAAGGAGAGATGTCGGCAACGTTGAAGGTGTCATGTACACCGTACTTAGACTTGGGGATGTCGAGCTTGTAGGCATTGTTGTTGATGCGCTTGAGGACCTTGAACGGTCCATCTCCTCTTGGTGCTAGCTTGGACTTTCTCTCGGTGGGGAAGTGGTCTTTGCATAGATGTAGCCAAACTAGATCACCTTCTTCAAAGATCATGGGACGCTTGTGCTTGTTCATCTTCGTAGCATGGTCGTCATTGTGCTTCTCTAGCATGGGCCTTGTGTCTTCATGTAGTTTCTTCATGTAAGCGGCGCGCTTGTCGAAGTCCATGTTGACTTGCTCTCGGAGTGGAAGTGGTAGCATGTCTAGCGCGGTATAGGGGTTGGAGCCATAGATGACCTCGAAGGTGTTCTCTTTGTTGCACGGTGTAGTGCTCGATTGTAGGCGAACTCGGCGTGTGGGATGCACTCTTCTCAATTCTTCAAGTTGGGCTTGATCAATAGGCCCAGGTCCATGGGACGGCAACATGTGCGGCCGCACAGGGCCCATGAATTTGGGGGGCACAAAAAATTTATAGGTCTCTGTATATGGGCTGTACTAGCATGCTGGGCCGATCGACCGATCGTGGGCAGAGCTGGGCAGAGCTGATCGATTCCTATTCTCAAAATAAACAAAAACCTGATCGATTCCTTGATTGCGTGTGAACTCAGCCTGTAGTGCTTGCGGTGATGTGGTCTATCGATCGGTCGGTTAAACGACTCGAGCTGAATACGAAGAGGCTGCGCTCGTTCGGGAATCGGGAGTTCTATTCCTTTCCCGGCCGCCGGCGCCTCATACTCCAGAAGATCAGGACGAATCAAACTCGGAGATCAAGAGGCTAAGACTACATAAAAATTGATCGGCAATCCAGTGTTTGCAGCGCCCGCGGCAATCTCTCTTCAAGCCTAATTCTGTTCGCCAAACAGATCGCTACTGCCTGGTGAGTCGTCCATTAAGTTTCGGCAAGTTTAACTCTGCAAATCTGAATTATTGATCAGTGATCAGGTACTAATTAGTAATTAACTTTTGGCAGGAATTTGAGGATCGGCTTTCTGTTCTTGCTTCCTTGAACATCATGGGGAAACAGGAATCTGGTGCACAGAAGCGTAAGAGAAAAGAGAGACAAGAAGAATTGGTTAAATCCCAGAAAGGTGCTATGGACAAATTTATTAGCAAACAATCATCGCAAGGGTCATCCGGTAATCAATCAGCTGATCCTCCTTCACTTGCACTTGCAATTATTCCTGCAAGAGATGAGCAGAACACAGATAATGTCGAGGTAGAGGAAGATCATATTGATGATAATTTGAATAGTTCACCCGTTGCGGATGATGATGATTCTTTTCGGATTGACATATCTGATCCAAGATGTTGGGATTCTCTTGAGCCTAAACAGATTGATATTTTAGCATAGAAGGGTCCAAGAAGAGACTTGTCAATTAAGAAAGGTCCTAAGGATACAAATCATAGAAGGTTTTCTGCGCTATTCTATATACGAGTGATGTCAAATGGGGAGCATTGTGATACAGATTGGCTTGTCTATTCAAAGGAACTCGATCGAGTCTTTTGCTTTGGTTGTAAATTATTTACAAAATGTCATCGAAAAGGTCAGTTGGCAAATGAGGGTTGCAATGATTGGGCACATCTTGGCAAAAGACTAACAGAGCACGAGACAAGTGCAGATATGTTTTGAATATGACAAATTGGTATGAGTTGCGTAGCAGATTGGAAAAGCATCAAACTATTGATAAAACTGCCCAGCGACAACTAGAGAAAGAAAAGGAACATTGGAGAAAGGTATTATTCAGAATTGTTTCTATTGTAAAATTTCTTGCCAAGCATAATTTAGCCTTTCGTGGTTCTAATGGCAAGCTATATGAAGATAACAACGGTAATTTCTTGGGTTTGATAGAGATGTTGGCTGAATTTGACGACGTTATTCTGGAGCATGTTCGTCGTATTATAGATGAAGAAACTCATGCTCATTATCTTGATCATAAGATTCAGAATGAATTGCTACATTTGCTTGCTTCTTCTATTCGGCATGAAATTATTAAGAAAATAAAGAGTTCAAAGTATTTCTCCGTCATACTTGATTGTACCCCTGATGCAAGTCACCAAGAGCAAATGTCTATAATTATAAGATATGTTGATTCATCTTCAAGTCATGTTTGCATTGAAGAATCCTTTGTAGGATTTTTAGATGTAAATGATACGACCGGCCAAGGACTTTTTGATGTGCTAGAGAACGAGCTAAAGGTTCTTGATCTTGATATAAATGATGTGAGGGGACAAGGTTATGATAATGGGTCAAATATGAAAGGAAAGCATCAAGGGGTACAGAAGAAACTTTTGGATGTCAATCGTAGAGCTTTCTATTCCGCATGTGGATGCCATAGTCTTAATTTAACACTATGTGATATGGCCAAGACAGATGGCGGAGCTAAAGATTTCTTTGGAATCATCCAACGCATTTACACAACTTTTGCTAATTCTACTAAGAAATGGCAAATTTTGAAAGAGAACATATCAGGATGGACTCTCAAGTCTGTGTCAGCTACGCGTTGGGAGAGTCGTGTTGAAAGTGTTAAAGCTATTAGATTTCAATGTTCAGACATTAGGGAGGCTCTACTTCAGGTAACCAATATGTTTATGTTAATAATGATGTCAATTATTTAGGCTATGGCTACATCATATATATAACATTTATAAACTTTCTTCTAATTTCAGGTATCCAAAACTGATAGTGATCCAAAGACAAGCAGCGAGGCTCTAGGTTTGGCAAAAAATGAACTTGGAGAGTACCAATTCATAGTGGCAATAGTCATTTGGTATGAGGTGTTGTATGCTGTTAATTTAGTAAGCAAAAATTTGCAAGCAAAGGATATGCTTATTGATGTTGCTATTGAGAAAGTGGAAGGGCTTATTTCTTTCTTCAAGGGGTACAGGGAAACTAGTTTTTTAGATGCATTGGAGATAGCCAAAGAGATTGCACTTGAGTTGGATATTGGTGCAACATTCTGTAAGAGGAGAGAAATAAAAAGAAAGAGACAGTTCGATGAGAATCCAGATGATACAAATGTTGCCACACAATCTACAGAAGAATCATTCAGAATCAGCTATTTTATACCTCTAGTTGATCAAGCAATTTCCTCACTGACAAGGAGATTTGAACAATATCAAGGTTATCAGAAGATTTTTGGTTTCTTATTTACCTCTGAAAAATTGCGCTCATTGGATAATAATAGTTTGAAATCTTCTTGTGATGATCTTGAGGCTGCCCTTAGAAAGGGGAAAGAATCTAATATTATTGATCTTGAGGCTAAACTGGAAAAGCATGAAGAATCTGATATTGATCTTGAGGCTGAACTTGAAAAGTTAAAAAATCTGATATTGATGCCAATGATTTGTTTGTTGAGTTGAAGTTTCTCAAAAATTTCTTACCAACAGAAAGTCTAGGCCTGTTGAAATTCTAAAGTTTATAAAGCGCCACGACTGTTTTCCCAATGCAAGTATTGCATATAGAGTTTTGTTGACCATTCCGGTGACTGTTGCATCGGCGGAACGAAGCTTTTCTAAATTGAAGTTATTGAAGTCCTACATGCGTACTACAATGACACAACAAAGACTCAATGATTTGGCTACAATAGCACTTGAGAGCGAAGTGTTGGAGAAAATTGATTATGAGGATATCATTGAAGATTTCATTTCAAAGAACACTAAGAGAATGATGAGGTTCAAATAAACATTATGCAATTGGACGTTGAATAGGTAAGATTTTTAATATATGTAAAACATTATGTCATATTTAAATTGTTCATTAGTTTATTTTTTCGTATAAAATAGGGCACCATTTTAGAGTTTCGCACAGGGCACCGGATTTCGCCGGCCCGGCCCTGTTGATCAACACACGAAGGAGTGTGGATAGGCTTCGGTTCACCACTTCGGTTTGACCATCGGTTTGAGGGTGGTATGCGGTGGAGAATAGTTGCTTGATTCCCATCTTGGCCATCAAAGTCTTCCAAAAGTAACTCACGAACTTGTAGTCACGATCCGACACAATGGTCTTGGGCACTCCATGAAGACAAACGATTTCCCTAAAAAAACAAAGTAGCAATATGTGAAGCATCGTCGGTCTTGTTGCATGGTATAAACTGTGCCATCTTAGAGAATCGATCAATGACGACAAAGATGGAATCCTTGTTTGTTTTAGTGAGTGGAAGTCCTAAGACAAAATCCATAGCAATGTCGGACCATGGGTGATGTGGAATAGGCAAAGGTTTGAAGACATGAGAGTTTCGAGTAGACTTAGCTTTGAGGCATGTCGAACATCTTCGCACTAGGCGTTCCACGTCACGTTTCATTCGTGGCCAATAGTAGTTGGTGGCGAGCATGGCGTTGGTCTTGTTGCGACCAAAGTGTCCCATGAGTGATCCACCATGTGATTCCTTCAAAAGGACCAAACAAAGCGAAGACTCGGGTATGCATAGTTTGTTAGCCTTAAACAATAATCCTTTGTGCAAATAGAAATCATCAATTCCTTTATGTTCCGTGCACATGGTAAAAATTGGACCAAAGAAAGTGTCCACTGCATAAAGATTCTTGATCTCATCCAAACCCAAAACATTGATTTCAAGATGCGTAAGTAGGTTGGTTTTGCGGGATAGAGCATCCGCGACAACATTCTCTTTGCCCTTTTTGTACTTGATGACATAGGGAAAGGATTCGATGAACTCAACCTACTTAGCATGTCGTTTGTTCAAACTTGATTGAGTTTTCAAAAACTTCAAGGACTCAAGGTCGGAGTGGATGACAAACTCCTTAGGACGAAGGTAGTGTTGCCAAACATCTAAAGCTCGAATCAAAGCAAACAATTCCTTGTCATAGATGGGGTAATTCAAACGTGCTCATTGAATAAGTAATTGGTCTACCATTTTGCATAAGCACGGCTCCAATGCCTAACCCACTAGCATCACAATGAATTTCAAATGTTTTGGAAAAATCCGGTAAAGCAAGAAGGTGAGCTTCGGTTAACAACCTTTTGAGCTCCTTGAAGGCAAAATCTTGCTCATGGCCCCAAATGAACGGTACATTTTTCTTGGTAAGTTCATAAAGAGGGCAAGCAATGGTGGAAAAGTTCTCAAAAGCGGCGATAGAATCCGGTAAATCCAAGAAAACGTCTCAACTCGGCAAGTGACATCGGAAATGGCCAATTGCGAATTGCTTTGATTTTAGCTTCATCAACTTCTACTCCATTGGAAGAAACAACAAATCCTAAGAAAACAAGCTTCTTTGTTGTAAAAGTGCATTTGGAAAGATTTGCAAAAAGCTTCTCTTCGAAGAGCGAACAAAACTTGAGCAACAAGTGAAGTGTGCTCATGCAAAGATTTGCTATAGATCAAGATGTCATCAAAGTATACTACAACAAACTTTCCAATGAAAGGTCGCAAAACATGGTTCATAAGAAGCATAAATGTGGAAGGTGCGTTGGAGAGACCAAAAGGCGTTACCAACCATTCATAAAGGCCAAGTTTAATTTTGAAAGCGGTCTTCCATTCGTCACCTTCACTCATTCGTATTTGGTGGTATCCGCTCGTAAGATTGATTTTGGAAAATATAGTGGCACCACATAGCTCATCCAACTTGTCATAGAGGCGCGGAATAGGCTGTCGATACCTTACAGTGATGGCGTTGATGGGGCGACAATCCATGCATAGGCGAAGCGTCTTATCGGCCTTGGGGACGAGGGTCACGGCGCACGGACTCAAGTTTCTCGGATGTGAACCATGGAAAGGAGCTCTTGTATTTGCCGTTCAATTTCCTTGGTGGTGTAGGTTGGTCCCGATTTTCACGGATTTGGGCGGAGGGATCGATGAACACGAAGAACAAGTGATGAACACAAGAACACAAAGAGGGGAAAACTCTCAAATGAAAGATAACTAGCAAGTAGCAACTCAACAAGATTCAACTGGTAACAAGCCCCAAGGGTAGCCCCCAATTCTCCTCTCCCAAGCACACCTTACTCTTAGTATTGTTTGTCCAATTGGTCAATCCAAACCAACCCAATCTAGCCACTCTAGGAGGGAAGATTAGCAAGTAGCAAACTACAAGAGGAAGCCTTGCTATCCACGAAAGGATATTCTCCACAAGGGGAGGCCTTGGTTAATCTCCACAAGGGGAGGCCTTGATTCATCTCCATAGGAGGAAAGAGACACTTTGAGAAGAAGGAGCAAGGCTCTACTCTAATCCCAAATCATAGTATAACCTCACAAGGAAGGGAAAGAGTGCTATTCATAGTCTGGGTACAAAACGGGGGTAAGACACGTCGACAGGTGGGGTCATGCATGAGTTGGAGGTGATCCGGACCTGTATCCGGCTTAGGCCGGACTAGAGACCGGCGGCGTCGGTTGGTGGGCCGGACCTGGGCCCGGTCTAGGCCGGCTGGGGTCTGGCCGGCTCTGGGTGTGGCCCAGCATTGTGGCCGGTTGAAGCCGGCTTGGCGACCAGTTCTGTCGGGAGGTGGTCCGGACCTGGCCCCGGGCGCCCGGCCTTGAACCCGGCTTAGACCGTCCTGGGGTCCGGCCGGCTGTAGAACCAGCCGAGTTGCCTGCTCCTTCTCCTTCTTCTTCGTCTTGCGTCATCTCTTGGCCATCTTCTCCACTCTATTGTGGGTCGTCATCAAGGTGGTTCCTAAGTATGCACAAAGTATCCGTATGAAGTAGCAACCCATTCAAAGGAGTGTCGAGGTCACACATAGATAGAAGTGAATTCACCTTATCATAGAGAGCTTTGACTCTTGCTCTTGTCATTGGGCCACTTGTTGTAGGAGCCGTAGGTTGCACTACATCATCTCCCCCCTTGGAAAAGAGTCGTCCTCGACTCTTCGTTCTCATCATCACTTGTGTTTCCAAGGTAAGGTGAGATGTCGGCGACGTTGAAGGTGTCATGGACGCCGTACTTGGACTTGGATATGTCGATCTTGTATGCATTGTCATTGATGCGCTTGAGAACCTTGAAAGGACCATCTCCTCTTAGCGCGAGCTTAGACTTTCTCTCATCGGGGAAGCGGTCCTTGCGTAGATGTAACCAAACAAGGTCTCCTTCTTCAAAGATCATGGGGCTCTTGTTCTTGTTTATCTTTGTGGCATGGTCTTCCTTATGCTTCTCTAGCGTGGCCCTTGTGTCTTCATGTAGTTTCTTCATGTAAGCGGTGCGCTTGTCGAAATCCATGTTGACTTGTTCTCGGAGTGGAAGTGGTAGCATGTCGAGCGCGGTGTAGGGGTTGGAGCCATAGATGACCTCGAAGGGTGTTCTCGTTGTTGCGCGATGTAGTGCTCGATTGTAGGCGAACTCGGCGTGTGGGATGCACTCTTCCCAATTCTTCAAGTTAGGCTTGATCAACACACGAAGGAGTGTGGATAGGCTTCGGTTCACCACTTCGGTTTGGCCATCGGTTTGAGGGTGGTATGCGGTGGAGAATAGTTGCTTGATTCCCATCTTGGCCATCAAAAGTCTTGCAAAAGTAGCTCACGAATTTGACGTCACGATCCGACACAATGGTCTTGGGCACTCCATGAAGACGGAGGATTTCCCTAAAGAACAAAGTAGCAATATGTGAGCATCGTCGGTCTTGTTGCATGGTATAAAGTGTGCCATTTTAGAGAATCGATCAATGACGACAAAGATGGAATCCTTGTTTGTTTTAATGCGTGGGAGTCCTAAGCCAAAATCCATAGCAATGTCGGACCATGGGTGATGTGGAATTGGCAAAGGTGGAGTGCTTATGCAAAATGGTAGACCCATTGCATACCATAGTGAGAAACTAGATGGAGCTCGCCTGAATTACCCCATTTATGACAAAGAGTTATTTACTTTGGTTCGTGTTTTGGATGTGTGGCAACATTACCTTCGTCCTAAGGAATTTGTCATTCATTCCGACCATGAATCCTTGAAATATTTGAAAAGTCAAACAAATTTGAACAAAAGACATGCTAAGTGGGTTGAGTTCATTGAGTCTTTTACGTTTGTAATCAAGTACAAGAAAGGTAAAGACAATGTGGTCGTGGATGCTCAATCCCGCAAGGCCAACCTACTTACACGTTTTGACATTAGTGATACGGGCATGACGGAGGAGGTGAAGCCCAATTTCAGGACTCCACCAAGTTAGATGTATTCGTCGTGTGTTGCTATTTTAAATAATTAGAGTTTTTAATAATTATGAGTTTGGGCTTGGTTTGGGCCTGTCCAACCAAGTCAACGTAGGGCCCATTAGTGGGGTGGTACTGTAGCGCGGTCCTGTAGCGCGGTACTGTAGCACCCCTCCATATAAGGCTAGGTGCTGCGAGTTAGAAGGGGTTCAGAAAATTAGGTTTAAACTACTACGTGTGTTTCTTGGTGAAGCATCCCTCCGGGGACGGCGATGCCGTTTATCAGTTTGTAATAAAGATTGCTGCGGAGGTTCTTGTGTTCATCAAGGATTGTCGTACTTTGGTTGGAGGCGTGGTGATCTTCATCACGTTGCTTGCTGGATTCGTTCCTCTTCTCCAGGTTTGCGTTCATCGTGTAATTGGGAGAATTATTAGCTTGGTTGTCTCGTTGTGAAAGATCGGGCAAAACTCTAGGATCGACGGGGTTGATCCTTATCATGTGGTATCAGATATCTGGGTTGATCACGGCGAGTTGTTGTTGATCTGCTGGTTTTGTTTTGGACTAGTTGATCTTGCTTTTTGGTTCGTTGGTGGCATCTGGTCGAGTTTTGGATTTCTCGGCGTTGGATCGTGAAAGAGTTCTGCCGTTTCCGTGGAGTTCTGCTGTTGATAGCCACCAAGAAGGGATCGTGTTCTGTTTCTGTCGCTACCAGGAAAGTCACGATCAAAAGCGATCGGAAGGATACGTATCGCTCGTGGACTGCTTGCCTCGATCGTTTCCAGCGTGTGCGTACAGGAGTCCTTATTCCTCACGCTTGGTGTAGATCCGATCTGCTTGATCACGTACAAGGGAGGAAAGAAGGATCGTTTCCGTGCTCTCCGTGCTAGCGAAGGAAACGGATCGCCGAGAAATAGAAGATTGATTCTGGTACGTGGTGTAATTGATCGTGGAGTACTGCTGCTTGCTTGGTCTTCACGTTTGCAAGGAAAGGATCGGAGGAACGGACAGGAAATTGCCCATTCGTGAAGTTTGTTTGCTTTCCGTGTACGTGTACGTACAGAAATATCGGAACAGTTTCCTTCCATTACGAGAGGATTCTTTTGCCTTGATTCGCGTCATCAACAAGGAAAGGCAGGATCGGATTGTATTGATACAGGATTTCTCTATTTTTCTGCCGTGGTACTGTCCGAGTTCAAGCTGCTGAATAGGTTGTTGCTCGCATTAATTTTTACTGTTACTGTAGCAGTCTGTTAATTACACAATATTCAGATATGAGTACTTTTATGAGTGATTACTATGGCAAGAGGTGTGTTTCTGGGGAAAGGTCCGGTGATGTGTTCAATGACTATCTAGACCTGCTAAATGGTGTGGCATGGGATGATTCGTCAATCACGTCGAGACTTACTTATGTTGCAACGGCTGCACAATATAGGTCATGGGAAAGTCTTTTGTTTCAGGGTTTTCTGAGATGTGAAACTTTTGAACATTTGGATCAGTCTAAGCGTGTGGTTCTAGCACTACGACGTGTGGATGAGGAGGTGACTCGTTGGTGGAATGAGGCGATGCATGGAAAGGACAGCACATATGCAACATGGCGTAATTTTACTCAATTTTTGCGTGCTTGTTTTGCCAAGAGGGCGCAGCCTTGTTCTAAGGAGAGTGCTATGTCTATTCCACCTCCTGCAATGAGTGTGAAGGCAGTAGTTCCAGTGCAAACTGCAGTGGAAAAGGTTGGGCTGAATATGCAACTCAAAAGGGTACATGATGAGGCTTGCAAAATAGTTGACAAGTGTCAGCGATGGAGTTTATTTCAGACTCAGTGCATGATAAAAGGCAAACACTGCAAGCTCATGATTGATGGTGGTAGCTGTACTAATGGCATAAGCAAGGCAATGGTGGCAGCATTAGGGTTGTCTACTTGGCGTATTCCTGAACCTAAGCATTTGGAGTGGTTAAATAATTGTGGTATGCTGAAGGTTACTCATAAGGTGCGTGTACCATTTACAGTTGGTGACTACGTTGATGACGTTGAGTGCGATGTGTTGCCATTGGAGGTATGTGGGCTGTTACTTGGTCGTCCATGGCAGTATGATCGCAATGTTAACCATGCTGGGCGAGCAAATACATATTCTTTTGTGCATGATGGTAAGCAGCGGACTTTGAGGCCTATGAGCGATGATCAAATCAAATCCGATGTGGTGTTGGTGATACACAAGGAGAGGTTGCATAAAGCTGAACCAACACAGCGGTTAGCTAAGTTGCAGCAAGTGGAGCATGATGCAAGGAGCGTTGGTACAGAAATTGATTCAACTATGCATGTAGATGACAAGCCTGTGTTTGTTGGTGACAAGCTAGTTGAAGACAAACCTCTTATTGGGGAGACGAAGGGTATTGCAGTGAGTGTTCCAGTTCATGTTGACATGGGTGTTTAGACCGATGACAGTGGTGCTGATCGTGTTCCGGTGCATATGGTGCCGCGGTAGTCAGCCACAGTTTTGTGAGAACACCTCGGAGACGTTTTGTTGGAGCAGCAGTGTGTGTGCATAGAGGCAAGGATGGACGTGTTCGTCGGTTGTGTGGCCCGGGCATTACTACTTTGCAGGGTCGTGCTAAGCAGGTTCATGTTCAGCAGCAAAGAGCTCCATCAAGTGTTGAGAAGAAGAAGGTGGTGGCGCCGAAGTCCAAGCTCATGTGGCGAAGAAAGGAGGTGTCAAGTGTTGTGTCAAGTCAAGCAGGCCGAGAGGGAGGATGTGGTGTGGTAGGCACGCAAGACTTGAAGACGGCGAACATGCGTGGTGCTATTGTTTATATCCCGCCACCTTTTCGAGCAGACCCTCACGCGTTGGGGACAACGCTTTTTGAAGGGGGGAGGATGATACGGGCATGACGGAGGAGGTGAAGCCCAATTTCAGGACTCCACCAAGTTAGATGTATTCGTCGTGTGTTGCTATTTTAAATAATTAGAGTTTGTAATAATTATGAGTTTGGGCTTGGTTTGGGCCTGTCCAACCAAGTCAACGTAGGGCCCATTAGTGGGGCGGTACTGTAGCGCGGTACTGTAGCACCCCTCCATATAAGGCTAGGTGCTGCGAGTTAGAAGGGGTTCAGAAAATTAGGTTTAAACTACTACGTGTGTTTCTTGGTGAAGCATCCCTCCGGGGACGGCGATGCCGTTTATCAGTTTGTAATAAAGATTGCTGCGGAGGTTCTTGTGTTCATCAAGGATTGTCGTACTTTGGTTGGAGGCGTGGTGATCTTCATCACGTTGCTTGCTGGATTCGTTCCTCTTCTCCAGGTTTGCGTTCATCGTGTAATTGGGAGAATTATTAGCTTGGTTGTCTCGCTGTGAAAGATCGGGCAAAACTCTAGGATCGACGGGGTTGATCCTTATCAATTAGTGTCTTGGGTTTGGATGAGATAAAGGAGTTGTATGCTACCGATGCTTTCTTTGGAGACATTTTCGCTCAATGTTCGGAGCACAAAGGAATTGGTGATTTCTATTTGCACCAAGGTTTCTTGTTTAAGGCTAACAAACTATGTATACCCGAGTCTTCGCTTCATTTGGTCCTTTTGAAGGAATCGCATGGAGGCATATTAATGGGACACTTTGGACGTGACAATACCTTTGCAATGCTCTCCACAAACTACTATTGGCTAAGGATGTACCGGGATGTAGACCGCTTGGTGCGACGATGTTCAACATGTCTCAAAGCTAAGTCTACTCTAAACTCTCATGGCTTATACACACCTTTGCCAATTCCACATCACCCATCCTACGGCTCCTACAACAAAGATCTTCCTTGTGGCAACTTTGTTCAAAGCATTTTTTGTCAAACTTTTCATTGATTCCCGCTCTTGTTTGAAACAAGTTGCATCTTTGGTCTTCTTCCACTTGAACATTGGTGGTTAAAGCTCTTGCCACAACCAAGGAAGGGTTGTTGTCCCCATCACAATATATCTCATTTTCTGCTTCTTGAGCACTTTGCATTGTGGCGACTTTGTTCAAAGCATTGTACTCATCTTCACTCATAGATTCATACTCTCCCATGTCATTGATGATCATGACCTTCTTGTTGGTGCACTCAAAGGATTTGTGCCCTTGTCCTCCGCACTTGTAGCATTGCAAGAGACTTGTGCCGGACGAAGATCCTTGAGGCGCCTTGGTAGCGGGAGGTACTTTCTTGAAAGGTTGAGGTGCTTGAGGTGTCGATGTAGAGACTCTTGGAGGACCTCTTATGTTTGCTTGAGGAAGAGCTTGTGAAGGTGTAGGTGTTGATGAAGAAGGCTTGTTGGCTAAGAATGCCTTTGTCTTGATGTATTTGAGCTCTTCAAGCACGTGACGCTCGGCTTTTGTTGCTTGATGGACTAACTCAACCAAGTTGGCATATGGTTGGAACTCCACAATCTTCTTGATTGGGTAGTTGAGGCCATTCATGAAGCGAGCCATGGATTGCTCTTCGTACTCGTTGACATTGGCTCTCATCATGGAGATTTCCATCTCCTTATAGTACTCATCAACCGACTTCAACCCTTGCTTCAACTCTTGCAACTTCTTGTACAAATCTCGAGTGCAGTGGGTTGGCACGAAGCGCTTGTACATTGTTTCTTTCATTTCAACCCAAGTGTCGATTGGTTATTGGTGGTTAGAGATGCGTGCATCTTGTAGTTGTTCCCACCACAAGAGGGCATACTCTTCAAACTCCATCGAGGCTAGGGCAACCTTCTTGTTGTCGGAGAAGCATTGTACGCGGAAGATCTTGTCAACCTTGAGTACCCATGAGAAGTAGGCTTCCGGTCACTTGTGCCGAAGAACTTGGGTATGTCAAAGCGAACATTGGTCAAGTTGTCGTAGTCGTTGCCATGGGCACCACGTGGGAATGCACGTTCACGTCTCCTTCTATTGAGTCCATCACCATTGTGTTGGCTTGACTCGTTATCACTTGACTCGGAGCGATGGTGTTGTTGATGATCATGTGGAAGCTCTTGACGAGGACGAGGACCATGTTGAGGATGGTGCTCTTGTTGATGAACGGTTGATCGTTATTGTTCGCATTGTCATGATTTTGATGGCGTGGCCTTGGAGGATGACGGGGGTGACGTCCTTGTTCATCAAAGTCATTCGCACCCGGTACGCCATTGTCATTAGCCAATGGGTCATGACGATCACGTTGTTGCGGTGGTGGTGATGGTATGCGCTCGCGATGTTCAACATTTTGTGAGGTTGTTCTTGATGCGCATTGGCATTGTTCGCATGAAGATCATGTGGTTGTTCAACGTTAGGAGGAGGTCGTTCATGGGCGCCGCGCCTTGGATTATGTTGACGTTCTTTCGAGGTTCATGACGTCCATGACGTGCTTGCGTCGACCTTGAGGTGCTTCTTGTACGGCTTGAGCGTGAACAAGCTTGTTGTCGCCCAAGGTTGTTGAGAGCTTCGGTCACCCGCTCCATAGATGCTTCTTGCGCATGCATGCGTTCATTGAAGTTGGCCTCTTGAGCTTGAAGACGGCGCTCGTAGCGTCCTAGGCCATCACGAACAAGGTGTCGAAGACCAACAAACTCCGTTTGTGTGACATAGCCATGATCACCGCGAACTCCACCATGGATTTCATCGTCCGAGCTTGAGCTTCCGTTTGTACTTCCCCTAAACATTTTCTCAAGAACAGGTGAGATGTGTGGTAAGGAAAAATCAAGACAAACTATATCCCAAGTATAATGTGGCTTGAGAGGAGAAAATCCGGTTCTAACACCCAACACACACACTTATGAGGATAGGAAGGTATGAAGTGGCAACGGAAATCAAGCAAACTCGGCGAAAAGCATATCGTCAAAGGTAGAGAAAATCCGCAATGATCAAATTACCAAAGAAACTTCAACGACAAAGTATCAAGAAACACACACAAAAGCGAATGATGAGGTTGGGCGATCAAAGGGCGAGCACTCGAAGATTGACAACCTAACGAAGACTATGTGCTCAAATGTCACACCAACACGAGAGGGACGCTAGCTCAATTGCCTTTTGATGGGCAACGGATTTGCACAAGTGTTAAACACTCACTCACTTTGGCGGTTTCAGCTTTGTCGCAACCTACAAGAGATGATACTTGGCACTACTCATGTTCTTTTCTCTTTTTTTTGATTTTTGCTTTTTGACAATGATTCCTTCAACTTTTGCTAGTGCCAAGATCTCTAACGATACTCACTCGCCAATACTTTAAGACAATCACTCGACAAGTGCAATGCCCCGCAATATCAAAGAGCTAGTCCGATAGGTCAAGGTACGCGAAAGGAAGAAGGGTTCACAACGGATTACAAAGTCGGGGAATGTCGATTACTTGGTGTCGTCTTTGCTTGTCGTTGATGAAGTTGTTGCGGAAGCTTTGATGTTGTAGACGTTGCACACACCGGAAAAGGACTCAAACAACAACGAAGAATTGCCAAAACGAACCGAGGAGAAAGGAAGAAAAGAAATTCAGTCAAACCGGACCTGGGGCCGGTCTAGGCTGGCTGGGGTTCCGGTCGCGTCGGGTACTGGTCCGGACCTGAGCCCGGTCGAGGCCGGCTGGGGGTCCGGCTCAGCTAGAGCTCGAAAATCCGCGAATTTTGGGCGGAAAAGTGACGCGAAGAACCTCGATTTCGTGGGAAATTGGCAAAATTAAGGCTAGAGAACGCAAACAAGGGTGGAGGGGTCCTAAAGCAACAGATCCATGGATTAAAACTACCAAAAACTCATCAAATCGACCAAATCGCTCGAATCCGAAAATGGCTATTTTTGGTGGAAATTTTCTTATTTCTTAAAAACAAAGAAAAATTTGGTGGATTTTGGTGGAAACACAAATCAAATCTGTGTCAACCTAGAGCTCTGATACCATATGATGTAGGTTGGCCCCGATTTTCACGGATTTGGGTGGAGGGATCGATGAACACAAAGAACAAGTGATGAACACAAGAACACAAAGAGGGGAAAACTCTCAAATCAAAGATAACTAGCAAGTAGCAACTCAGCAAGATTCAACTGGTAACAAGCCCCAAGGGTAGCCCCCAATTCTCCTCTCCCAAGCACACCTTACTCTTAGTATTGTTTGTCCAATTGGTCAATCCAAACCAACCCAATCTAGCCACTATAGGAGAGAAGATTAGCAAGTAGCAAACTACAAGAGGAAGACTTGGTATCCACGAAGGGATCTTCTCCACAAGGGGAGGCATTGGTTCATCTCCACAAGGGGAGGCCTTGATTCATCTCCATAGGTGAAAAGAGACACTTTGAGAAGAAGGAGCAAGGCTCTACTCTAATCCCAAATCATAGTCTAACCTCACAAGGAAGGGAAAGAGTGCTATTTATAGTCTGGGTACAAAACGGGGGTAAGACACGTCGACAGGTTGGGTCGCGCATGAGCTGGAGGTGATCTGGACCTGGATCCGGTCTAGGCAGGACTGGAGACCGGCGGCGCCGGTTGGTGGGCCGGACCTGGGCCTGGTCTAGGCCGGCTGGGGGTCCGGCCGGCTCTGGGTGTGGCCCGGCATTGGGGCCGGTTGAAGCCGGCTTGGCGACCGGTTCTGTCGGGAGGTGGTCCGGACCTGGCCCTGGTATCGGCCAGCTGGGGGGCCGGCTCAGGCGGTGTGGCGCCCGGCCTTGAACCCGGCTTAGAACGGCCTGGGGTCCGGCCGGCTGTAGAACCAGCCGAGTTGCCTGCTCCTTCTTCTTCGTCTTGCGTCATCTCTTGGCCATCTTCTCCACTCCATTGTGGGTCGTCATCAAGGTGGTTCCCGAGTATGCACAAAGTATCCGTATGAAGTAGCAACCCATTGAAAGGAGTGTCGAGGTCACACATAGATATGAGTGAATTCACCTTATCATAGAGAGCTTTGACTCTTGCTCTTGTCATTGGGCCACTTGTTGTAGGAGCTGTAGGTTGCACTACATCACTTGGTCTCCTCGGGGTTGGTGCGGTATGGGGCATGGTTTGGTAGAGGGGCGCCGGGGATGAGGTCGATGAGGTGCTCAATGCCGCGTAGAGGAGGTAGTCCCGGTGACACTTCTTGTGGAAACATGTCTTCAAATTCCTGCAAAAGAGACATCAAAGGCGGAGGAAAGCTTTGTGAAGTTGTTTGTTAAAGAAACCTCTCCCTTGCATATGAGGACATAGTGGAGGGTGGATGGGTTTTCTCTCAACTCTCTCGTTTCTCTTTGGTGGCAAGCAAGGACATGCCTTGTGGAACTCTCTTAGTATGTGTACCCTCATTTGGCTTTTGGCACTCACTTTTTGATGGATCTCTCTCTCGCCACTCTTCTCACTAGAATCTTTCTCTTGTTGTGCTCTTGCTATAGTCTTGGCGTTGTCGGCAATCACTTGGCTTGGTGTCATGGGACGGAGGACAAAGTTCTTGTTGTTGCTCTTGAAGCTATAGTAATTGGTCCTTCCATCATGCATTTCACCCTTGTCATATTGCCATGGGCGTCCAAGAAGTAAGTGACAAACGGATATAGGCACAACATCACAATCAACGGTATCTTCATATTCCACACTTGTAGCATTGCAATCGTCTTGTGCTGGACGAAGATCCTTGTGGCGCATTGCTTGAGGGAGTAGCCTTCTTGAAAGGTTGAGTAGTTTGAGTGGATGGTGTAGAGACTCTTGGAGGACCTTTAGTGTTTGCTTGAGGAGGAGCTTGCGCGCATGTAGGCGTGGATGATGAAGGCTTGTTAGCGAAGAATGCCTTTGTCTTGAGGTATTTGAGCTCTTCAAGCACGTGACGCTCGGCCTTTGTTGCTTGATGGACTAGCTCAACCAAGGTGGCATAGGGTTGGAATTCCACAATCTTCTTGATGGGGTAGTTTAAGCCATTCATGAGGCGAGCCATGGATTGTTCTTCTGATTCCTCAATATTGGCTCTCATCATGGAAAGTTCCATCTCCTTGTAGTACTCATCAACGGATTTCAACCCTTGCTTCAACTCTTGCAACTTCTTGTACAAGTCTCTAGTGTAGTGATTAGGCACAAAGCGCTTGTACATCTCTTCCTTCATCTCAACCCAAGTGTTGATTGGTTGTTGGTTGTTGTCCACACGTGAATCTTGAAGTTGTTCCCACCACAAGAGAGAAAAATCTTCGAACTCCATTGATGCTATGGCTACCATCTTGTTGTTGGAGTAGTGTCGGACTCGGAATATCTTTACAACCTTGAGTGCCCATGTGAGGTATGCTTCCGGGTCGCTTGTTCCATAGAACTTGGGCATATCAAAGCGAAGGTTTCTCAAATTGTCATCTTCTTCTCGACGATTTGGAGGTCGGAATGCACGTCCACGTCTCCTTCGGTGTAGTCCATCACCAATATGTTGGTTGCACTCCATATCACTTGATTCGTAGTTGTTGTGGTGGTGACGATCATGCGGACGCTCTTGGCGGTGACGAGGCTCATGGTGAGGAGGATGCTCTTGGTGTTGGCGAGGCTCATGGTGAGGATGATGCTCTTCATGGTTTACATGCGCACGATTGTTATTTCGTGGTCTTGGAGGATGGCGGTTTCGACGTCCTTGATCACCATAGTCATGCGCACCCAGGACACCATTATCATTGGCCAAAGGGTCTTGATGATCCTGATGTTGAGGTGGTGGTGAAGGAGTTCGTTCACGGCGTCCACCATTTGGTAGATGTTGTTCTTGATGCCCATTGTCATGGTACGCTCGAGGCGAGGGTGGGTGTTCTACTTCATGGCGATGTCGATCATGTGCGTCGCACCTTGGAATTTCTTGATGAGCTTGTTGCGGTTCATGATGTGCATGGCGAGGTTGTGTGGACCTTGAGGTGCTCCTTGTGCGGCACGAGATTGAAGAATAGCCATGTTGCGCAAGGTTGTTGATAGCTTCAGTCACGCGCGCCATTTGGTTGTTGAAGTTGGCTTCTTATGCTTGAAGACGACGCTCATAGCGACCTAGCCCATCACGAACAAGGTGTCGAAGGTGATGTAGTGCAACCTAGGCACACAACACCAAGTGGCCCAATGACAAGAGAAGAGTCAAAGCTCTCCATGATAAGGTGAATTCACTCCTATCTATGTGTGATCTCGACACTCCTTTGAATGGTTTACTACTTCATTCGGATACTTTGTGCATGCTCAGAAACCACCTTGACGATGACCCACAATGGAGTGGAGAAGACGACCAAGAGAAGACCCAAGAAGATGACCAAGAGAAGACCCAAGAAGATGGCCAAGAAGGAGAAGAAGAAGAGCAGGAAAAACATACACGACGGTATTACAGCTCCTCTAGGCGGTACTACCGCTCGGGCGGTACTACCGCCCGCAGTGCCGCCAGAAACCCTCCTCGGCACCCATGTGCGGCACAGTCGGCGGTACTACCGCGCTGACGGGTGGTACTACCACCCGCGTCGAAGTCACCGCTGTTGCGGGAACCAGCCAGGATATTGAGCCTTGTAACCTCCACCTACCCCACCTAACTTTCCCCTTTTGCCTCTAGACTATAAATAGGAGTTCCCCATCGTGATCTAGGGTTAGACTATGATTTGGGATTAGAGTAAAGCCTTGCTCCTTCTTCTCTAAGTAGTCATTTCCTCCTATGGAGATGAAAAAGGCCTCCCCTCATGGAGATGAACCAAGGCCTCCCCTTGTGGAGAAGATCCCTTCGTGGATACCAAGTCTTCCTCTTGCAGTTGCGATTACTTGTTAATCTTCCCTCTTGTAGTGGCTAGATTGGATTGGTTGGATTGACCAATTGGACAAACAATCCTAAGAGTAAGGTGTGCTTGGGAGAGGAGAATTGGGGGCTACCCTTGGGGCTTGTTACCAGTTGAATCTTGCTGAGCTGCTTCTTGCTAGTTATCCTTGATTTGGTGTTTTTCCCTCTTTGTGTTCTTGTGTTCATCCCTTGTTCTTCGTGTTCATCGATCCCTCCACCCAAATCCGTGAAAATCGGGACCAACCTACATCATATGGTATCAGAGCTCTAGGTTGCCACGGATTTGATTTGTGTTTCCACCAAAATCCACCAAATTTTTCTTTGTTTTTGAGAAATTCAAAAATTTCCACCAATATAGTATTGCCTTGATTCGAGCCGATCTATCGATTCATTGCGTTTTTGGTAGTTTTTTCCATGGATCTGTTGCTTTAGGACCCCCTCCACCTTTGTTTGCGTTCCCTAGCCTCAATTTTGCCGATTTCCCACGAATTTGAGAAATTTTTGGAGCCCATTTCCGCCAAATTGAGTAAAAATCGCGCAGATCCATGCGCAGCGGTACTACCGCTCGAGATCAGCGGTACTACCGCCAGGGCTGATTTTTTCGAAATTTTCTTTTTCTCGGTTCGTTTTGGCATTTCCACTTTGGTTTGAGTCCTTTCTTGGCGTGCCCTACGTCTACGACATCGACAAGCTTCCGCAGCTACACATCTTTAACGCCAAGCGACGACGCCACCAAGGACTCGACATTTCCCAATCATCATAATCCGTTGTGAGCCCTTCTTCCTTTCGCGTACCTTGACCTATCGGACTAGCTTTTTGATATTGCGGGGCATTGCACTTGTTCGAGTGATTTTCTTAAAGTATTAGCGAGTGTGTATCGTTAGAGATCTTGGCACTAGCAAAAGTTGAAGGAATCATCGTCAAAAAGCAAAAATCAAAAAAAAAGAGAAAAGAAAAGAACATGAGTAGTGCCAAGTATCATCTCTTCACTAGTAGAAAAAAGCTTATAAGTGAGATGCTATCAGTGGCGCACCTCCCGGTGCGCCACTGATAGTCTCTCACCTAGGTTTGTGGATTTTGGTAAATATACCAGTGGCGCACAAGATTCCGGTGCGCGGCGCACCATAAACCTGGTGCGCCACAGGTAAGTTCCAGCTAAATTTGAAAATTTCGAGGTGGAGGAGAGAGACTACCAGTGGCACACCAGACAGTAGTGCGCCACTAGTAATTTTTTTTACCTGTGGCGCGCCGGACAGTGGTGCGCCACAGGTAAATTTTTTACCAGTGGCGCACTGGGCTGGTGCACCACAGGTATTGAATACCTATGGCGCACCAGCCCAGTGCGCCACAGGTAAATTTTTCTAGCACCTCTCTCCCTTATCCTCTCCTTCCTTTTTTATTTCTCTTTCCTCACTTTTTTTCTCACCACACAAACACCAACACACGCACGCACGATCCCAACACATTTTTTTTTTCTCTTGACTCCTCTCTGCCTCATCTCCTCTCACATTTTTTCCTCTCTCTTCACGCATGCACACACGCCTCTCATCTCTTTGCCTTATCGGCTCACACAACGAACGAACGCGCACGCACACAGCACGCGCAACACGCTCTCTTCTCTCTCACCCACACCACCACCTCAATGATCCAGATGCGCCGCCGCCGCAGCCCTCAATTTCACCAGCCCTCGCCGGCCACCCGCACGCCCCCTCCGCCGCCTGTGAGCTCCCCCAGCTGAAGCCCTTCTTCGCCACCCCGCGGCCGACGCCGTGGTGGGTGGGAGGGCGGGTCAACGATGTGGGCGCGCCGCCACCATGAGGCCCGCGCAGAGGGAGCGCGCGGTGGGGACGCGGTGGAGGACGGTGTCCGTGGCCTTGAGGGAGCGTGCGGAGGGACGCGGTGGAGGACGCGCCGGCCACGGCCATGGCTAGGGCCTCACCAATCTCCTCCACCTCCGACACGAGGACGACAAGACCGCGGCGGCCGCCACGCTCGCCCTCTCCGCCACCGGGGACCTCCGCCTCCGCGCCTCCGCACCCTCGGCTACGGTGTCGTCGATCCGGCGCCGACCTGGATTAGAAATAGGAATTTTATTTTTTGGAAATAGATTGATTAATTAATGTAATAGTGACGTGTATTTCGAAATAGGTAAAAAATATGATTTTTTTTAAAAATCCTAATTGCTTATTAGTGGCGCACGAATTGGTTAGCTGTGGCGCATGAAGGGAGAGAGGTAGCACATACAGGGGTGTCCCACGGAGCCTACTTGTGGCGCACCAAGTAGCTTATCTGTGGCGCACCGGCCGGTGCGCCACAGATAAGTTGTGTTACCTGTGGCGCACAACTAGTGCGCCACTGGTAACACTTATCAGTGGCGCGAGTTTAGTGGCGCACCACGGTGCACCACTGATAGTCGATTTTGGTGCGCCACTAGTAGCCTTTTTCCTACTAGTGCTTGTAGGTTGCGTCAAAGATTCTACCGTCCCTCTTGTGTTGGGTGACATTTGAGCACGTAGTCTTCGTTAGGTTGTCTATCTTCGAGTGCTCGCCCTTTGGTCGCCCAACCCCATCATTCGCTTTTGTGTGTGTTTCTTCATTATTTGTGGTTGGAGTTTCTTTGGTAATTTGATCATTGTGGATTTTCTCTACTTTGAACAACATACTTTTCGCCGGATTTGCTTGTTTTATTTGCCACTTCATACCTTCCTATCCTCATAATTGTGTGTGTTGGGTGTTAGAACCGGATTCTCTCCTCTCAAGCCACATTATACTTGGGATATAGTTTGTCTTAGTTTTCCTTACCACATATCTCACTTGTTCTTAAGAAAATGTTTAGGGGAAGTACAAACGGAAGCTCAAGCCCGGACGATGAAATGCATAGTGGACTTCGAGGTGATCATGGCTATGTCACACATACCGAGTTTGTTGGTCTTCGTCACCTTCTTCGTGATGGCCTTGGACGCTACGAGCGACATCTTCAAGCTCAAGAGGCCAACTTCAACGACCGCATGCATGCGCAAAAAGCATCTATGGAGCGGGTGACCGAAGCTCTCAACAACCTTGTGCGCCAACGAGCTTCGTCATCACGCTCAAGTCGTACAAGAAGCACCTCAAGGTCGACGCAAGCATGTCATGGACGTCATGAACCTCGACAAGAACGTCAACATAACCCAAGGCGCGACGCCCATGAACGGCCTCCTCCTAACGTTGAACAACCACATGATCTTCACGCGAACAATGCCAATGCGCATCAAGAACAACCTCACCAAAATGATGAACGTCATGAACGCATACCATCACCACCACCGCAACAACGTGATCGTCATGACCCGTTGGCTAATGACAATGGCGTACCGGGTGCGAATGACTTTGATGAACAAGGACGTCACCCCCGTCATCCTCCAAGGCCATGCCATCAAAATCATGACAATGCGAACAATAACGAACAACCCGTTCATCAACAAGAGCACCATCCTCAACATGATCCTCGTCCTCGTCAAGAGCTCCCACATGATCGTCAACAACACCATTGTTCCGAGTCAAGTGATAACGAGTCAAGCCAACACAATGGTGATGGACTCAATCGAAGGAGACATGGACGTGCATTCCCACGTGGTGCCCATCGCGACGACTATGATGACTTGACCAACGTTCGTTTTGATATACCCAAGTTCTTCGGCACAAGTGATCCGGAAGCCTACTTCTCATGGGTACTCAAGGTTGACAAGATTTTCCACGTACAACGCTTCTCCGACAACAAGAAGGTTGCCTTAGCCTCGATGGAGTTTGAAGAATATGCTCTCTTGTGGTGGGAACAACTACAAGATGCACGCATCGTGATGTCTACGCACGCTTCTATTCTTGTAGACAGTGTTGGGCCTCCAAGTGCAGAGGTTTGTAAAACATCAGCAAGTTTGCCTTAAGTGAATCACCCAAGGATTATCGAACTCTGGGAGATAGAGGTCAAAGATATTCCTCTCAAGCAACCCTGCAATTAAGATACAAGAAGTCTCTTGTCAGGTGTATAGGTGCACTAGTTCGGCGAAGAGATATTAAAATACAAGTAATATGGATGATTATAAGTGGTAATTGCAATCTGAAATAAAAATGGCAGCAAGCAAACATGAGACAAAATGAGAGTAAACGGTGTTTCAATGCTTGGAAATAAGGCCTAGGGATCATACTTTCACTAGTGGACACTCTCAACAATAATAATATAATTGAATACATAGATATTTCCTCTTCACTATGCTACTCTGAATTATTCTCTCGTTGGATAACGAGCACCAATCCACTGCGTAGGGCTATAACAGCACACCTTAAAGTCGCATTCCACATCTAGGGAACCCCACACTGTCAACTTGAGCGCCCTAAATAGTACTAGACAAACACCGCAATTTCAAAGAGACATCCCATGCAAATAATAACTCATGATAATTATTCCTATAATCTTTAGCCTAAGAGCCAAACACGGTGCGCACACTGTCAACTTCGCACCGTGGGACAATGGTGACTCCGGAGTTTACATTAATAAAACCACTCAAGTAGCATATAAGATAATGAAGAGTAACATCTATGGATTCAACTAGATTACAAAGCTCATGATCACATAAAGATCACACCATGGGAGAGAGATAGACCACATAGCTACCGGTAGAGCCCTCAGCCCCGATGAAGAACTACTCCCTCCTCATCATGGGAGGCAGCGACAGCGATGAAGATGGCGGTGGCGACGATGGAGATGGCTCCGGGGGCAATTCCCCGTCCCGGCAAGGTGCCGAAACAGAGACTTCTGTCCCCCGAATCAGGGTTTTTGGTGGCGGCGGAGCTCTGGAACTTTTCTGGGGAAATCGTCGATTGTTCTGTGAGTTTTAGGTCAGGGGCAATATATAGTCCAAAGGGCGTCGCGAGGCGGTGCACGAGGAGGCGACACCACCCCTGAGCGCCGGTGGGCCCTTGGCCGCGCCGAGCCCATGTGTGGAGCCCTCGTGGCTCCACTTCGTCTCTCCTTCGGACTCCAGGTGTCTTCCGATAAAATAGGGGCCTCCGTAAATTTTCGTCCAATTCCGAGAATATTTCCAGACTAGCTTTTCTGGAATACAAAAACACCAGAAAACAGGAACTGGCACTGTGGCATCTTGTTAATAGGTTAGTCCCAGAAAATGTATAAAAATGATATAAAGTGTATATAAAACATGTAACAATTGGTATAATATCAGCATGGAACATCAAAAATTATAGATACGTTTGAGACGTATCAACATCGCTAACAACCAACAACCAATCGACACTTGGGTTGAAATGAAAGAAACAATGTACAAGCGCTTCGTGCCAAGCCATTACACTAGAGACTTATACAAGAAGTTGCAAGAGTTGAAGCAAGGGTTGAAGTCGGTTGATGAGTACTATAAGGAAATGGAAATCTCATGATGAGAGCCAATGTCAACGAGTATGAAGAGCAATCCATGGCTCGCTTCATGAATGGCCTCAACTATCCAATCAAGAAGATTGTGGAGTTCCAACCATATGCCAACTTGGTTGAGCTAGTCCATCAACAAAGGCCGAGCGTCACGTGCTTGAAGAGCTCAAATACATCAAGACAAAGGCATTCTTCGCCAACAAGCCGTCTTCGTCAACACCTACACCTTCACAAGCTCTTCCTCAAGCAACACACGAGGTCCTCCAAGAGTCTCTACATCGACACCTCAAGCGCCTCAACCTTTCAAGAAAGTACCTCCCGCTACCAAGGCGCCTCAAGGATCTTCGTCCGGCACAAGACTTTGCAATGCTACAAGTGCGGGACAAGGGCACAAATCTTTTGAGTGCACCAACAAGAAGGTCATGATCATCAATGACATGGGAGAGTATGAATCTATGAGTGAAGATGAGTACAATGCTTTGAACAAGGTCGCCACAATGCAAAGTGCTCAAGAAGAAAAGTGAGATATATTGTGATGGCGACAACAACCCTTCCTTGGTTGTGGCAAGAGCTTTAACCACCAATGTTCAAGTGGAAGAAGACCAAAGATGCAACTTGTTTCAAACAAGAGCGGGAATCAATGGAAAGTCCATCAAGGTCATCATAGATGGTGGAAGTTGCCACAACTTAGCGAAAGAACTTTGTGATAAGCTCAACTTGAAGTTCAAGAAGCACCCACATCCTTACCATGTGCAATGGTTGAGTGATACCGGAGCCGTCAAGATTCAACACATGGTGCAAGTGTCCTTCAAGATTGGAGCCTATGAAGATACGTTGATTGTGATGTTGTGCCTATGACCGTTTGTCACTTACTCTTGGACGTCCTGGCAATTTGACAAGGGTGCTATGCATGATGGAAGGACAAATTACTATAGCTTCAAGAACAACGACAAGACCTTCGTCCCATGACACCAAGTCAAGTCATCGCCGACAACGCCAAGACTATTGCAAGGGCACAACAAGATCGTTCGTCAAGTGAGATGAGTGGTGAGCGAGAGACCCACCATAAAGTGAGTGAGAGCCACAAGCCAAATGAGTGTGACACTTCAAAGAGAGTTCCCACAAAACTTACACTATTTGCCACAAAAGAGAGATGAGGGAGTTGAGAGAGAACCCATCCACCCTCCACTATGTGCTCATATGCAAGGGTGAAGTTTCTATGACTAACACTTTCACAAACCTTCCTCCTTCTTTGTTGTCTCTTTTGAAGGACTTTGAAGATGTCTTCCCTCAAGAAGTGCCACCGGGACTACCTCCTCTACGCGGAATCGAGCACCGCATCGACCTTGTTCCCGGCGCACCGCTACCAAACCGCGCTCCTTACCGCACCAACCCCGAGGAGACAAAGGAGATCGAGCGGCAAATACAAGAACTTCTTGCCATGGGACATATCCGCGAGAGCTTGAGTCCGTGGCCGTGCCCGTCATCTTGGTACCCAAGCACGACAACACTCTTCGCCTTTGCATGGATTGTCGCCCCAACGCCATCACCGTTCGGTATCGCCATCCTATCCCTCGACTTGATGATATGCTTGATGAGCTTTGTGGTTCCGCTATATTCTCCAAAATTGATCTTAAAAGTGGATACACAAATAAGATGTGTGAAGGTGATGAATGGAAGACCGCATTTAAAACAAAGCTTGGTCTTTATGATGGCTGTCATGCCATTTGGTCTTTCCAATGCACCTTCTACTTTTATGCGTCTCATGAATCATGTTTTGCGTCCTTTCATTGGAAATTTGTTGTGGTATACTTTGACGACATCCTTATCTATAGCAAATCTTTGGAAGAGCACACTTCTCATGTTGCTCAAGTTTTGTTGGTTCTTCGCAATGAAAAGCTTTATGCAAATCTTTCTAAGTGCACTTTTGCCACCAACAAACTTGTTTTCTTGGGTTTTGTTGTTTCTTCGGATGGAGTCGAAGTTGATGAAGCAAAGATACAAGCAATTCGGACTTGGCCTTTTCCGATGTCACTTGAGGAGTTGAGACGTTTTCTTGGTTTTGCCGGATTTTACCGCCGTTTCATCAAGGATTTTTCCACAATTGCTTGCCCCCTCCATGAACTTACAAAGAAAATGTACCTTTCATTTGGGGCAATGCACATGATTTTGCTTTCAATGAGCTCAAACGGTTATTAACCGAAGCACCACTCCTTGCCCTTCCGGATTTCTCTAAGACATTTGAGATTGAATGCGATGCAAGTGGATTGGGCATTGGTGGAGTGCTTATGCAAAATGGTAGACCCATCGCATACCATAGTGAGAAACTAGATGGAGCTCGCTTGAATTACCCCATTTATGACAAAGAGTTATTTGCTTTGGTTCGTGTTTTGGATGTGTGGCAACATTACCTTCGTCCTAAGGAATTTGTCATTCATTCCGACCATGAATCCTTGAAATATTTGAAAAGTCAAACAAATTTGAACAAAAGACATGCTAAGTGGGTTGAGTTCATTGAGTCTTTTACCTTTGTAATCAAATACAAGAAAGGTAAAGACAATGTGGTCGCGGATGCTCTATCCCGCAAGGCCAACCTACTTACACGTCTTGACATTAGTGTCTTGGGTTTGGATGAGATAAAGAGTTGTATGCTACCGATGCTTTCTTTGGAGACATTTTCGCTCAATGTTCGGAGCACAAAGGAATTGGTGATTTCTATTTGCACAAAGGTTTCTTGTTTAAGGCTAACAAACTATGTATACCCGAGTCTTCGCTTCGTTTGGTCCTTTTGAAGGAATCTCATGGAGGCATCATGGGTCACTTTGGACGTGACAAGACCTTTGCCATGCTCTCCACAAACTACTATTGGCCAAGATGACGTGATGTGGAACGCTTGTTCGACGATGTTCAACATGTCTCAAAGCTAAGTCTACTCTAAACTCTCATGGCTTATACACACCTTTGCCTATTCCACATCACCCATGGTCCGATATAGCTATGGATTTTGTCTTAGGACTCCCACGCACTAAAACAAACAAGGATTCCATCTTTGTCGTCATTGATCGCTTCTCTAAAATGGCACACTTTATACCTTGCAACAAGACGACGATGCTTCACATATTGCTACTTTGTTTTTCAGGGAAATCGTCCGTCTTCATGGAGTGCCCAAGACCATTGTGTCGGATCGTGACGTCAAGTTCGTGAGCTATTTTTGGAAGACTTTGATGGCCAAGATGGGAATCAAGCAACTATTCTCCACCGCAAACCGATGGCCAAACCGAAGTGGTGAACCGAAGCCTATCCACACTCCTTCGTGTGTTGATCAAGCCTAACTTGAAGAATTGGGAAGAGTGCATCCCACACGCCGAGTTCGCCTACAATCGAGCACTACATCGCGCAACAAAGAGAACACCCTTCGAGATCGTCTATGGCTCCAACCCCTACACCGCGCTCGACATGCTACCACTTCCACTCCGTGAGCAAGTTAACATGGACTTCGACAAGCGAGCCGCTTACATGAAGAAGCTCCATGAGGAAACAAGAACTACGCTTGAGAAGCACAACAAAGACCATGCTACGAAGATGAACAAACACAAGCGCGCCATGATATTTGAAGAAGGAGACCTTGTTTGGCTACACCTTCGCAAAGATCGCTTTCCGGATGCAAGGAAGTCCAAGCTTCACCCTCGTGGAGATGGACCTTTCAAGGTTATCAAGCGCATCAACGACAATGCCTACAAGATCGACATCTCCCTCCAAACACTTGGTCCATGACACCTTCAACGTCGCCGACCTATCGCCATACCTTGGAACATCAAGCGATGAGGATGACCAAGAGTCGAGGACGACTCTTTTCCAAGGGGGGGGAGATGATGTAGTGCAACCTAGGCACACAACACCAAGTGGCCCAATGACAAGAGCAAGAGTCAAAGCTCTCCATGATAAGGTGAATTCACTCCTATCTATGTGTGATCTCGACACTCCTTTGAATGGTTTACTACTTCATTCGGATACTTTGTGCATGCTCAGGAACCACCTTGATGATGACCCACAATGGAGTGGAGAAGATGACCAAGAGAAGACCCAAGAAGAAGACCAAGAGAAGACCGAAGAAGATGGCCAAGAAGGAGAAGAAGAAGAGCAGGAAAAACAGACACAGCGGTACTACCGCTCCTCCAAGCGGTACTACCGCCCCCAGTGCTGCCGGAAACCCTCCTCGGCGCCCATGTGCGGCACTGCCGGCGGTACTACCGCCCGCCCAAGAGGTACTACCGCGCTGACGGGCGATACTACCGCCCGCGTCGAAGTCAACGATGTTCTGGCCCGCCCGAGCGGTACTACCGCTGTTGCGGGAACCAGCCAGGTTATTGAGCCTTGTAACCTCCACCTACCCCACCTAACTTTCCCCTTTTGCCTCTAGACTATAAATAGGAGTTCCCCATCTAGATCTAGGGTTAGACTATGATTTGGTATTAGAGTAGAGCCTTGCTCGTTCTTCGCAAAGTAGTCCTTTCCTCCTATGGAGATGAATCAAGGTCTCCCCTCGTGGAGATGAACCAAGGCCTCCCCTTGTGGAGAAGATCCCTTCATGGATACCAAGGCTTCCTCTTGTAGTTGCGATTACTTGCTAATCTTCCCTCTTGTAGTGGCTAGATTGGATTGGTTGGATTGACCAATTGGACAAATAATCCTAAGAGTAAGGTGTGCTTGGGAAAGGAGAATTGGGGGCTACCCTTGGGGCTTATTACCAGTTGAATCTTGCTGAGTTGCGTCTTGCTAGTTATCCCTGATTTGGTGTTTTCCCCTCTTTGTGTTCTTGTGTTCATCCCTTGTTCTTCGTGTTCATCGATCCCTCCGCCCAAATCTGTGAAAATCGGGACCAACCTACATCAGAAGGCCCACAAACTCGTTGTGTGTGACATAGCCATTGTCACCTTGAATACCTCCATGGATATCATTCTCCGAGCTTGAGCTTCCGTTTGTACTTCCCCTAAACATGATCTCAAGAACAAGTGAAATGTGTAGAAATGGAGAACCAAGAGAAACTATATCGTAAAAATAGAGTTGCTTGACGAAAGAGAATCCGATTCTAACACCCAACACACACACTTATGAGGATAGGAAGGTATAGTGTCTAAAGGAAACAAGCAAATCCAACGAAAAGTATGTTGTAAAGAGTAGAGAAAAACCACAATGACCAAATTGACAAAGAACAAACCAACCACACAAATGTTACGGAACAACAGAAACACACACACACAAAAGATACAATGGGGATAGTGTGACCAAAGGGCGAGCACTACGAAGATACCATATGATGATCCTAACAAAGACTACGTGCTCAAATGTGACACTACCGCAAGAAGGACACTAGTTCAATTGCCTTGTGTGAGGGCACTAGATTTGCACACGTGCCAACCTTTTACTCTTCACTAAGCATTCCCAGCATGCTACTCACAAAGGATGATACTTGTCACTTTTTTTATATACAAGCACAAAAAAAACTAACTAAGCTGCGTTTTTGATGAACTACTCAATACCAAGGTGACACGATTGTAATGCCCGCAATATTAACGAACTAGTCCAATGGGATAGGTACACAAAGACGAAGAAGGTCTCACAACGGATAGTTGACAGGGAAACGTGTGTTGAGTCGAAGGTGTCGTTGGCGCTTGTTGTTGATGTAGAACGCTTGCGGAAGCATGTCGACGTAGAAGACGTTATCACCTTAAAGGACAACTCAAACACATAAGAGGAAATGCCAAAACGAAAATGGGGAAGAAAAAATTTTGGCCCAAAAAATTTGCACACCCGGTAGTACCGGCGGAAACGGTCAGGTAGTATCGACCCGCCCGATTTCTGAAATTTGACTTTCGATTTTTGGCGGAAATTGGACTCAAAAAATCCTCAAATTCGTGGGAAATTGGCAAAATTAGGCTGGGAAACTTGGAACAAAGGTGGAGGAGGTCCTAAGGCAACAGATCCGTGGATCAAAACTACTCCAAACGCAACAAATCGAGAGATCGGCCCAAATCCAAGAAAGGCTCTTTTTGGTGGAAATTTTCGAATTTCTCAAAATCAAAGAAAAATTTGGTGGATTTGGGGGTGGAAATACAAATCAATCCGTGTCAACCCAAGCTCTGATACCATATGATGCGGGTAGGGTCCCGATTTTCATGGATTGAGGCAAAATTGGGGAAGAACGTGAAGAACACGACGAACACGAAGAACACACGAGGGGAAAAGTCAAACACAAGATAACTAGCAAAGCAACTAGGATGAATTCAATCGGTAACAACTCCCCAAGGGCAGCCCCCGATTCTCAAACTCCAAGCAACCTTACTCTTAGAATTGTTCCTCTTACCGGTCAATCCCACCGGTCCAACCAAGTCACCCAAAAAGGGAGGATTGGCAAGTAATCACAACTACAAGAAGAAGCCTTGAATCCACTAGAGGGATCTTCTCCACAAGGGGAGGCCTTGATTCATCTCCATAGGAGGCAACACCAACCAAGGGTGGGAAGGAGCAAAGCTCAACTCAAGTCTAATCTCAGTCGAACCCTAGATCTGAACGGGGAGGCACCTATTTATAGTCTAGATGCGAAAAATGTAGATGAGTGGCTAGGATTACATGGCTCAAGGGCCAACTCAGCACACAGGCTCGCACAGCCCCGGTAGTACCGGAGGAAATGGGTCGGTATTACCGACGAAGGTCAACTCAGCTCGCCGGGTTGCGCAGGTCCGGTAGTATCGGTGGTGGTGGTCCGGTAGTACCAGCGGCAGCGGTAGTACCGGATCGAATTCTGGTAGTATCGCTTAAGTTTTTCCGAGACACCCATAGCTCCGGAGATTCGGCGGTAGTCCCTCCGGCAGTTGCGCCGGTAGTACCGCGCGGCCCCGGTAGTACCGGAGGGATGACGACGGTAGTACCAGCCGCCGGGGTTTCTTGCTCTTCTTCTTCATCTTCTTTGCTCGACCCTTGTCCATATTCATCACTTGGTGGGGTACCTTCATGAGGGTTGTACCTTAGCACACACAAGGTATCCGAATGAAGTAGCAACCCATTCAAAGGGGTGTCGAAATCACACATAGAGAGGAGTGAGGTCACCTTTTCATGAAGTGCCTTGACTCTTGATCTTGTCATTGGACCATTTGGCGTAGTTGGCGTAGGTGTTCGAGGTTGGGCTACATCAGAAGAGCCTCATATTCTCTCCAAGTAACAGTCGCATTTCCCTCCTTCCTTTGCTTCACCATGGAATCCCTCTCGTCATCTGAAGACATGATTAGTGCACACAAGGATGTATATATAGGTGGAAACTCTCAACTCACTCAAAACCGAAAGAAATTGTGTATCTTACCGTTCCAAAGTGAATAGTAAAGCTTACCACTTATAGGGGCAGAACGTGCACAAATGGGGTGAAGCGAATAGTACGGGTCTCAAAGTGTCACACAGCAAAAAACAAGGTATTTTAGTGGAGCTTGGTAGGGATACCTAACTACACCAATTTACAAATCCTAGTGCTAATCGTATGACACAAAGGAAACGCACACGGTGGAGATAAACGGGGCAAAGCAACTATGAAATAAAAGTGTTACAATGCACTAGAAAGACACTAGCAAGTAGCTCAGATTAAACAGGCACAAGATTGCTCAAAAACTAGTAGTGTCACACTGATAATGATAAAATGCAATTTGGCCTCTTTTCTCTCTCTCTCTCTCTCTCTCTCTCTCTCTCTCTCTTTTTTCTCTTTTTCTGTTTTTCCCTTTTTTAAAAATATCTATGGCCAGCAACTTGAAATACACCAAGACACACAACTATGAGCAGCCTATGAGCACAAAACGTGAGCTAGTCTTATCTGGGTAAGCTCCTAACACCGGCTGTAGAAAGGCTGTGTCTATGTTTTTCCAAGAAGTGGCAAAAACTCAACCTTCCCGGACTCTTTTGGCAATTTTGAACGGTCCGAAAGCCGCACACCAACGAAGTGCATGTGGCTGGCTTTTCGAGACGACGATTTTGAGTGGTCGAACGTCGAAAACGGAGTTCGTATGCAAAAGTTATGGCCGGTCAAAGTTAATGTCTAAAAACTGTGGCCAAAACTGTGTCGCGGCAGAGAAAACACGGAAACTGTGCCGCACGTCCCGAAACTGATTGAAACTCGACGAAACACACGATCCGTCAGCCGAAAACTAGCGAAAATTTAATCGCGGCAGGAAAACGTAACCGACTCGGAACAACTGGATTCTTTTTGGGATTTTCGGTTTAGACTCCGTCTCGAACAAGAAAAGCTACGCAAAAACGAAAATGACCAACAACTAAAACTTGTAAACCGATGCAATCTATGGCTATGGCGAAATCTAAACCTAATATTTTTTGGCTTTTCTGTATAGGACGAAAAACAGTAAATCTACGAGGATGAATGTGTGGATGCTCACTGAGTAAACGCTGGAAATCTGATACCAAGATGATAAGGGGTTGCCCGATCTTTTCAGTGAGCCACGGATAGATGGATGATGGTGGAAGATAACTTGCGAGATTCTGACGAACCCCCTGTTGCCAATGTAACAGCTTTTTAACCCAATGGATATTAGCAACACCTCACACTAATGCAACGTAGCCGCCGACCACGAAGCGGTTTCTGCAATCTACTAATTCCGAGTGGAACAACATATCACACTCAAACTTTGGTAGAAAGAACCTCCAGATCGAATCAAAGTGGAGGGGTGAATTCCTGATCGCAACAAAGAGGAATTCTGATAGATGAATGCTTAGCAATCCAATCTAGGGTTTAATCAAAACATGGTCTAAACTCTCTATGTCGCCGGCCTTGGCTGTTTAAGGGGCCTGGCCGACCTAGGACCGAAACCTAACTTGGTTCGACTCAAAAACGGGTATAAACCGACCCAAAACGGGTTCGGCCAAAAAACTGGCGCGCAGGCCAGGGTTAGGCCGGGCTGAGGCCGGGGTCAGGCTGGCCGCCGATTTGCATGGCCTTCCTAGGCCGGGTCAGGCGCGACGCCTCTGGTGCCTGGCCGGCCTGGGGCCGGTCTTGGGCGTTTCGCAGGCCGGGAGCCTCTGGTGCATGGCCGACCTGGCCGGGCTGAGGCCGGGCTGCCTGGCTTCCTTCGTCATCCTTCCTCGCGCATGCCTCCCGCTCCTCCCTCGCGCCATAGGTGACGGTGTACTCCAATCCTTGCTGCTCCTCTGGCCCTCCTCCAATGTTTGTGTTATCAACAACCCTGATCATACACAAATGCATAGACATAGGTTGTATAAAGTTCTCATCATCACAAACATTATATTCAATTAAGAGTGAGTTTACCTATTGTCCAAGTAGCTTGGCGCGAGCTCTTGTCATTGGTCCAATCCTCACTTCATTGGACTTGTCTTGAACAGCAACATCATCAATGGAAGAAAATGGTAAAGGACTAGGGATGTCCTCATCAACTATGCTGTTCGTTGGGGCAGTTAGCACGGAGCACGTCATGATATGCTTATGGGGCAACAGGGACGTAGTTAGGCTCGACGCCATGAGTGGCGCAGCTAGGAAGCACCACGGACATGTAGCTGGCCAGGGCGACACCTATGACGCGCCGACGCAGGTGCTGGCTGTCGTGGCTGAGCTATGCACGAACACAAGCAAAATTCTTGTTGATCGAGTCCGTAGCTTTGCTACTTGTGCCGTCCGCGGCGCTGCTTGCTCCTACCTCTCTCCCTTGCCAGCGGAGGCCGAGACGGACGACCCTCATGTGCACCCCGCCGCAGGCCTGGTGGTGGAGAAATGGGATGAGAGGGAGAGAGAAAAAAACGTGAGGACAAGAAAGAAAGGTTGAAGATGGATATGACAAGCGGGCCACATCTGTCAATGGCAGTAGCAATTTTATATTTTTTTCCTGATTTGTAAAACAGGTCCAGGATTCAAATTAGACCGGCATTCAATAGTTCGGTGCCAATTACCGAGATTCAGAATTTGGGGTTCGATTTAGCTATGCTCTATAAGTTTAAGGTTCATACTGGATTTTTTTGTCAACAAACACACACCCCCCCCCCCCCCACCGACCGGACCGACGGAGGCGCACAGAAAGAGAGACTTGTGCGGCGCACGAAACGAAACAACAGGCACGCGACCCGTTGCGGCGGCGGAGTTGGAGATGGCGGCGAACCTGGAGGACGTGACGTCAGTGGAGCTAATGACCGAGCTGCTCCGCCGCGCCAAGTGCAGCTCCAAGCCCGACAAGCGCATCATCCTCGTCGGTAATCCACCTTTGCCCACTTATCCTCAGCGCTTTGCTGGATCCAGACCCATGTAGTTGCTCTTGCTTTAGATCCACTTACAGTTATCCCCTTCTGGAACAAATCTCGCCTCATTCGCCTAGAAATCCTTGCTCTTTCGTTATGCTGTGTTCGCCTGGTCGCCGCACTCTCGCCGTCGCGGATCCGTGGGATCCTTCTCCCCCCGACCGCTCCGGCGGCGGATGGGTGGGGGATCCCCGGATCTCTTCGTGTATATAGAGTAGGGGTGAGTGGGGTCCCGCCGGCGGCGCTGTGGAGACGGCGGAGCGGCCGGTGTGGTGTTTGGTGTCGGCGACCTTCCTCTCCGGCGGTGGAGCTCCGGTGGTGCTTCGTCGTGAGGTGGTCGACTTGCGGGAGCTCGGGGCCCGGTGCGGTGCTCGAGATCTCCTGCCTACCGCCGGATCCGAGGCGGCGGATCTGGCCGGTGGGTGACAGGGCCAGGTGGGCTTCGCGGCTTCGTTCTGCGTCGAGCTTGAGGTTTGCTGCGGCAAGGAGGTGGTGCTGGTGCGGGAGGGGATGCGCCGTGCTCGTTCACCGCCCTAAGCTCCGCCGCACACGGTCGTCGGGCCGTGTCCGTGTGGGAGTCAGGCCTTGCGGCGCGTTTCAACTTTGGAGGTCCCCTCGGGCAGTGGATGGATGGTGGACGGCGACCCTCGTCCTCGACGCCGGCGAAGCTGCTGTTGCTTCCCCTGGATCTGCTTCCTCTACGTATTTCGGTTTGTACTTTGTGTTTGTACTGTGTACGCTGTATGTGGTACTTTGTTGATTAATATACGTAGAAAAATTCAAAAAAAAAAAAAATCTGATCGAATTGCGGTTCTGTATGTTGCCTGCGTGAATCGGTTGGGCGTTTCTTGATAGATGGAAGGAAATTGTAGGTCAACGGAAATTAGATATGGTATTTTTGGCCTGTGTATTGAATTGTTTTTACTCGGCATGCGTGAAGTTGGCTTATTTTCACAACAAGGATATAGTTTTTCACATGAAGGTCCGTTCTAATTGCTTTGCACACTATTAACCAATAAGGAAACGTTCCAAGTTCAGTTGTTGCATATATGAAGAATTCTCTCTTTATTTGCCATATTTCCCAATTTGTGTCAAAAGGGGCTTTTCTTATCGTAGTGATTGAAAGATCTTTCGTATTTTTCATCTATGAAAGTTAAATTAGAGGTGCATACTCTTTTGGTACAATGTGAAAGCCTTATGTGGTTGGTGAGAAAAGTTCAAGTTTGTGCGTATGAGTAAAGAAATAGATTAAATATTGTAATTTCGATGAATATGATTTCCTTTGGGTTTTTTGTTACACTTCTCGCTGGATCCAGTGTCTCTATTATTATTCAAACTGAGTGATACTGCAAATATCAACTTAGCTCCTTTATTGCCATTTTTAGTTTTGTCATCAGCAATGTATGAATGAGCGTATGATTGTTTTAGGAGAGGTGAGGCGGTGATACATTTCCGGTGCTTTTGCAGACAGCAACAAACACATGCCGAATTATATTATTGGACCTCCTTAATTATCTGGTTCATCTTAAATTCTGAACACAAAGTGCCACTTCTTATATTCTAGATTGCTCTATGCTTGGGGCAATTTGACATACAAGTTTTATGAATTCTGTAGGTCCGCCTGGCTCTGGAAAGGGAACACAGTCTCCCCTTATTAAGGATGAATATTGCTTGTGCCATTTAGCCACTGGTGATATGCTGAGGGCAGCTGTGGCTGCTAAGACTCCTCTCGGGATCAAGGCTAAAGAAGCTATGAACAAGGTAGTGCTTCAAGAATATACGAAAGTAGTAATTAAAAACAACAGAAACTTCTTTGGTTGATTACATTGTTTTTGACACTTAATAGGGAGAGCTTGTTTCCGATGACTTAGTTGTTGGGATCATTGATGAAGCCATGAAGAAACCTTCATGCCAGAAAGGTTTTATCCTTGATGGCTTCCCTAGAACTGTTGTTCAAGCACAAAAGGTCAGGTCCTTTACGAATATGCATCAATTTGAAAAGATTTCTATGATAAGGACTATTTATACTGATGAATAACTACTTATGTATTGGGAGGGAGATTAGTTTTTTTCTCCTCATGGTTACATTGAACTTTGGTTGCAGCTCGATGAAATGTTGGCAAGGCAAGGTGCTAAGGTTGACAAGGTTCTGAACTTTGCAATCGATGATGCAATTTTGGAAGAACGAATTACTGGTCGTTGGATACACCCATCGAGTGGTAGATCTTACCATACAAAGTTTGCTCCTCCTAAGACTCCCGGGATTGATGATGTAAGTCAAATACATAATACTTGGTCATGCCTGCATATGTCATATTTGCATGATTCAATTTTGGGAAAGGATTATGTGGAGGATGAGTTTTCTAGTTTGCCAGATAATCTAGGTTCCATTCTTATGGTCTGCTTAAACAGTTGAATATGCCCCGTGTTCTGACTTTTATGGACGTCTTGTCAAACACAATATTTCCTCTTCTTTGATTGCAATATGCTCTCTGAAAATGTCATAAATTAAAATATTGCCATGTTCTTGCAGCAAGTAGAAAATATACATCATTGACATGGATCTTTGATTGTGCTCAAGGCATAATCTTTTTTTTTTCCTGCAAGATTCATATGCTTTATCCACAGATATGTGGATCTGCAATTAAAGTTCCTTATGTACTACTATATATTTTGCTTCAATTGCTATTTTTCAACGAATGATTGATACCTGATTGTTCTTTTTCTCGCCAAGGTTTCCGGAGAGCCCTTAATTCAAAGGAAAGATGACACAGCTGAGGTCTTGAAATCAAGGCTTGAAGCCTTCCACATACAGACGGAACCGGTATGTTTTCTTAACCAATTATGTATTGTTCAGATCTTTTTTCAGTATGGAAGTGTTGTTCCGTTATTATCCATTTCCTCAGCTGCATTAGTGTCTATTTGCTATTTTGCATGAAGCAAAGCAGTTTCTCTTTGGTCAATATTATCTAATTTAAAAATCGTTTGGCTCTCTCAGGTGATTGAGTACTACTCGAATAATGGCTTAGTGGAAAATCTTCGTGCAGAGAAGCCGCCAAAGGAAGTTACTGTTGAGGTGCAGAAAGCCCTTTCATGAAGTGCATGTTCCTCATCTTGAAATGACATGTACCAAAACCCCTATCTGGGTTCCCTAGAAGTTTAAACTTATACCAGCTTCTTACGGTTCTAGTTTTCCATCTGAGATTTGCACGATTGCACCATTTTGTTACAGCTTTTACAAGCTTGGGATTGACCTGAATAATTTTGTTTGGAAGGAAACGATTTTTTTTTTGTAGTAGTACGCATTTCATCTTGACAAAAAATTCATTGCCTCCCCGTTGTAATTGTTGTGATCATGTCTTTGTTTTAATCATCATTGCTCAAGTTACCAGCAAGTTAATGCATCCGCTCCATTTGAGATGAAATTTAGTTATTGCAGAGTGTTACCTAGGGCAGTTTTCTTAAATTGTTATCTTTTCCAAATGTTTTCAACTGAAAATTTGGCTCCCGTTATGTCCTGAGTATCTCCTGAGGCATGAGGCCTCCTCCGGTCCTCCCTGAGGTGAGGAATCAGAATCGAGCTGTGACGCCTTAGGCTTGCACGAGAACGGAAAAGAAGGGCGTGCGGGAGTCTCCTGAACCGGACCATCCTCCTGCTCTGGGACGGTTGGGGCGATGCGGGTGCCGCTCCTGGTGTAGGAACTTGAGCGGTAGGCTATCGTGGCGCAGGAACTTGAGCGATACTCACCTGGATGCGTGTCTCGCGACGAGCATCGCGGGCTGTTGTGCTGGGTGCCTGGGCCACAAGTAGGTGCGCCGCCATGGGCGGCAGCACTGTTAACGCATCCATACCTCAAGGTCTCTGTCGTCGCCTAGGTCCACCTGCATGTGAGCAACCAAGACAAGCTGGACGGACGATGGCCGCTCTCCATCTCCTTCCTACATCCTCATCTCCCTGAGCCTGAGCTCCTTCCCCACAGGTTTGTGCATCACACATCTCTCCGTCTTATGCGGCGACCCCAACGAGTGCCCCGACGTCGGCTGAGCGGGATAGATGGTAGTGGTGGGGTGACAACAGAAAACATGAGGGGGCGAGTAGGGCCGTAGGGGAGGCCGAAGGTGAAGCGTCCTTCTCCTTGAGCACCTTGTGGCCTTGATGGAAGGATGGGGTGGTGGTGGGGACGGCGGAGATGGTGATTTTTTGGGAATTAATTGATTGAGAATGAGGAGGAAGGAGAAAATACTACAGATGATAATGGAGGGTTTTTTTCCAAAATAATTGCACAGATGGAACCCTACGTGTCCTACCATGTGAGTCCCAAAACTCGTCACACATCGAATACAACGTTTTAGCAACGACCAATGACTGTAGTTGAAACTCCACGTGTATTCCTTTTCCCCGAAGTACGATGATGAAAGTGACTCCGGTCGACAAGTCCATGGTGAAGCGGTGCATTTTACTAAAAAGCAGCACACACAAATACATTAAAGAGAAGAATTTGAGCAAAATTTGTGATAATGAATTATTTATAATTGTGTTTATTTCGCCTTCAAAGTTTATCTATTTTAGACTGCGACCCAAAAACTTTATTCCTGTACTTCAGTATATCGATTGTTTCATTTGTCTCTGACTGAGACACCTGACACATTTTCCCAATGTATTTGGTGTAGTATACTGCGTGTGGCCTTGCATTGACCCTGTACATGGTCCCACATCGCTGCCCAGAGAGCCAACAATACACTTTTCGCCTCTACTCATATTCAAATTCCAGAGCTTAGACCGCACCAAAAATACGCCATGCACATTATCTTTACTAGTATTATATTGCAGTTCGTACACCGAATTTTCTGCCGATTGATTCTGCCTCGCTAGCAGACTAAGGCGTGGCCTAGTGGTGGGTAGGGGTTGATGCCTTCCCACCCACTCGAGTTCAATTCCCCATGCTTGCAATTTCGGTGTTGTTGCACCCTCCTCTATCAAAATACCACGTGGTTCTCCTCATTTTTTTTTATTCTGCCTCGCTACCATGGGCTACCGAGCTAACATGGGCCGGCCCAACTGTGCGATGTAAGGCAACGCGTTCCTTTTCCCAAGCATGCATCGATGTAATCTGAAGACATCGCCTTACCGCAATGTAATGAGTACCCTAACATGGCCGCCGCCGCCCCATTCTCTCCATCGTCTGCCTCAATCTCTCCGATGGGATACCCTAAGATGGCCGCCGCCACCGCCCCCATTCTCTCCTTTTCGACCTCTCTCCCCCGCCCCATGACGCCGTTACTCGCGCCGCCTGACAGACCCGTCGCCACCGCGGTCATCCTCTACGTTGTCTTGACCGCCGCTCGAGGAACGTCATCGCTGCCGAGGCTAATCCCCAGCCTTTCGAATACGGGGGCATCCAACACCTTTTCGCTGGAAACTTGTACCTAATGATTCTCGTGTACTGCTGATTCTCGTGTACTGGCAACACCTTCCACCAATCTTGCAATTTGATTCTGGATGGATTTCCTTGTTTCGGAATTGATTCTGGTATAATCTGATACCCATGTTTTGCAGAATGATTTATTTTTTTGATGTAGCTCGAGTCATGGGCATAGATTGTCAGCGACCTATCTACAAGAGTGGGCCGATGGGCCGCAACTTGGGCTATGGTCTGCTGGGATCCAAGATACCGAGGAGACTGGAAGGCATATATACCTACAGAGCGACCATGAGGGTAAAACCTATAATACGCGTACCGCGTACGTTACTAACGTACGCGTACCCGATTGGGCCGGCCCACGCGCGAGTCCTCCTTCCGCGTCGGCGTCCTCCTTCCTCCCCTACTGTTTCTGCTTCCGATCGATCGAGCCGGACCGGAGCAGCAGCCGGGGCGGCGGAGATGGAGGCGGTGAAGAGCCTCCTGAAGCCTAAGACGACGCCGCAGCAGCAGCTGCGCGAGTGGCAGCGCCGCCTCCGCAACGAGGGCCGCAACATCGAGCGCCAGATCCGAGGTTCCCTTCCTCCTCCCCATCCTCTCCCCGATTCGATTGCGGCAGATGAGAGCTGGAAGAATTAGAGTTCTAGACGATGAACTGACGGGGAAATTTTGGTTTTCGGTGTGGGGGACGCAGACGTGCAGAAGGAAGAGAAGAAGGTGGAGAAGGCCATCAGGGAGGCCGCCAAGCGCGACGACATCGGATCAGCCAAGGTAGGTACATTCGTATGGTGCCTACTATTCTGTGTGTGATTTCCTTCCGTGTCGATGAAGATTCATTCTTCAGGCTCTGGCCAAGGAATTGGTGCGGTCGAGGAAGGCAGTCAACCGGCTCTACGAGAACAAGGCCCAGCTCAACTCCATCTCCATGCACCTCGGCGAGATCGTAGGTAACGAACAATTCCCTAACCCACCATCCCCTCCTCTATCTAGCTATCTTCAGTATAGATAGTAGCAGTGTGATCTAGTAAAATGCTATGCTAACACGGCTTCTTTATGCTACACAAGTTCTGGAAATCGGTCAAAATTTAGTGTGCTTAATTTTTCTGGACAATCGTTTTTATTTGCATAGTCATGGTTGAAACTTAATCGAGTTGCGGAGGTAACTGCGCCTGTATTTGAATTGAAGCTTGTGTGAATGAGAAGATAAAACTTGGCCTTGGTCCAACTGGCTCCCGTCTTGACTACTGGAAAGATAGTAATGTGCAAACTAATATGTAGACTCTATTCCTAATTGGTACGTAATCTGTGGTAAAGCTTATAGCTCATGAATATACCAGTCAGCCGGTACTATTGCTCATGAAGCTACGACTTGAGCCTGAAATGACCTAATTATTATTCCCCGTTGCTTCCTTAGATGTTGGAAGAACAAAAACTTCTGTAACTAGCATGCTTTAGCTTATCAAGAGTTAGAGTAGATTCCTTCGGATATTTAACTGTTTCATTCTCAATTGAGATTGTACTAAGGAAGAGCCTGACCAGAGGGTCAGATGGTTAGCTGAGCGTGGAGTGCGCTCGGTAGCCTAACGACCCGGGTTCGAGTCTCGAACACCGCAAGTTGTTGCTCATAGCTCCCCTAGCTCCCCTTCTATAAAAATATGCCTGGGTTACCCATGGATAGCATTTTTTTTTTGAGATTGTACTAAGGATGTGTCTTGTTTTGTAATCTTTCAGCTACTACCAGGACAGTAGGGCATCTGTCCAAGAGCACCGAAGTGATGAAACTTGTTAACAACCTGATGAAAGCCCCAGAGGTAGCTGCCACTATGCAGGAATTCAGCAAAGAGATGACAAAGGTATACTGGACTTCTTCCAAAGGTTTCTCTTTTGTTCTTTTTGTAGCAGTACCAGCTCTGGCTTCATGGTTGTTGGTGGTACAGGCTGGTGTCATGGAAGAAATGGTCAATGATGCGATGGATTCAGCGTTAGACAGCGAGGACATGGAGGAGGAGATTGAAGAGGAGGTTGATAAGGTTCTCTCTGCAATTGCTGGGGAGACTGCTTCCCAACTTCCCGATGCTGTCCGTAAACAAAAAGAAAAGGTCACGCAACCTTCGACAAGTGAACCTGTAGAGGTAATATGATCTAACTGGTGTATATGCAATCTTAAAGGCTCCTTGTTATCCGTAGTCCCAGCCTTACAAGTAGCCTTTCCACTGTGTGCAGAGAACTGCTATAGCGGAATCCGTTGATGACGACGAGGATGAGCTAGAAAAGATAAGGGAAAGGCTCGCCAAAGTGAGGTCATAAAGGAGAATTGATGTGTTCATATGTATAATAGTCCATTTGAAAATGTATGGGCGTATGGTACACAATTTGATAGAATGTGCCTTTGTCACTGACAACCTGATTCTGTTACCCACATTTCTTCAGTGCCTGTTGTATGGTACACAAATTATTCCGAATTTAAAATGGTTCCAAATTTAAAAAATGGTTCCAAATTAAAAAATGGTTCCAAATATAAAAATGGAACCGAATTCAAAAATGGTTCCAATTAAAAAATGGTTCCAAATTTAAAAATGGTTCCATTTTGAAAATGGTTCCAATTTTTAAAATTGTTCTGAATTTAAAATGGCTCCAAATTTACAAAATGGTTCCAAATTTAAAAATGGTTCCATTTTGAAAATGGTTCCAATTAAAAAATGGTTCCAAATTTAAAAATGGTTCTATTTTGAAAATGGTTCCAATTTAAAAATTATTCCGAATTTAAAATGGTTCCAAATTTAAAAATGGTTCCAAATTAAAAATGGTTCCAAATATTAAAAATGGTTCCAAATTTAAAAATGGTTCCAAATTTAAAATAGTTCCAAATTAAAAATGATTCTATAGTGAAAATAGTTCCAAATTAAAAAATGGTTCCACGTTTAAAAATGGTTCCACGTTTTAAAATGGTTCCGAATTTAAAATGGTTCCAAATTAAAAATGGTTCCATTTTCAAAAAGGAACCATTTTTCAGTTCATAACCATTTTCAAAATAGAAACCATTAAATCGGAACCATTTTTCAGGGTTCGGAACCATTTTCGAAAATCGGAACCATTTTTTAAAATCGGAACCATTTTTTTCGGTTCGGAACCATTTTTTCGGTTCGGAACCATTTTCAAAAAGGAACCATTATTAAAAATCGGAACCATTTTTTTCATTCGGAAAAAATGGTTCCAATTTAAAAATTGTTCCGAATTAAAAATGGTTCCAAATTTACAAAACGGTTCCAAATTTAAAAATGGTTCCAATTTAAAAATTGTTCCGAATTTAAAATGGTTCCAATTTTAAAAAGGTTCCATTTTTAAAATGGAACCTTTTAAAATTTGTACCGAATTTAAAATGGTTCCAAATTTTAAAAATGGTTCCAAATTATAAAATGGTTCCAAATATAAAAATGGATCCGAATTCAAAAATGGTTCCAATTAAAAAATGGTTCCAAATTTAAAAATGGTTCCATTTTGAAAATGGTTCCAATTTAAAAATTGTTCTGAATTTAAAATGGCTCCAAATTTACAAAATGGTTCCAAATTTAAAAATGGTTCCATGTTGAAAATGGTTCCAATTTAAAAATAGTTCCAAATTTAAAAATGGTTCCAATTTAAAAATTGTTTCGAATTTAAAATGGTTCCAAATTTAAAAATGGTTCCAAATTAAAAATGGTTCCAAATATTAAAAATGGTTCCAAATTTAAAAATGGTTCCAAATTTAAAATGGTTCCAAATTAAAAAATGATTCTATTGTGAAAATAGTTCCAAATTTAAAATGGTTACAAATTAAAAAATGATTCTATTGTGAAAATGGTTCCAGGTTTAAAAATGGTTCCACGTTTTAAAATGATTCCGAATTTAAAATGGTTCCAAATTAAAAAATGGTTCCATTTTCTAAAAGGAACCATTTTTCTGTTCATAAACATTTTCAAAATAGAAACCATTTTAAAAATCCGAACCATTTTTTCGGTTCGGAACCATTTTCGAAAAATCGGAACCATTTTTTAAAATCGGAACCATTTTTAAAATGGTTCCGATTTTAAAAAATGGTTCCAAATTAAAAAATGGTTCCAAATATAAAAATGGATCCGAATTCAAAAATGGTTCCAATTAAAAAATGGTTCCAAATTTAAAAATGGTTCCATTTTGAAAATGGTTCCAATTTTAAAAATTGTTCTGAATTTAAAATGGCTCCAAATTTACAAAATGGTTCCAAATTTAAAAATGGTTCGATTTTGAAAATGGTTCCAATTAAAAAATGGTTCCATTTTGATAATGGTTCCAATTTAAAAATTGTTCCGAATTTAAAATGGTTCCAAATTTAAAAATGGTTCCAAATTAAAAATGGTTCCAAATATTAAAAATGGTTCCAAATTTAAAATGGTTCCAAATTAAAAAATGATTCTATTGTGAAAATAGTTCCAAATTTAAAATGGTTCCAAATTAAAAAATGATTCTATTGTGAAAATGGTTCCACGTTTTAAAATGGTTCCGAATTTAAAATGGTTCCAAATTAAAAAAATGGTTCCATTTTCTAAAAGGAACCATTTTTCAGTTCATAACCATTTTCAAAATAGACACCATTTTAAAAATCTGAACCATTTTTCCGGTTCGGAACCATTTTTTTTTTCATTCGGAACCATTTTTTCGGTTCGGTACCATTTTCAAAAAAGAACCATTTTTTCGGTTCGGAACCATTTTAAAAAAGGAACCATTTTTTTCATTCGGAGCCATTTTCTTGAAAAATTCTGATTTAAGAAATATTCAGATTTTGAAATTGTTCAGATTTTAAAAAATCATAAATTTAAAATATATTTATTTTCATAAATTGGTTTCGAATTTAAAATGGTTCCAGTTTTGTAAAAATGGTTGTAAAAATTAAAAAACGGTGCCATTTTAGGAAATGGTGCAACATGCGTGTAATACCGCGTACATTACAAACAGTCAAATTCTGATCGGGAAAAAAAACATGATTCGTCAAACTAGTACGCGAAAAAGGAGAACGAAATGAGGTCGTACAAACAGGAAACAGAAAAAACTCTACCTAAGAAGCAGGAAACAGGTACATGGGCCAAGCAAAGGGGCCCATCCCTTTGCGCCAGCGGAGGCGATCGGGGGTACGCGTGACGAAGTGTGGGCGTACCGCGCAATATAGCGACCATGAGGAGGCTTGGCTGGGAACCGGACGGAAAGGCGGCTTCGTCCGAGGCTAGGCGAGGCGTGTGTTCTGTTGCTTGTGTCTCCTTCTTCCTCCTCAGATTTCCACTTCCGTTCGTCTGAATCTGGCCTTGTAATCGGAATTGAGCTGAAATACTAGTAGACTCTTACATCTGGTATCAGAGCCAGACCACCATCCTTCCCCTTCAAATCAACTGAATTTTTCCCCACCATCAGCCGCCTCAACCACTGCCTACCACCTGTTCGACGAAATGCCGACGCACAAATTCACCTGCCCTCAAGGTGTTCTCCACGTCAGGATGACCAACGTGCACCAGTTAGTGACTAAGGATGTGCTTCGGAAAGAGTTATCTCACTCCGGCGCTGGGAACATGCTGTGCGCCTTCGAGAGGGTGGTCGACGGGCTGTACGGCGTGGAGGCGTATGTGGAGTTCCGGTCTGGGTGGAGGGCGGCTCGAGCTCGAGATGCTCTGGACGGCAACGCCATCTACGAGGGTTGCTGCATCCTTGTCGTCGACCAGGTACCACCGATCTACACCACCATCACCACGCCAGACGACGACGAGTTAGCCCCGACGTACTTCTACGACGACACACCATACGCTGAGTGGGCTGCGGCTTTGGCCGCGACCAAGCGCCACAATGGTGGAGACACCAGTGCAGCACCGGTCACCTCTCCGGCTGCCCCTGCTCCCACCGCGATGCACGCCGACGACCTCACCGCCACGACTCCCATCCCTGTCGTTGTGGCGCCCTCAGCGGTGGACGCGAACGATCTCCAGCTTGAGGTGTCCATGGGTGCCATCAGCGTGCCTCTGTCCACAGCATTGCGCGAGACAGAATCCGTGGTTCAGACACACACCACCTGCTTGACAGTATGCCTCGTAGCTGTAGGCGACCTGCTCGAGGGTGTCGACGATCTCAGCTCAACTTCGCCTTCTGTCTGTTTGAGCCTGTGGCCGAGTGGTGGTATAGACAAAGTGGCTTCTGAGCTGTGCTCCGACAACCCTGACTTTGTCCTGGGAGCAAGTGCCTTCAGCGTCACGCCTGCCGCCTACCTTGTGGACGACATCGACATCACCGCAGCCTCGCCCACTAGGCTCGCCATCAGCACTGCATTGCACTTGTCCTCGCCATCGCCCACTGCCACTAAGATCAAACGCACATCGTTGCCTCCACCAAGTTATGTAAGATCCCAGGCATTGCTATTGGATGGTTTTGTTCTCCAGAGTATGCAACTGATACTTTGGGCAGGGAAGTATCGATGGCCACCTCCTACTCCAAACAGGAGCATAGCTTGTAGAAGTTCCAATCAGCACTGTACAATGGATACTAAGCAGACATCAGGAGATAGGCTATTCTCCACAACAATGGAACTTGAACGGAATGCAACTCTCACTATGAGTACTTTCACTCTTGGCGCTCAGCGTGCACAGCTACAACAAACATTGTTCAAGTGGTCAGATATTGTTTGCCATGATACACACTCGCTCATTGCAAGCACTAGAGTGGACATGAGGCTTGATTTATTATTGGCGAGGCGAGCTACATTTACCTTGAGGACTTGGTATTATCTTCATAATCTGCATTGTTCTCCTGGTAGTAATATTTTTGCTATCCCAGATTGGGAATTTCTCATTCTAACTCTTGAGACATGGCTGCTTGTGAACTGCGATTTTGCAAGCGTGGATTTTCAGTGGATAATTGCATGGTTTCTTAGTTGTCCTTTTTCCCTATCGATTTCATGGTCGTTCAACTTTCCACCATGGGGAGATTGGTTACTGGCCTGTTCAACTCAGAGGGTTTTCCTATCTAGCTCTGGAAAATGCCAATTGAAAATTGCAGGATCTCTTGACTTGGCATTAAGTGAATGGAACCCATGGACTTCTGGGTGTACTTTTGGTTAAGTTATCTTGGTGTTTTAGCTTTTGGCCAAGTCGATAAGCAATCTCTCAAATATTCTATTTAGTGTGCGTCTGAAACCATACAATGGGAAATTGCTTGGGCGTCGAGATATGAGTGGGTTTTTCAGATGGATGGGCTGCACATTTGCTTCTTGGCATTGGTTGAGCACATGTACAATCTCAGTGAACTGAGCTGTCATTGTAAGCCTTGGACTACCTGGCCATCACACTTCCTTATTTCCGGTCCTAGAAGTGCTTCCTCTATATATGCTTTTCTGATATGTTTGAAGGCACAAGACGAATTGGGCCTGAGGGCTGAGCTGTCGGTACAGACACACGTTTGTGAATTGGATTACTGCAGTATAGTGCTCCACAATATGAGTGCTTGTTCTTCTTTGCAGATTGCTCAATATCCTTGGTATTTGGATTCTTGTATTCAACCTGACACATTATTATGTCTTGGACCTCACTGCATCTTGTCCCAGCTGAATAGTGCGGGCTACACTGAGATACACCATGGTTTGCAATTACTGATTACTGAAACTCTTGCATCAATTCATGGTATGCAGATACTGATTGGAGGTGCCACAGTACATTATTCTGCTATTTTTCAGTTGGAGATCGCTTGGGAACTCGAATTGGAATGTTTTGATTGGAGTTTTCAGCTCAGGCAACCAATATCCTTAGCTGGCGTGAGTGAACTCTTGGATATCATCTATGCTGGCATCAACACACTACAAAACCCATGGGATCCAAGTGCTTGCTCTTCTTTTGCTCAGCGTCAAGGCAATCCTGAAGGTCTGAATGATGCTTGCTCCAACACTACTAATGCTCCATTTCAAATGCCATGGGATCCTGGCGGTTTTTCACAAGATCGGCTTGGGGGCAAGCCAAATTTTATGGAGGGGGGATTGTCAGCGACCTATCTACAAGAGTGGGCCGATGGGCCGCAACTTGTGCTATGGTCTGCTGGGATCCAAGATACCGAGGAGACTGGAAGGCATATATACCTTCAGAGCGACCACGAGGAGGCTTGGCTGGGAACCGGACAGAAAGGCGGCTTCGGCCGAGGCTAGGCGAGGCGTGCGTTCTGTTGCTTGTGTCTCCTTCTTCCTCCTCAGATTCCCACTTCCTCTTCAATGTTCGTCTGAATCTGGCCTTGTAATCGGGAATTGAGCTGAAATACTAGTAGACTCTTACATAGATGCAGCTAACCAAATAATACTTGCTTCTCGAAAGGCGCCTCGGGTAGTTGGGGAATATGTTCTTACTAAGGTAATTTTAAATCGCGTTCTTTGCCAAATGAATATAGAGCTTGATAAAATTTGTAATACCTTATTGTGTGTTCTTTTAATGTCAACAGATTAATTTGCATTCTTACATTTTTCCTGCTGTTTTTCAGCATCCATGGCCAGTGCGCAGTCATCATGTTCGATGTCACCTCCCGGCTTAACTACAATAACGTTCCCAACTGGAACAGGGACATCTGTAAGTAAAATTTCTGCTCTTCGAGAATATCTTCAGTCTACAGATAGCTCTTATTTCACCGATTGTCCTAAATTGGTCTGACACATCTCTTGAACTGTTCTAAATATTTTTTTGCAATCAGGGTGTGCGAGAACATCCTGATTGTCCTATGCGGCAACAAGGTGGACATGAAGAACCGGCAGGTGAAGTTCAAGATGGTGACCTTCCACAGGAAGAAGAGCCCAGTAGTAGATGATATGTGATTTCTTTATTAAGTGTTTGAGAAAAAAGAATGAATGGAAAGCTGAATCAGTCTTTTTATCATTCTGCTTCAAGTCATTTTGGTTTGATCTGCTCCTGCTCCAGATCTCGGGTGAGCATCTGTACGAGCTACCATCTAGGGGGGCATCTTCTCTGGTGAGCTTCTGTACGAGCTAGCAGCCTCTCACAGTTTCTTTTTTCCAAGTCGATCTCCCCTGTTGTCTCATATTTTCATCTTTTTTAAACTGCAAGGTTCTTGTTTGGAGTAGAAATCGTTTGGAGCAGTTCCAGTTTGTGCTTCATATGCTACAAACAAACATGTTTTAAAAAAATCATTCTTACACTTCTTTTTTTAATCTCTTCTTACGTGTGAGGCATCGCGATTTCTGAATTCTTATAATCTACCGGCAACCTGCCCAGTCATGGTGATTTCTAAACTGTTCTGATGTGCAGGTCAAGGAGAGCCAAATATCTCTTACATATGATGAACAACATATTATGGAGAACCTGCAACCATAAGTGATGTTTTTCGCCGTAAAATTGATGGATACTTTTCTGGCAGGTAGTGCCATGAGGACTCTTTCAGGCTCAGCTATATCTCCCAGTTCATTGTAACTTCACCAAAGTGCTGCAAATTGATGCAGTGTTGGAAAACGCATGTGCTGGCCGCTGTGTATAACTAATTTTTCTTACGGTAAAAATCTGAAAGTCACATGACTTGTTTAATTATAGGGCCATCCTTATGAATCGGCTAGCCTTAGCAATTACTACTGAGAGCCTTGATGTGTAAATAATTTAGGGAGGTGAACAATATTTTTCACTCTTACAGCCATGCTTCTCAGTAATAGACTTACAGTTCACCGAATCAAAGTAATGGTCTTTAGGGAAGAATTCAAATGTTGTTTTGGGGGCTTTGTGAGAGCTAGATCTAACTCTACTTGCTAGCTATTTTGTTGAGAATTCAACAGAAAGACATGGTCATATGGTCTATTTATCCATGGAGGTGCAATATGGTAATACTTCGTGCATTATGTATGTGAACTACTAATTTTTGTGATAACTTCCTTCTTTAATCAAGAACATTTTCTCCACTAATTAATATTGTTTTGTGTTGAGAAGTGAAACTTTGGCACAAATCTCCAGATTACACTATGAAAGACAATCAGCGTAGCCCCAGATTCAGATATCACTAAAGTGTTAATATTTTGAGAATTCAAGTTACAATTGTGATCAATGCAAATATAGCAGTAGATATTTCGCCCAACTGCGAGTTGTCGTGTTCACCACAGAGACTAGGCGATCTACAGTCAAGTTTCGGCTAAAGCTAGATGGCAATAAAATGGTAGATTTGCAGGAATTTAAATATAACTAGCAAAGCGTCTTTTTGGTATTTTCAGATTAGGAATTAACACTTGAACAGAGCAACAAATATTAAAGGACACACAAACACTAGCAGACCGTACTGAGACAGGGAAGAAGCAGGTTTCAGGGACAGGGATAGTGTCGTGTCTCGTTGCACGGACACCGGGAGTATAGGATACCCCTTTTAGGTTCGGCACGGGGCGCGAAGGAGGCTGAGAATCGTCTTCTTGGGCGGAGTCTAGATCAAGCTCTCCTCTCCACGATCAAAGCATGCAACCAAAGGGACACAAGGAGCTACCCAGGTTCAGGCCGCCCGGAGGCTAAAAGCCCTACTCCTGCATGTCTGGATTGATGGGTTCTTCATAGTGTGGCTTACAATGGAACCTCCCGGATAGGGTACCCGGAAGGGTTTTGGCTGGAGGTAGAAGAAGGACAGATCCTGACCCGGAGGAGATCACCTTCCTCTCTACCTTCGCAGCCCTAGTCTAGTCTTGCTCTGGTTCTAGCTTGTGTTCGTCCTTGGTCGACCTTCCCCTCCTCCGTGCCTTGGTCCTCCTTTTATAGGCTAAGGGGTTGCCACAGGGTCACGTGAGGGGCGTGAGGGACCTTCGGGGTGAAGGACCCTCCTCATCTAGTTTAGGGGAGACGTGGCCTCTCCTCAGCCTAGCGTCTCCTTTGGGTTAGGTGGGAGCGTCCGCCTTGGGGTGGACAGGAGCTGACACCACCACGGGACGTGCTTCCCGCCCGCGCTGCCTTCGCCTTGCTTCCCAAGTCTTCCGCGGTGAGGTGGAGTGCTTATCCACAGGACGTGGGGAAGTACCCGAGAGGGAGCCTGGCCTCCTGCCGGGAACTCGGGCTCTCGGGTCCTTCCTGGCCTTCTTGCTTGATTCGGGGACCCGGAAGGTCCCCAGGACCGGAGCCCTTAGTCGACGTAGGCCATGCGTGTCTTGACGGTGAACCCGCCAGCTTGACTTGAGTCTTGGTCTTGTCCATCTTCATCTTGGGCCCACATGGGGTGGACCCACTTTGGCAGTACTAGGGGAACCCCATGTTCCACTGTTGCGACAGTAGCCCCCGGGCATGGTCCCGGCGGCTCTTGCTCCAGCTGCCGGGGCCATGGCCTAAAGATAGGTCAAAGTGGGTCCCGGGCACCTGGTCTTCTCAGCTCCGTTGGGGACCCGCCGAGGCGAGGTAGAGACGAGCCCCCGGGTCCTGTTGACTGAATCACGGCGAACGTTGCGATTCATACGGACCCCGTGCTTATCTTGGAATCCAACGGGCGAAACGCGCAGAAATCGGCACGCCCCCTCGATCCCCACGTCCGTCGGAGTAATGGGGCCGCGACGTGACGTGTGGGATGCCTTATAAGCCACGACTGGCTTCCACTGTAGCCGTTACCTCTCCAGATTCGCCGAAATCCCCAAATCGCCGCCTCCGCCTTCGTCCTCCTGACTCTGCTCCGCCGCCTCCTCTTGCTGCCATTGCACCAAACTCCCTTCTGCTCCAATGGCTCGACTGAAAGCTCTCGCCCGGAGGAAGAAGAGCGCGGGGGCCTCGCCCACCGAGAAGCCGCTGTCCCCAAAAACCAAGAGATCGCGGCGGAGATCGGCGCGCAACGCCGAGCAGGTGAACTCAAGAGGCAGACGGCCTTGTTCCCCAGCTGCTTCGCCGACGATACGGAGATGATGCGGAAGGCGGGCACTTCGGGGTGATGGAGTCTGCTGGCGCCGATGGTGTCCCAGCCAGGAAAGCGTCGGAGATCTTTCCGCGTCGGCGACCAGGACACCCAAGCAGATCCCCATTTTCGACAGCTTCATGTTGATGGGGCTTGTCCCCCCTTTCTCTGATTTCTTCATGGAGATCTTGCGCGCGTACAAGCTGAAGCTCTTGCATCTGACGCCAGGCGCAATCCGACTTGGCGGTCTTCGCTTACGCCTGCGAGGCGTTCGTCGGGGTGATGCCGTCCGTGGCGCTGTTCCGCCACTTCTTCTACCCTCGCATTGGGGGCCAAGGCTGGATGGGAGGCAGTGTCACGTTCTGCTTCCGTCCGAAGATCAAGTGGGCCTACCCCCTCTGGAGACCAAATCCAAATGGGATGAGTGGAGGGATCACTGGTTCCTGGTCGGGGTGCCAGAAGCCGATGCTCAGCTTGAGGAGCCGACGGAGCGTCCAGTGGATCTGGACACTTGGAGAAGCGTCAGCTTGCAGGATGAACAATTCTCGGCGGTCGTGGCGCGCTTCAGACTTCTTCGCGAGAAAGAAGTTTCCGGAGCCGCCATCGTTGCTCATTTCCTCCGCAACCGCCTTGCGCCGCTGCAGAAACGCCCACACCCGGCCTGGAACTTCCAGGGCCCCGGGGATCCTCTCGCCTGAGGTGTCCCGACATGGAGGAAAACCTTGTCCGGGATAACGTGAGAGGGACCTTCACTCCAGGGGTCAAGTACCAGCTGCCCAAAGGGTTTCTGCCCCTGTGCGACGACCCGGAGAAGGACAAGATCCTGGCGCAGATGCCGGTCTGCAACGCCTTTGGTATTGTAGGCCGGGCTGATCACGGGCCCAAACCTCCTGTGGTGAAGACCCGCAAGGCCAGGGCACCTTCCAGCCCTGAAGAAGGAGAATACTGGGAGTCCAACGACGAGAGCGAGGAGGAATCCGAAGAGGAATTCTCCGGTTCTGACGACGACGAAGGTGGCGACGGGCGCGAGACCGACGCCTCCGACAGAGACGAAGATGCTGGCGACGACCCGGTTGCCAGCGTGACGATGATGAAGATGACGATGACGAGGAGGGGCTGCTCCGCCCCCGCAGTCTGCCCTCGGGGTCGATGCTGCCCCAGACCCGAGTGTCCGCAGCCGTTCCCCGCCAGTCGTGGTGGTGGGGAACGATGAAGACCATGTGGATGAAGAAGCGAGCGCCGCGGACTTCGTCCGAGCCCCCCGCCAGAGCTTCACCGGCCGCCTGTCACCCGTGATGGAGCCGCCTGCTGCCTTGGGAGAGCCGCCGGCGAGCCCCCAGGCTTCTTCTGCTGCGTCGGTAGACGTTCCCCCGGCAATGGGCAACAAGCGTACCCGGGAGTAAGCCCTTCGCTTCTTTCTTGCACTTTGCATTTCCTGCCTTCCCCAAGGAAAATGACCGAATGTTGGTGCAGGGGTACTCCTTCCTTGGGTACTGGCAAGAGACGGCGTGATACGGCGGAGGACGACACCGCCACTAGCCTTGGAGCCGGTGGAGGGGGATGCTTCCTCCTCCCATTGCAGAACTTGAAGGCCGTCGGGGGAGCGGAGTGGGGAGCGTGACGGCGACCTCCCTAGCCACCCGGGAAAAGCGCTCGACGCCCTGACGCCGAGCAAGCAGGTAACCCAGAGCTTGCGGGTAACTTCGTTTTCTTGACGCACCAATGCTTTTCCTGACATCCTTTTGTTCCCAGATGCTTCAGTGGCCAACGTCTTTTCTCCCGGCGGCCTTCTGGTGGGACTAGCCAGGAGAAACCACCTTCCCTCTCGCCTTCAGAGGGTCAAGAGGTGACCAAGGCGCCCCGAGTTCGCGGGCTATGGGAACGCAGACCGCGAACCCTGTTCCGGGTCCAAGCCTCGATTTGATAGAAAGCTCCTTGATGACTGGGACAGTGTTAACGACTTTTGCCGCTTTTTCCACTGATTCCGGCGCCAGTAAGGAGATGGCGGCGCTGATGAAGATCAAGGAGAGCCTGGCCGCCAACCGCATGAAAAGTGTGCCTGCCCCGGGAGGTCCCCCGGCAGCTACTCCAGGGTTCACCATCAGTGGTGACGACGCGATGGATGCCATCATCCGCGGGATAGCTCAGCTGGGCAAAGATCTGTGCGACCGTGAGGCCGCCGTCGTGGGGACCATCGAGAGTGTCGAGGACTGATCCAGAAGGGGATGGACAAGCTGAACCGCTTGGCAACCCAGATCACCACCTTGCTCCCGGCTCTCGAGAAGAAAGATGCAGACCGGAAGGCCGAAAGTGAGCGCCAAGGTAAGGTCATCCTGGCGAAAGAGCGGCAGCTAGCATCCCGGGAGGCAGAACTGGCTGAGAAGGAGAAGACCTTGGAGCTCCAGAAACTCCAGCAGGAGCAGCAGACCGAGAAGCGCCTAAGGGAGGCAGAGGACCGCCACCGTGAAGAGCTCGAGGTCAAGGATAAGGACATCCAACTCTGGAAGTCCAAAGAGCAAGAGGCCGTCCAAACCATCGAAGATGTCAAGAATGCCCTCCATCAGGAGCAGGAGTCCGTCCGAGCTTTGCAGCAGCAGGCCAAGAGTGACGGCCAGAAGATGTCCGAGCTGAAGGAATCCTTGGAGGCGCAGTGTAAAGAGCTTGCAGCACTGAAGGAAGGCCATCAAAAGCTGATCCAGGCCAACTCCCAGGCATCCTCTGAGCTGTCCGAGCTTCGCCGTCTTAACCAGGAAGGTTTCGCCGAGGTTGAGGCCGCCTGCGATTTGGCGACGACGCGAGTGAGGCGGCTGAATCTGCCCACCGAAGCTCCGGTGCTGGAACCACAGCGGCAGAGTCTGCCTCTCGTCGCAAGATTCATCAGGGGAGTGGCCGCTGATCTCCGTCTTTCAAGAACAAGATGGTCACCCAGCTTGTGAGTGACAAGCACGAGACGAGCAAGGTGACGGCGGCCTTGGTGATGGCGTCCTTCAGGGAAGCCCATCCTGGCGTTGCCTTGCCAGATTTCTCGACCTCGTCGCCTTCCAGGACTTCACTCCAAGCGGTGTCGGCTCCCGCGACTGCACTTGCCATGAGGAAATTCCCGCCTCACTAGTTGCCCTGCACCATGTTTGGGCACTTCGTGCCCCCAATAAACTTTGCGTCAGATCTCATGTATCAGCTTATTGAAACTTGCTTGTAATAGGCTAGAACTTGCTATGCTACTCTAGTTCTCGGGTTGCTTTTATTTGTCTTTAGCATGTTTTTACTTTTCTCCACGTCCTTGAGGAACTTTCTGGGATGTAAGCTTACCCGCGAGGCCCTGACAGGTCAGGCATGCGCTCGCGAGCCCTACCGATACCCAAAAAGCCGCTCACTCTGTTGGCACGCACGTCCCCGGGGTGTATCAGGTCTGTGCACCGCTTTTTACCCCCGGGAGAGTCGATACCCCATGAGTGCTCGCACGACGGTCGAGCCTTGCCTTTCTAGTTCCGCACATGTTCTGTTACCCGAGAAGTAGATAGCACGTACTGCAGAAACAGGTTTGAGGGTAACTTATCTTTTATTCATCATGGAAGTTCTTGAACGACAACTGGCCACTTCAGGGTACATCTTGTGGCAACACGGTTCTTCCGGGTACACAGCACGAATTGCTTCAACGACTCTTGCGGGGAGGAAGGTTAGCAGCTTCTTCCATCCTGGCACATCGGTCGGCTATGTCCCACAAGTTCTCCAGGGTGTCCACAACGCGGATACTCATCTTTTCACGCATCTTGGGGTTGCGGACGTTGACGTGGAATGCGGCGATGACGGAAGCCTCGCAGAGGTACTTCGGGATAATGCGGTCGACGACGCCCCGGAACCTCCAGATGTAGTGACGCAACGTCTCCTCAGCTTCTTGCTCTAGGTGATAGAGGTCGGAGACGGTTGCAGGGTACGGCGTGCAGCAGGTCTTGAGGTGCTGGCTGGCCTGGCCTTCCATGTCCTCCCGCGAGCGACGCCTGGGGTTGGAGCTCTGGCCAGCACCTTCTTCAGGAAGTTCCATGGGCCGCTTGCCATGGGGGTCCTCAGGCTGTTCCTCCGCCGGAGGTAGTGGCTCGGGGACGGCAGCGCCGTGGTCGATGGTCGGGGCAGGACTCGTGGGAGCGTGGCATTGGAGAGCGTAGTCCAGCAGGTTTTCCAAGCTGTTGATCCATGCCTTCGCACGGGGATCACTCTTGCACTGATCTGGGGGGAAGGAGAGAAGCGCCCGGGCCACGCCCAGAGCTTCCTCTAGCCCCCAGCCTTCCGCGATGCCTGGCACGCTTGCTCTCCAAAGACCTCCCGAGCTCCCGACATGACTCTTGCTTGTGACTGAGGCAGCTGCTTGCCTTGCCCCGAGGAGACGGCTGTTCCTGGAGCGGATCCGGTCGCGGACGAGGAGCTCGAGGCAGCTCTTGACGATCTTGCCGTAGATCGCGAACCAGAAGAAGAACTTGACGACGAGCTTGCTTCCGAAGAAGAGGAGCCTGACGTAGACTCCGAGTTGTCGACGAAGAGCTTGCCGTCGCGGCTGATGTAGGCGAATCCAGCGCTTGCGCCCCCTACCTGGCGCGCCAGATGTCGTGTCTCGTTGCACGGACACCGGGAGTATAGGATACCCCCTTTTAGGTTCGGCACGGGGCGCGAAGGAGGCTGAGAATCGTCTTCTTGGGCGGAGTCTAGATCAAGCTCTCCTCTCCACGATCAAAGCATGCAACCAAAGGGACACAAGGAGCTACCCAGGTTCAGGCCGCCCGGAGGCTAAAAGCCCTACTCCTGCATGTCTGGATTGATGGGTTCTTCATAGTGTGGCTTACAATGGAACCTCCCGGACAGGGTACCCGGAAGGGTTTTGGCTGGAGGTAGAAGAAGGACAGATCCTGACCCAGAGGAGATCACCTTCCTCTCTACCTTCGCAGCCCTAGTCTAGTCTTGCTCTGGTTCTAGCTTGTGTATTAGGGGAACCCCATGTTCCACTGTTGCGACAGATAGAAACAACAACACAAAAGACCAGGAATTTAATTAACACCACAAACACGTTTGTGCACAAGTGCTACACACAAGCTTCAGGTTTTAACAAGAACATACATACACGAACAAAGTACTACAAAGGGTCACGAGTAGTTGAACTAGTACACATGCAAACACATATTTTTATTCAGAAATTAAGAGAGAGAGGATCGAATGGATTCAACCACGGAGAACTGCTTGCTTGGTGTTGAGGAGCAGCAAGAATGGACGCTGGATGGAGGGCTTCAGTTCGTTCTGCCCCTAGGCAGAATCGGCAGCACTCGAAGATGAGAAGGGCAGCAACACTTGTGTTCGAGAGGAACAGCAGCAGGCTTGTGGAAGAGGAGCTGCAGCAGGTCGTTGAGGAAGAAGGTGCAGCCGTCTCCCGGAGCAGGTCGTCGTCGTCTTCGTTGGTTTGTTGATGAAGAGGAAGCAGAGAAGAAGACAGGGGTGGATGTAGAAGCAGGGGAAGCAGGGAAGTAGACAGGGGTGGATACGGAGGAACTTCGGGTCACCGTCTTTGCTGGTTCGTTGATGTCGAACAGCTAGTCGCAGGGCAGTGGCGAGTGGTGGTGGCGCAACTGGTGGTGGTGGTGGCTTGATGGCGCGCCGCCGCACCTGGCCTGGTTATGGTGGCGGCCGGTGGTGGAGAAGGAGCTCGTGGGATTGGGGAATAGAAGTGCTAGGCCTAACTGCCGATGGAGGCTGCAGCTTCCTTTTCATCTCGATCTGATCTGGTCATTTTGCATATGTGTCCCTCCATTTCTCTTCTTTCTTCACAAGATCATCCCTGCATTCTTCGGCCTGCCCCTTGGATATTTAGTCTTCTTTGCACTCAGGTCCCTCTGACTAAGTTGATACGCAGCAGCTTGTCCAAATAATCCATATTAGAAGAATTTGTGCCTTGTCGCACTAATCTGCAAGGAATGGAAGCAAGAATGTAAATATGTTCATTTAGGCATTATTCTTCTTTCTAACAACGATTTGTAGTCCATTTGACCAATGAAACAATATAGGAACTTCAGAAAATGGCCGATAAAAATGGTATAAATATGATGCATATCATACCCCCACACTTAAACCTTTGCTTGTCCTCAAGTAAAGCTGATTGGAATTTAAAATGACATTAACTAAAAATGAACAGTGACCTTTCTTGAAGATATATGGATCCATGTGGTTATGAATCATTTCTAGGTTTAAACTTATGAATTGCGCATGACAAATTCAGAATGAGATTTCAGTAGAACTTTCAAGTGCTTCAAAGTTTTAAAAACATTGGACTACTAGGATACTCTACAGGCAATAAAGTTAAATAAAATGATCCAAACAATAGCCAGAATGCAAGGATGTAAATGCTGAGTTAGAGCTTCACATGTCACCGATCCCTAGATCATGGCATGCTAATGCTAATGCAAATGTTAGTATGCAGATGGTCTTTAGTTAGTTTAGTTAGTGCTTCACATACTACAGATCCTGAGATCATAGTATGCTAATGCTCAAAATTCAGAGTGCTTCATCCTCCTGAGAGGGAATTCTGCAAAACTTTTTCAGGTTAGTGCTTCACATACCACAATCCCGAGATCATGGTTGCTAATGCAAAACCTGTTAATTTGTAAACATGGAACTTGAAATGAACTTTCATGAGTTAGTGTTTCACATGTCACCGATCCAGAGATCATGACATGCTAATGCAAAATTGTTAAGTAGAGAAGGCTACTAAGAGGATCATGATATTCAGCTCTAAAACGGAATTGAGCATCCTAGAAATTCAAATATTTTAAGCAAAGAAGCAGAGGAAATTTGTGACTGATTATTTCGTTCTAAATGCATATCTTGCATAACTCATAACTACATGAATGCTTATATACAGAAGGTTAATCACTGAAATTTTTCAAATGATGCAGTAATCCATTTTCAACATTTTGAAATAATGCAACAGAACTAGGGACATGCATCAAATGAATCTCCCCCATACTTAGAATTTACACAAGTAGAAACAATTATCTGGGGTATGAAACAGCTCACCGGGCACATATTGTAACAACTCACAACCTTCTGCATCCTTCTCCTATTCTTCATGCTCTCTTCACTCTTCTCCTTGGTCCACTCCAACCATTGTCCTCAACACCATACCATGAATCCACCAGGATCCCATGGAATGTCGACTCGCATCATGTACAGCCTCAATGAGTAGTGCACAAGCAAAATCCTGAAAGTACAACCACACAAAGACAAACTTGCACAAGTGATAGGGTTTACACCCACTAGATCATCAATTGAGTAACCAATAATGTAAGTATAACAATAAAGCACATGGTTATAATGATAAGCATTCAGATGTGTGATATGAGCAATATTAAAGCATGCATCCTTAGGCAGAATTCTAGGCTTTGAATTATTTGTGCCATCATAAGCATCATACACAATGTCACAATCAAGATTTTTGTGATCAAAATCCAGCAAGTCATTTTTCAGTTCTTCCTTTAGCAATGGTATCATGTAGTGCAAGGTAATGGTAGAAGGTTCACAAGGAAACATATCATCAAGAGGGTTAGATAAACCTGTTTCGCCATGCTCTTGTACGATATCATCCTTGTTCACTTGAATCTCTTCTTTCTATCCATCTTCAACTGCAGCAGCTTCTTTATCCTGTAGCTCAAGCTGAAATGAGACTGTGTTGCTGAGCTTCTCTGTATCATCAAACACTTCTTTGGGTGCTTGCAGTTCAGGAGGATACTCCATCGGCACAGACCCTGGGAGTTGGTGTTGGGGCTCAAGTGTTGTTGTTTGTGAAACACTCTCATTCAGCTTCTTCATTTGTGAATTTATCTGGTCCATCAACTCTTGTTGTTTCTTCTTGAATTCTGCTACCCAAGATAAATGCTCTTCTAGAGGAGTGGACTGAGCACTTGACTGAGGATGTTCTTGATGAAATTCAGGGGCATAAGCTCGAGCTGCATAGGATTGATGTTGATTGTACTGGTTCTTCTCTGGACACCTAAGTTCCTGCACTGGATAACTAGGAGAAAATGATGAGATAGGTGGGCTGTTGTTCCTACATGTCATATTTGGGGTCTCAGGCCATCCAGCAGAATATTTGTTGTGGTATTGATAGGGTAAGGGTGCCCGATCTTTCGATGAGATGGATAACTCTCGATTTGGGTGGAGGTCGACGTTGACGATCCGACTACAAACGTGCGGGACGTTGCGCCTTAGCAATCGCTACACCAACTTCCGAGGCTATTGATCTCGCCGGGGCTAGATCAACCTGATCCGTAGATCAATTCCTGCAGGCAATCGAAGAACCAGCAAGAATTATAGATGCAATCAAGATATTGCGGATAAAAGATGAAAGCTTTATAGATGGGATTCTGCAAGTGCGTAGTACAAGAGGTCTGAACCGACACTGTTGCCTATGGCGAAGAATAGCAATGGCTAAGTCTTAAACTAAACAAAATCCGAGTCTAAACGACGACCTAACGGAGGTATATATGGAGGGACAGAGGGGGATTCGGCCAGCCTTGGAAAAGGAGGTCGAATTCCACCCTAAGTCGGTTCCCTTCCACTTATACGGACTCTAATTGTTCACGTACTTAATTTGGACGAAAATACACGGGCCTGGCCCAACTAAAAGGTGACGCAGCACCATATGAATATATGGACGAAATTATGAAGTGGAAAACTCTATATTTCGTCCAAGTCTTCTCCTCTTATTATGGTGGCTTCGATGTCCTGAAATCTCTAGTTGTGGCGTCATCTTCAATCTTCCCATGCTTGCTGCCATCCTCTCCATGCGTGATCCGGCTCCATTGTTTGTCCCTCTCATCCATGCTAGGGCCATCATTCCTAAGTGTGACAAACATATCCGATTTAGGCAGCATCATATGTTCATGTATATGAGGATTGATTCCAAGAAACGAAAGTACCTGATAATTAAGTTGCCATGCACGAGCTCGTGTGAGAGGTCCTTGTATTGTGGCTGTAGGTGCAACGGTTGTATCAACATGTGGGATGTCCTCATCATCCTCCCTTTCTTGAAATGAAGTCGTCCTCGACGCAATGTCATCATCCTCTCCCAAGTATGGCTTCAAATCTGCAATGTTAAATAACGAACTTACCGTACCAAAATCTGCAGGAAGCTCAAGTTTGTATGCATTATCATTAATTCGTTCTAACACTTTAAATGGACCAGCAGCTTGTGGCATTAATTTTGACTTGCGCAAATCAGGAAAACGCTCTTTGCGCAAATGTAACCAAACAAGATCTCCAACATCAAACACAACATGCTTTTTTCCCTTATCACTGGCAACTTTAAATTTAGCATTCATATGTTCTATATTGGCCTTAGTAGAAGCATGCAATTTCAATATCAACTAGCGGTGTGGCCCGCGCATTTGCGCGGCTAGAATGACAATTCTGATTTTTTCTCAGATTTAGTTCAATTTTGATTTCATAATATTTGAATACTGCACTTATGTTGAGCTAACAATAAGAACGCTGCTTTATCATTAAATCTTCACCTAAATGATAATTCAAATTTCACTGTAACGTTAATCCGCCTTTATCACCCTTAAATATTTAAATCTAATTTTTTTTTGATATTCTTGAAGTATAAATTGAGATCTGATTGTAATCTTACTTGATCTGATTGTTCAACCCTTAAATTTATTGGCTTAACCGTGGTGAAAAATCCAATAACATCTAAAAATTGAAAGATAAATAAGAAGTCGATAATATGACATGAATTATGAATACTGGTTTTGAATTTATAAATGATGTGAAAATATGCACATGTAAAGTAAATAATGTTGTATGCCGTAGTGGACAGAATATATGCAAATACAAAATTTAGTGCATGTTCCCTTTTCTCTTAACATCTTGTACTATAGACACTGATACGTTTTTTTTAATCTTAACAGCTCTACATTCTTAAAAATCATCCAAGTCGGTCAACATCATCAGCTCCTTTATGTATTGTAATTTCTTCTGTCATTCATATATATTTCCTTGGTTAATTCCTTTCAGTGCTATTGTTATGCCACAATTTAAAAAGTTAAAAAAAGTAATGCTCAAGCTGGAAACATTACCTTTAGTATTATACTGATATCTGCTAAAGATATTTGCTGATGCAACATCGCCAATAAAATTTGAAGATTTTCATTAAAACTCAGTCTTTCACGTCTAACTGGAGGAGAGACTATATTATCTGCACATGGAGAAACTACAAAAGGTTGATTAGATGTTCTTGAATAAATACGTGCTGGCTTTCACAAAAAAATTATGCTGTGAGGAAAACCAAACTTTTGATACGTACAGAGATTTGGTACCAATTACGATATTGAAGAATTCTTTGGATCAATTGATCAACATCTAAATGTTCCTGGAAAAGATGCTTCGTATTATTTATCAGATCTTCGATTGTCCAGTCCAAAGAGCCACAGTCGCTGGATATGTTCTTTGTAACGAAACTGTCTACAATTGACCTTCAGTCCAATATGGAACCGCGGCATCCTCCACTATGAATGAATCATCCAGTTCATGGAAATCCTATGTAATTATTGAAATTAACTACTCATGTATCAGTTTGTTTAAATCCTAGAAAACAAAATTCAGTTAGAGTGCTGGTCATTAGCATCACTGATACAGGAAAAACTATTACTGCAGTGAGTAAAAGTACTTGGTAAACCCATGTTACCGAAAACTTAAACTGATATGTACTTGGAACAAAACTTTGATGTATTTTGTTCAATTTAAAGGAAGGGACGAAGATATCCTTTTCTTCAATGTCCAAATGTCTCCTGGCCACTCCACAAATCCCTTCAATAATGATCTAGAACTTAAACCTCACCTCAATATCAATCACAGACTGCACACATAACGAATATATCTGTGTATATTTCTCAAATTCATATCATACGATGCAAATCAAGACAAAATATTTAGCAACTGAACCAAGAACGTGTAAGATAAATATCTACAGTTTCCACAGATCAGCAAAAAAAAAGAATCCAAACCTGTTTCGGTTCACCACCATCTGTCAATAGCTAGAGCCCATGCATGCCTAATGCGTTTGTGACGTGAGTCCCTGCCAATGCATGCATGCAGCTATTCTCTGATACCTTTCATCGTGTCGTCAAGTGCTCCTAATTGCATCATCTGATCGAGTACTCCAGGCCGACGGCCTCCTCTCCAGTGCCTTCCGTGATGTCTTCCCTCATCTGGTCTAGAGCTCCATGCACGCGAGGCGTCTATCAATCTAACTCGGCCAGAACTGTATGAACCTCGTTTTGTTTGCTAGGACATGCTGCTGGAGTTCGCCGCGGACGGTGGTCCGCTCGCTGAACGATGATAGTTTTTCTCATTCATTAGGGCCACCAAAACCTCCTGCCGACGCTGCTATGCCATGAGAGCTTCCATGAGAGCTGTCGCGCCGTCGATCTCGCCACCATGCAACTATCGTACAAATCTTATACGGGCATGCATGTAGCAACTATCGTACAAATTAATCTTATACGGCCATGCATGTACCGATGCACGTTGTCACACGCACGAATTAGCCGGTTGAGGAATCCAATATTAATACCTTGATTTTTCAAGCCTTGCGTCTATGCCACCGATTGCACCGTCGGGTCTGCCGGCGACAACATGCATGCATGTAGTTAACATCATAGCAGCGCTCACGTCGCCGACTGTTCCGCTCCTCCCGACGGAACCTTTTCGCCCTCCATGCATACGATGCGTGTCGTAGAGGACACAAACTGCTCGTTATTATAATTCCGCCTGATGTTCCTAGCCGTGTCTAGGGAAAGGATCCAGAACTCCAGATTTTATCTCCGGCCCGTCAAATAGGAGTTTGCTTCTATCACGTTTATTTTCCGATCGGGACCGCTTAGCTTTATGTCATTTTTTCACAGGCGTCAATCTGATCTGAACCGTTCCTTATTTCTTGTCTAATCTGAGCCATAGGTTGTCTTGTGTTTTAATTATATAATAGATTCAGCACGTTGTGAAGCATCTAAATTATTTTGCACCGAAGATGGTAAAGGCAATAAATCAATTGGTGCACGAGGAACAAAACCATAAACAATCTCAAAAGGGCACATCTTTGTGGTAGAATGCAACGAACGATTATAAGCAAACTCAATACGAGGTAAACACTCTTCCCACTGTTTTAAGTTCTTTTTTAAAACAGCCCTCAACATAGTAGACAATGTTCTATTCACAACTTTAGTTTGTCCATCAGTTTGGGGATGACATGTAGTACTAAACAGTAATTTAGTCCCCAACTTAGCCCATAAACATCTCCAAAAATGACTAAGAAATTTAGTATCACGATCTGAAACAATAGTATTTGGCACACCATGCAAACGAACAATTTCACGAAAGAATAAATCAGCAACATGTGCAGCATCATCACTCTTGTGACAAGGAATAAAATGTGCCATCTTAGAAAATCGATCCACAACAACAAAAATACTATCCCTCCCCTTCTGTGTACGAGGCAATCCCAAAACAAAGTCCATCGAAATATCCTCCCAAGGAACACTAGGAACAGGAAGAGGCATATATAAACCATGTGGATTAAGGCGTGACTTAGCTTTTTGACATGTAGTGCAGCGAGCAACGAATCTCTCAACATCCCTACGCATCCGTGGCCAAAAGAAGTGTGTAGCAAGCACGTCCTCCGTCTTCTTTACTCCAAAGTGACCCATCAAACCTCCTCCATGCGCCTCCTGCAACAACAAAAGACGAACAGAGCTATCCGGAATACATAGTTTGTTAGCACGGAACACAAATCCATCATTGAGGACGAATTTGTTCCAAGTTTTGCCCGCTGTACAATGTTGCAACACATCTTTAAATTCAGCATCATGCACATATTGTTGCTTAATTGTTTCCAAGCCAAAATTTTGAAATCAAGCTGAGAGAGCATGGTATAACGGCGTGACAAAGCATCAGCAATAACATTATCTTTACCCTTTTTGTGTTTGATAACATAAGGAAAAGATTCAATAAATTCAACCCACTTTGCATGACGCTTATTCAATTTAGCTTGACTACGAATGTGCTTCAAAGATTCATGATCAGAATGTATAACAAATTCTTTGGGCCATAAATAATGTTGCCAAGTTTCTAAAGTACGAACCAGCGCATATAATTCTTTATCATAAGTAGAATAATTCAGACTTGGCCCACTCAGTTTTTCACTAAAATATGCAACAGGTTTACCCTCTTGTAATAACACACCTCCCAAACCAATACCACTAGCATCACATTCAAGTTCAAAAGTCTTATTGAAATCAGGAAGTTGCAATAAAGGAGCATGAGTTAACCTGTCCTTTAGTAACATGAAAGCCTCTTGTTGTGCATCTCCCCAAACAAAGGGAACATCTTTCTTTGTAAGCTCATTCAGCGGCGCTGCAATGGATCCAAAATCTTTCACAAAGCCTATAAAACCCTGCGAGTCCAAGAAAACTCCGCACTTGTGTGACCGTTGTAGGTTGCGGCCAACTCCAAATTGCCTCAATCTTGGCTGGGTCAACTTCAATACCCTGTGCTGTAACAACAAAGCCAAGAAAAGCAACTCGATCCGTGCAAAAGGTGCACTTCTCAATATTTCCAAACAAGCGTGCATTGCGCAAAGCAGTAAAAACAGCACGCAAATGATCCAAATGTTCCTCTAAAGATGTGCTATATATGAGGATATCATCAAAGTAAACTACCACAAAACGTCCAATAAAACTACGCAAAACTTCGTTCATTAAACGCATGAATGTGCTGGGCGCATTAGTGAGACCAAAAGGCATTACTAACCACTCATATAAACCGAACTTAGTTTTAAACGCTGTTTTCCATTCATCCCCTAATTTCATACGAATTTGGTGATAACCACTACGCAAATCAACTTTAGAGAACATGGTAGAGCCACTCAATTCATCAAGCATATCATCTAAACGCGGTATAGGATGACGATAACGAATAGTAATATGATTGATAGCTCTACAATCAGTACACATGCGCGATGAACCATCTTTCTTAGGCACCAAAATAATAGGTACAGCACATGGGCTAAGGGATTCACGAATATGACCTTTGTCGAGTAGTACTTGGATTTGGCGCTGAATCTCCTTAGTCTCCTCCGGGTTGGTACGATAAGGCGCACGGTTGGGTAGTGATGCTCCAGGAATTAAGTCAATTTGATGCTCGATTCCGCGAATAGGTGGCAATCCAGGAGGTACATCTTGTGGAAAAACGTCCACGAACTCCTGCAAAATGTTAGCAACCGCAGGTGGCAAAGAAGGAGGCATGTCCTCAAAAGAAAACAGCACCTCTTTGCAAATAAGAGCATAGCATGTAGTAGTACTCGCATCAATTTCAGAAATATCAGATTTGCTAGCAAGCATGCAATTACTTTTCAAACGAATTTCATTAGCATGTTTCGGATCAGATTTGGAAGTACTTTTAGAAGGCATCAATTCTTTAGCTACAATCTGATTTTCACTCAGTTTTTTCTCCTCATTATGTGCTCTACTAGCTCTAGCAAGATCATCTTTTAAAATATTTTCAGGAGACATAGGAAGTAACACAATTGGCTTATCATTATGAACAAGAGAATATTGATTTGTGCTACCATGATGGACAGAATTCGTATCATATTGCCATGGTCTACCAAGTAAAAGCGCACATGCTTGCATAGGGACAACATCACATTCAACATAATCAGAATATGCAGCAATAGTAAAATGCACACGCACGGTACGTGTTACCTTAACTTTGCCGCTGTCGTTAAACCATTGAATGTAATATGGACGAGGATGAGGTCGTGTCGAGAGAGAAAGCTTCTCAACCATCTCCACACTCGCCAAATTGTTGCAGCTCCCTCCATCAATAATAATGCGAACACAACGATCTTTGACAACGCCCTTGGTATGAAACAGATTATTGCGCTGACTTGGTTCGGCTTTTGTCACTTGTGCACTCAAAGCGCGATGCGCAATTAAGGTCGGGTATCGCTCCGCATGTTCCGCAGCCATGTATTGCGGATCTTGCTCCGTGTTGGTTGCCGCAGATTGCTCATCATGTGCGATTAGAGCCAATGTTGTTTCATCATAATCACTGGCGGAATCGTATCCACCATCGTCAAGAGCAATCATCACACGAGTGGAGGGGCATTCACGTGCAAAGTGACCAAGCCCGCTGCATTTGCGACACTTAATGTTGCTGGTCTTGCCCGTAGAAGCCATGGATGACGAAGAGCTTGTGGCTGGTCCAGCGGATGTACTTGGCTTGGCTGCAGATGGTGGGAATGTAGACGATGTAGACCGTGTGGGGGTGGCCGTGGAAGGAGTCGGAGCAGCAGTCCGGGGCGACGTAGACGGCGTTCGTGGTGTCCATGAAGTAGAACGCCCTGCAGAAAAATTAGATCGTGTCGCCGCTCTCCGATCCTGCACTTCACATTCAGCTTTGCAAGCAAGATGAAACAAACGAGTGATAGTTGTATATTCCTTATATTCCAGAATCGTTTGAATCTCTTTATTTAACCCACCAAAAAATCTAGCAAGTAAAGCTTCCGTATCCTCTACGATACCACAACGAATCATGCCAGTTTGTAATTCCTGATAGTATTCTTCTACCGAATTTTTACCTTGTTCAAGTCTAGTTAATTTCTTTAGCAAATCACGTTGATAGTATGGAGGAACAAAGCGAGTACGCATAGCACGTTTCAGATCAGTCCAAGTAGTAGGTGGATTATCATGATGCAAACGACAATATTCAGACCACCATATGGAAGCAAAACTAGTGAACTCACAAGTAGCAGCCGTAACACGTCTCTCCTCAGGATAATCTAAGCACGAAAAACGTTGTTCTAATTCTAATTCCCAAGAAAGGTACGCATCAGGATTATAACGACCATCAAAAGGTGGAACATGCAACTTCAGTTTTGCAACATGGTCATCGTCACGTACCAGCGGCCGTAGAGGCAGGCGCGCGTTGCGGGGATGGACGCGTGGACGTCCAAGTGCCGGTTGGAGGCCCCATCCTCTGCCTCGTTCTCGCCTTCGTATTCGTCCTCCCCGTCATACGTCTCGTGGCGCGCATCGGCAGCCGCAGCGCCCGCAGCAGACGTCTGCGCATGCTGGAGAGGAACTCGCTGGGCGCGGCCGGCGTGCCTAGGAGCGGGTGGAAGGCGGCGCAAACTCTTGAAACTTTTCGTCGAGCTTGGCGGTGAAAGACGAGTCGAGGCCCTCGATCTTCTCCATGGTTTCACCAAAACGTTTATCCACGTCTTGCATGTGGTCGCTGACAATGCTCGTGAAGTGGCCGTGGAGCTCCGCGTTGGTCATCTTGTCCAGGTCGGCAGCCGTCGGAGAACCTGACATGGTTAGTACTTCAAAAGCACAGAAATATGGTGTATGGGTGACAGGAAAGTGGTGGAATCAACGCGCTATCAAGCAAGCAAACCAATATTCTTACTCGTTCTTACCCTGCAGCAGGTGGTGCCTAGCAACCGAGGGGACCAAACGTCAAGAAGATTGAGAATAGCGATTACCAGGTGGCGTCAACGCACGGTGTAGGAATATGTGGAGCTGTAGGAGGCTGTAATATCTGTAGCAACAATTCAAAACAGCAGTGCAACAAGTTGAATAAATGCTCAACGACGGTACCGTGCTGGCCGTAGGCTAGACCCAACTAGAGACGCGAGCCTAGAACACCAACGAGTCAAGGCGCGGCCACACAAGCACAAAAATAGAGCTCAACAGCAAGATATAAGTGAAGATCGCAGAAAATTTCCGACTATTTTACTAAAAAGGCCAAAAACTCGACCTTCCCGAACTCTTTTGGGAATTCTGAGCGCTCGAAAAGCAAACATACGAAGTGAGTTTGGCTGGATGCGCTTTTTTCTCACGACGATTTTGAGTGGTCGAACGTCGAAAACGGAGTTCGTATGCAAAAGTTATGGCCGGTCAAAGTTTGCTGTCCAAAACTGTCCAATTCGGACTGGACTAGTAGAAATCGTGGTCAACCCGACTTGGATGCGGATTGACTTTTTTTTTTGAATTTTTTTATATCAGAACGGAGAACAAACCCTAATCCAAGTCGGGGAAGGTGGTGTGGCGGCGGTATAGATGGTGGTGGTGGTTCGGGTTTAGGGTTTAGGCGATGCGGAAGAGATGGTGGCGGTGGTACCGTGGATGGATGATGGTGTTGGTGGTTCGGTGTTTTGGGCGATGCGGAATAGATGGTGGGCGGCTAGGGTTTGGTGGTGGCGGTGCGGCGGCGGCAAGACGAATATGAACAGAACTCGAAACTCTAAAGATCAAGACGCTACGACCAGCACTCGACACGACGATGCAGACACAAACTCAACAATGCAAAAACTGAAAAGAAAAGATGCAAAGGCTCGAATTGTTTCTGGGAAAAGATCTACCCTAATATTTTTGGCTTTTTCGAGGACTGTAGGACAGAATAGATGCAATCTACACTAGGAAAACTGTAAGATCTCACCGAGAAACCTGAAATCTGATACCACTTGATAGGGTAAGGGTGCCCGATCTTTCGATGAGATGGATAACTCTCGATTTGGGTGGAGGTCGACGTTGATGATCCGACTACAAACGTGCGGGACGTTGCGCCTTAGCAATCACTACACCAACTTCCGAGGCTATTGATCTCGTCGGGGCTAGATCAACCTGATCCGTAGATCAATTCCTGCAGGCAATCGAAGAACCAGCAAGAATTATAGATGCAATCAAGATATTGCGGATAAAAGATGAAAGCTTTATAGATGGGATTCTGCAAGTGCGTAGTACAAGAGGTCTGAACCGACACTGTTGCCTATGGCGAAGAATAGCAATGGCTAAGTCTTAAACTAAACAAAATCCGAGTCTAAACGACGACCTAACGGAGGTATATATGGAGGGACAGAGGGGGATTCGGCCAGCCTTGGAAAAGGAGGTCGAATTCCACCCTAAGTCGGTTCCCTCCACTTATACGGACTCTAATTGTTCAGGTACTTAATTTGGACGAAAATACACGGGCCTGGCCCAACTAAAAGGTGACGCAGCACCATATGAATATATGGACGAAATTATGAAGTGGAAAACTCTATATTTCGTCCAAGTCTTCTCCTCTTATTATGGTGGCTTCGATGTCCTGAAATCTCTAGTTGTGGCGTCATCTTCAATCTTCCCATGCTTGCTGCCATCCTCTCCATGCGTGATCCGGCTCCATTGTTTGTCCCTCTCATCCATGCTAGGGCCATCATTCCTAAGTGTGACAAACACATCCGATTTAGGCAGCATCATATGTTCATGTATATGAGGATTGATTCCAAGAAACGAAAGTACCTGATAATTAAATTGCCGTGCACGAGCTCGTGTGAGAGGTCCTTGTATTGTGGCTGTAGGTGCAACGGTTGTATCAACATGTGGGATGTCCTCATCAGGTATGAACCATGCTCTTGAGCAAAATTCATACAAAAACAATCTGGAGTGGGAGAATAACCACCACGCTGGCAATCAGTGGGCGTATGGCCGTGAGTACCACAAATGTGACATATAGGGGCAGCATGAGAATAACCATGGGAATAAGGATCAGAATGCATAGGCCCATCATCTAAAACTATACCTCGCTCCAGCGCTAATTGATGCAATCTTTGAGAAAGCTTACTTACATGTTCTTGAAGATTTTTCTTAGAAATAGAGCAACCATTCACCTGTCCATGATGATCTGAATAGTAAGCCATATCCAAGGTGAAACTGGTTCTATCACAACCTGTACAAAAGAAAGAAGAAACAAAGAGAAACACAGAAAATAAGTAGAGCAAGGGTTAGAGGTTAATAATATGCACAAAAAAGCAAACAAAGACCTAGTCTATAGCCTAACTCAATTGTTCGACGCTAGTCCTCGACAACGGCGCCAATTTGATCAATGCAAATATAGCAGTAGGTATTTCGCCCAACTGCGAGTTGTCGTGTTCACCACAGAGACTAGGCGATCTACAGTCAAGTTTCGGTTAAAGCTAGATGGCAATAAAATGGTAGATTTGTAGGAATTTAAATATAACTAGCAAAGCGTCTTTTTGGTATTTTCAGATTAGGAATTAACACTTGAACAGAGCAACAAATATCAAAGGACACACAAACACTAGCAGACCGTACTGAGACAGGGAAGAAGCAGGTTTCAGGGACATGGATAGAAACAACAACACAAAAGACAAGGAATTTAATTAACACCACAAACACGTTTGTGCACAAGTGCTACACACAAGCTTCAGGTTTTAACAAGCACATACATACACGAACAAAGTACTACAAAGGGTCACGAGTAGTTGAACTAGTACACATGCAAACACATATTTTTATTCAGAAATTAAGAGAGAGAGAGAGGATCGAATGGATTCAACCACGGAGAGCTGCTTGCTTGGTGTTGAGGAGCAGCAAGAATGGACGCTGGATGGAGGGCTTCAGGTCGTTCTGCCCCTGGCAGAATCGGCAGCACTTGAAGATGAGGAATAGCAGCAGTCTTGTGGAAGAGGAGCTGCAGCAGGTCGTTGAGGAAGAAGGTGCAGCCGGCTCCCGGAGCATGTCGTCGTCGTCTTCGCTGGTTCGTTGATGAAGAGGAAGCAGAGAAGAAGACGGGGGTGGACGTAGAAGCAGGGGAAGCAAGGAAGTAGACAGGGGTGGATACGGAGGAGCTTCGGGTCGCTGTCTTCGCTGGTTCCTTGATGTCGAACAACTGGTCGCAGGGCAGTGGCGAGTGGTGGTGGCGTAGCTGGTGGTGGTGGTGGCTTGATGGCGCGCCGCCACGCCTGGCCTAGCTGCGGCGATGGCCGGTGGTGGAGAAGGAGCTCGTGGGATTGGGGAATAGAAGTGCTAGGCCTGGCTGCCGATGGAGGCTGCAGCTTCCTTTTCATCTCGATCTGAGCTGGTCATTTTGCATATGTGTCCCTCCATTTCTCTTCTTTCTTCACAAGATCATCCCGACATTCTTCAGCCTGCCCCTTGGATATTTAGTCTTCTTTGCACTCAGGTCCCTCTGATTAAGTTGATACGCAGCATCTTGTCCAAATAATCCATATTAGAAGAATTTGTGCCTTGTCGCACTAATCTGCAAGGAATGGAAGCAAGAATGTAAATATGTTCATTTAGGCATTATTCTTCTATCTAACAACTATTTGTAGTCCATTTGACCAATGAAACAATATAGGAACTTCAGAAAATGGCAGATAAAAATGGTATAAATATGATGCATATCAAATTGGATAGAGGAATCTTTACCCTAGATGTTCAAACTTGACCATGTTTTGGTTTCTAGAGAATGATCTCTGGCCATAGCCCAAATGGTCGTTAGATGGCATTCCAAATATCTGTTGGTGAAATTATCATAATGGAAATTTTGACCTCAGAAAATCTTTATTACACCATGAGTGGATATTTTTCAGTTAAATAGTTGAAGTGAAAATAAAAAAATACAATGGTACCCCACAAAGACCTAGACGTGGTTGAGACCGGGTAGCTAGATCTGAGTGCTTGAATACATACATTAATTAAGGTTGTTTTCGGCCTTCAATATAACATTTTTGTCGGTTAGGGGACAATATTGGAGTGGTTTGACGGAAAGCGCTGACCTGGAACATTAATTAAGGTTCCGTGTCCTAATGTTTGGCACTTTCCATACTTCGTGGGTGCAGCATCAAAAAATTCGCTCATGATCAAGTTACAACCTAAGATCTATGACTATATTATGTTAACAGTTCGTATTTTGTTCATTCCATCGGTATGCTCCTAGGTACCTGTAATTGTGATCTGTTTGCTAGAAGCAAGGGGGTCTTTCTGTGGAAACCTTCACGAGCAATCGTCGTTTTTTGATGGTTTTTCGTTTTTCACAGCTGCTCTTTCCACACCCCCGGATATCTGGTTGTTTAATTTTTTCTGATCATTTCAAACAAAGTGGAACCTTTATGCTTCTAAAAAAAACGTGATTTTCACGTATAACATTATATTTAGGATGCATCGATTTAACAAAAAATATGGTGACCGTAGCAACGCACGGGCATTCAACTAGTAAAAATACTTTTTAGCATGTAATCTTAACCACACAAAATATAAGAAACAACACTAGGAGGAGAGATGATTACATTAGCCGAAATATCCTCACATGGCCTATCATCTACTACACTCAAATTGTCTTTTTCTCTCTTACTCTCAAATTGGATGCACTCAACGTCACGTTTAGTGGAATCACACAGCTCACTTAACACTCTCACTCAATTTGGCTATGTGGCTCTCATTCTCACATGGGATTTGATGTGCACTATGGTCAAGATGACATATAATGGAAACGTCACCATCCGTGATGACCTTGTACTGAGCGGACGAACTGAATTCTTTTCTCCTCTCCTTGCGAAGAAGATGATACTCATGAAATGCGCTGGCTGAATTACGCAGCAGTCCACTCCGCTTCTTGTTCCATATGAACGAAAGATTCTTAACCTCAGGGTGAGCTCGAACTTGAAACTTCTTGCACCAGGGATCGCCCAATAGAACGTGACAAGAATCAAGTGGCACTGGGGATACATCACAGCACACCAGCTCGGTATGGTCACCGAATGTAAAAGGAACTTCAGAAGTGTGGAAACTCAGCAATATGCCATATGATGAGCTTAGAAGGTATGGCTTCAGACGGCCATGTTTATGTAACTGCAATTTCTCGACAACCTCAATGCTGACCAAATTGAGATTAGAAGATCCATCAATGGTGGCGGCAGCACATCGCTCACCAATCTGCACGCGATGGTGGAAAAGGCCATCACGATCAAAAGTACCACGTTCTTCCTCCCAAAAAGCAGCACTACAATAGTTATGTCGGAGGAAGGGACATCTGCGTGTCCCCAAAGTATCCATAGCACCGTCTGCCATGGTTAGTGAACAAAACACCGCTATGTATATGTGTGGAAAACGCGCAACTCACTCAAAACCGAAAGAAATTGTGTATCTTACCGTTCCAAAGTGAATAGTAGAGCTTACCACTTGTAGGGGCAGAACATGCACGGATGGGATGAAGCGAATATCATGGGTCTCAAAGCGTCACACAACAAAAGCAGGGTATTTGGTGGATCTGGGCTTGGGAAAACCTAACTACACCAATTTACAAATCCTAGTGCTTATCGTATGACACACAGGAAACGCACACGGTGGAGATAAACGAGGCAAAGCAACTATAAAACAAGAGTGTTACAATGCACTAGAAAGACACTAGCAAGTACTCCCTCTGTTTTTTAATATAAGATGTTTTAGGTGGTACACATGTTTTCTATAAGCTCCTAAACACCTGCTAGCCTGTGAGCAGAAACATTAGCTAGTCTTGTGATGTAGCCCGACATACGACCATCAGCATGTCAAGTACTCCAACACATTACAAGTCACAATGGACATCAAAGGTGAACTCATTCCTCTTCGAGAACTCACTTCCGACCCTTTTGAATGGTATACTATTTGACCATCGTTCCCTTTACACTTCTAGGTGTGTCACCACGGTTACGAGTACACGGGAAGATGGCCAAGGCGCAAGAGGAATGCAGTCCGACAAGACGATAGCTTGGAAGAGGCGAAGGAAGAGGAGAAAAGACCCAGGCGGCAGTAGTACCGCAAGGTTAGGCGGTACTACCGCCCGAGAGCTGCCGCCACCGCTACCGCCGCCGCTACCGCCAGAAACGCCAGTCTGGAGCTTCTTCCGGTACCAAGTGGTACCGCTGGCGGTACCGCCGCCGGTACCGTCGAGGTGGGAGGAATTAAAGACAACCCGCACCAGCGGTACTACCGGCTAAGTCAGCGGTACTACCGCCGGCGCGGGAATCAGCACGGGTTGGAGGCCCATGTACCTCCCCCACCTACCCCCTTTTGGTCAACACTATAAATAGGACTTCCCTTGCTCAGATCTGAGATAGAATATGTTTTGAGATTCGAGTAGAGCTGTGCTCCTTCACTTCAAGACGGTCTCCTTCCTCCCCTTGTGGGGATGGTTCCTCCCCTTGTGGAGAAGATCCCTCTAGTGGATTCAAGACCTCTACTTGTAGTTTGACTACTTGCCAATCTTTCATCGTCGGGTGACTTTATTGGAGCGGTTTGGTTGACCGTTGGAGAAACAACCATCCAAGATCCCTTATTGGGCCGGTTGGACCAACCGGTAAGGGAAACGGTCCTTGTATCGTGTGTGTTATTGTGTTCTTGTTGTTCTTCTTCGTGTTCTTCGTGTTCTTGCGTGTGTTAGTCCACTCCCGCCGTCAATCCGTGAAGATCGGGCAACCCTAGAAGTCCTAACTTCACCATATGGTATCAGAGCATGGTTGCCACGGATTTGACATGTGTTTCCACCCCCAAATCCCCCAAATTTTTCTTTGATTTTGAAAAATTCAAAAATTTCCACCAAAAATAGCCCCAATTTGCTTTTGGATCGATTTGAGATTTGAGTGTGTTTTTGCAAGTTTTGATCCATAGATCTATTGCTTTACGAATTGATCTACCTTCTTTTACGTTCCCATAGCCTAATTCCATCATTTGCCCCTTCGATTTGAGGTTTTTCGGCGAGTTTTTCCGCCAAAATCGCGAATTTTCGCGTTCTTGGGCGTGTCCTGCGACCCCCAGCGGTACTACCGCCAAATCTAGCGGTACTACCGCCCCCTACAGTGCTACCACCAATCGGTACTGCCGAAAACGGCTCTCTGGTCCCCCGAGCGGTACCTCGAGCGGTACTACCGCTGGGTTAGGCGGTACCTCCAGAAAAACTGAAATTTCAGAAAACGGTTTTGGTCATATCGTTTGATTCCGGACTCCGTTTTTGGTGTTCTTTGGCTCGTTTCGAAGCTACGGACAAGGCCTACGTCAGCATTGCGGTTGATCCATCATCCACCACCACCAAAATCCCTTGGCAAGCACGAAGCTTCTACAACAAAGGGTGAAGAACATCGACGAAAGGTATAACATCGCCAATCTTTACCTCTTGCCATTCCTTTGTAAGCCACACTATATCTTTGCGATTACCATGTCCTATTGAGTCTAGCTCCTGATGATTGCTTGGGCTTTTCACATTTGCACCGTGTAGTTTCCGAGCAAAATTGCATGCGCTAGTTCTTTATATATCTTGTTGTTGGCATAAAAAAGAAGTGGGTGTGCAAAAGAGAAAAGAAGCAAATAGAGCCAAATCAAAAGAAAGAAAAGAAAGAAAGAAACACCACTTGCCATATCTTGTCGGAAGCGCGCAAGCTCGATGAACATCTAGTAGGTGGTGCATTGTTGTGCAAATCTTGTAGCCCACCAATAAATTGCAATCGAGCTAGTGGCTCTCCTTGTACTTGTGCAACACGAGCTTATAGTCTTCGCTAGGATCATGTGGTTCTTTAGCTCACTTCTTCGTTGCACGAGTCCCATTTATCTATCCGTGTGGGTGTTTCTTGAGCTACATTCCTATCTTTGAGATTGACTTGTTTTTTATTTGTGATCATCGTGGTTCTCTACTTGCTTTAACAATATCTTGGTTTCCGGTTGGTTCAATTTGCTTTCCACCTACCATACCTTCCTATCCAACTTTTAAGCCGTGTGTGTTTTGAAGTTTGCTTTGGATACTTGAACACAAGCACTTTACTTTGTGATCGTTTTCTTTGGTTGTCCACGACGTCCAATACTATCTACAAAGGTGAGAGGTTGTGCTCTAGTTTCCTTCCACTCCACATATACATTTGTCTTGTGAGTTAACATGTCTAGGGAGAGTGAATGCCACTATGGAGGCCAAGATGATGTTGAGTACACGATGAGCCACAACAACTATGATGCCTCAAACTTTGAGGACATGGGGTACTATTACACCGACAATGACCCCCATGACATGATGGAGCATCACCAAGACTTCCGCTACAACTACTCCGACTCCGGCTACTCAGGCATCGATGACTTGGAGCGGTACCATGACTTCGAACAACCTTCCTCATATGGTATTGACTCCAAGTACACACGAATCTACCACGACTCCGACTACACAAGCTCCAATGACAATGAGGCGCAAATCTCCTCACATGCCTCATCATATGGTACCGACTTCGACAACAATAACATGGTGGAGCCATACATCGACGAAGATTGCTCAAGCTTCACCGACATGGAGAACTACTACGACTACTAATCCAAGTACTCCGACGAGAACTTTGGTTCTACCATGGTTAAGAGCGGCACCACCAAGCGTCATGGCACAACCTACTATGGTTCAAGCTCAAGACGGTGCTCCTACAAGACCACCATACACTCATCCAATGGAGCTCCATCTACTTCAAGAAGGCGCCATGAGAAGGACATCGCCAAGAGTGCCAAGCTTCAACATTCTCCATCTACTTCAAGAAGGCGCCATGACAAGGACATCGCCACGAGCGCCAAGCTTCGACATTCTACATCGACAAGAAGGCGGCACCCCAAGAAGTGCATCGACAAGGCCAAGCCAAGTCAAGGCCCATCTAGCTCATCAAGGCGCCACAATAAAGATGCCACGGTGGACCACAACATGTCCAAGCTTCAAGACGACATGGACACACTCGCCAAGCTTCGGAACATATCACCAAGTTCCAGTGGGAGCTCCAAGACAAGGTCACCAAAGCAACAAGCACGCCGACGCCAACATGAGGAGAAGCATCCAAATGACTTTCGGCGACACCCCTCCACTTAAGAGCGTCAACGTCGACATGAGAAGAAGACGGCGACAAAGGCTCATCCTATGGTGTCCAATCGTGCTACCACTTCAAGTGCGCCAACAAGAGCTACAAGTCCCATTTTTGATGAGATCATGGCCGACATCGACAAATTCTTTGAGCAAAGCCTACGTCGACGCCGGAAGAAAAATGGTCACAGACGTGAGGCCGCAACCCCATTGGTGCCTTTCTCAAGCACTTCTCATGATATGGTCTCTACACCAAGTGCCACCACCAATTGCCCCCATATGGCAAGAAGAAAACCTCATATGCGACAATTGCCAATGCCATGACCATGATCCACGAGAATGTCCCAATCTCTTGTGCCCAATATGCAATAGAAGAGTTCACATGATGTGGGAGTGTCAAGTTGGTGACCAAGATGGTGAGAAGATGATCGAGCATGGAATTTTCCCTTCGACCAAGGAGGCGAGCATGGATGATGCTATCACTTTGGTTGATGCGCCAAGTGAAGTTGCCGAGCATGGGATTTTCCCTTCGGCAAAGGAGTCGAGTGATGATGCCTACACTATGGCATTGACCTTTGGAGGCGAGATGGTCGAGAAGGTTGAGCATGGGAGTTTCCCTTCAACCTCGGAGGCGTATGGAGTTGAGAAATCCAAACCTATCCCTATGAGCTTGAGTTATGAGATGGTACCAATCCCATGTGAGCATGAGAGCCACTTAGCCCACTTGAGTGAGAGTGAGAGTGAGTTGAGTGCCTCCACCATATGTGAGTTTGAGTGCTTTCACTTTGAGGGAATGAGTGATACACCACTTGAGTTGAGAGAGGTAGTTGATAGGTCTTGTGAGGCCATTTCGATTTCTAACAACTTAACCTCTACATCTAGTGTGTTTTCTCATTGTGTGCTAAGTTCTATGGATAATGAGACGCCACTCCCCGACATGATGATGCCTCAAATGGAGAAGATGTACATGGAGGAGGATGATGATGCCACCCCATGTCTACTTCAAGTTGGACAAGTCGGCTACATGGAAGCCCCTACTACTTCAACACCTACTTCACATGAGTGGAACAACAAAGGTATGGGTGTTGATGTGACCATGATCCCGCTAGTGGACATGATGAACTATGATTGCTCGCATGCTATGGACGATTTGGTTGACACATCATATGATTCATTCTTATTCCCTTGTGATATTTTGTTTGAAACCAATGTTGATCATGTGGAATTACCTATTTGTGATGATTTTGCCATGAGCATGCCTTGTTACGAATGTTTCCACTTTTCTCCCATTGTTGCTTGCAATATGTTGAACAATTCTTCTTTCCCATGTGTTGCTTGCAATAATGTTGAAATGATTGATAATGAGATTGCCCCCATAGCTTTCTCACTTTTTGGAGATGTTTCGTTTTCTCTTATGGACCTTGTTCCATCCTTCACTTTTCTTAGTGACCATCCACATATGTCATATTTTCCAATTGATTATTGTGTGGTTGGTGATGTGCAAATGAAGAGACACTTCATGATGGATGATGTGTTCATATACCGTGCACATAACTTCTTCATATGTTGTGTTGTGTGTGCCGGTAAACGCATGATAATGTCAACCTCAATTTAGCATGAGTTGACAATATGAGCTCTTGAGAGCATACATGTGAGTTGTGAAACAAATCCAACTCTAGAATCTTTTTCATGTTTTGCATCAAACAAGTTGACCAATTTCTCTTGCTTTTGGTTTGTTTGCAAACATGTTTGTGATATTGGTTTCCCCTATGGCAAGAATGTATCCTTGATCTTTCAAATGAATGATTTATGTGTTGCACCAAGTATGATGAACACTTGTTCTTTCCAATAGCTTGTTTGCAACCATAATGACATTTTAAGCATGTCTTGTCATGTGCTTTGGTTGCCACCATGATGATATTTCGGACATTCTTCATTCTGTGTTTTTGCCAAACTCTTCGCTTATTGCATCAAGGATGATGACAAATTGTACTTTCCAATGCCTTGTATGCAATAATGATCATATGATTCCAAATGAGATACCTAGATGGCATCCTCATATTTTTATGGAGTTTTTGTGTTCTCACATTTTGAAGATGTTGCATTGGATTGCTTGCACTTTGACCTTGCACTTGCAATACATTTTCATATTCTTGTGTTGTGCTAACGGTGCTATGATAAAGAATGGACATGTCATTGTTGATATGCTCCTCTTTCTTGCACACACATGGTTTGCTTGGTCTTTGATGTTTGTAGACATGGTGAATTCCAACTATTCGACAACACATCTATCTCCTTTGCATGGTGATGAAGAGCAAGAGTCGAGGACGACTCTTTTTAAAGGGGGGAGATGATGTAGCCCGACATACGACCATCACCATGTCAAGTACTCCAACACATTACAAGTCACTATGGACATCAAAGGTGAACTCATTCCTCTTCGAGAACTCACTTCTGACCCTTTTGAATGGTAAACTACTTGACCATCGTTCCCTTTACACTTCTAGGTGTGTCACCACGGTTACGAGTACACGGGAAGATGGCCAAGGCGCAAGAGGAATGAAGTCCGACAAGACGATAGCTTGGAAGAGGCGAAGGAAGAGGAGAAAAGACCCAGGCGGCGGTAGTACCGCTGGGTTAGGCGGTACTACCGCCCGAGAGCTGCCGCCACCGCTACCGCCAGAAACGCCAGTCTGGAGCTTCTTCCGGTACCAACTGGTACCGCTGGCGGTACCGCCGCCGGTACCGTCGAGGTGGGAGGAATCGAAGTCAGCGGTACTACCGCCAGCGCGGGAATCAGCACGGGTTGGAGGCCCATGTACCTCCCCCACCTACCCCCTTTTGGTCAACACTATAAATAGGACTTTCCTTGCTCAGATCTGAGATAGACTATGTTTTGAGATTCGAGTAGAGCTGTGCCCCTTCACTTCAAGACGGTCTCCTTCCTCCCCTTGTGGGGACGGTTCCTCCCCTTATGGAGAAGATCCCTCTAGTGGATTCAAGACCTCTACTTGTAGTTTGACTACTTGCCAATCTTTCATCCTCGGGTGACTTTATTGGAGCGGTTTGGTTGACCGTTGGAGAAACAACCGTCCAAGATACCTTCTTGTATCTACTTGCCAATCTCCCACCCTCGTGTGGATTCTATTGGGCCGGTTGGACCGACCGGTAAGGGAAACGGTCCTTGTATCGTGTGTGTTCTTGTGTTCTTGGTGTTCTTCTTCGTGTTCTTCATGTTCTTGCGTGTGTTCGTCCACTCCCGCCATCAATCCGTGAAGACCGGGTAACCCTAGAAGTCCTAACTTCACCATCTTGTCTGAGTAAGCTCCTAAACACCTGCTATAGAAAGGTTGTGTCTATGTTTTTCAAAGAAGTGGAAAAAACTCAACCTTCCCGGACTCTTTTAGCAATTCTGAACGGTCCGAATGCCGCACACTATCGAAGCTGGACAGAACTTTTTCTCCTGAAAATTTTGATAGGTCGCACATCAAAAACGGAGTTCGTATGCAAAAGTTATGGCCTGTCAAAGTTGACTGTTGAAAACTCTGTGGAACACGGACCCGGGGCAGGAAAAACTGGCGAAAACTGGTTTTGACTCAACGAAACACCCGATCCATCAGCAGTAAACTAGCGAAAAATGTATCACGGTAGAAACTCAACCGAACTCGGAACAAATTGATTCTTTTTGGGATTTTCTGTTTAGACTCCGACTCCAACAAGATAAGCTACGCAAAAGGAAAACGAACAGCAACTAAAACTTGTAAACCGATGCAAGCTAAGGCTATGGCGAAATCTAAACCTAATATTTGTGCTTTTTCTGTATAGGACGAAAAACAGTAAATCTACGGGGATGGATTTGTGGATGCTCACCGAGTAAACGCTGGAAATCTGATACCAAGATGATATGGGTGGCCTGATCTTCTCAGTGAGCTGTGGGTAGAACGATGATGGTGGATGATAACTTGTGAGATTCTGACGAACTCTCCGGTCGCTCCTCTGTTGCTAATGCAACAGCTCTTCAACCCAATGGATATTCGCAACGCCTCACACCGATGCAACTTAGCCACCGACCACGAAGCGGTTTCGGCAATCTACTAATTCCCAGTGGAACAACAAATCACACTCAAACTTTGGTAGCAATAACCTCCAGATCGAAACAAAGTGGAGGGTGAATTCCTGATCACAACAAAGAGGAATTCTGATAGATGAATGCTTAGCAATCCAATCTAGGGTTTTAATCAAAATGTGGTATCAAACCTCTCTATGCCACCGGCCTTGGCTATATATGGGAGCCAACCGACCTAAGACTCGAAACCTAACTTGGTTCGACTCAAAATAGATACAAACCGACCCAAAATGGGTTCAGCCGAAAAACTGGCGCGCAGGCTGGGGTAGGCCGTGTGGGGACCCCGGACTAGCTGTCCGAAATACCCGATTATGTTTAACACAACGATCCCGTGATCAGTCTGTCGTTGCACATAACCCGAATTGGATACCAAAGTTCACATCCATTACAGTACCGAATAGAAAGTCTTACATAAATGGTCATTTAGACCAAGTTCTTACATAGGTGCCTTCAAGGGCCAAACCAAAAGATCAGCGGAAGCTACGGCGTAGTAGACATCATATTCTAACGATGACAACCCGACAGGCAGCTGACTTGTGGAGATCCTTAATTGGCGTAGAAGTCGCCATATTCCTGCTCGGCGTACTGCTCCTCCTCGTAGTCTGGCTAGGTCAATAGCCAGGGACAAAACCAATATGAGTACATTTGAATGTACTCACAAACTACCCCAACATGAGTATGTAATAGTTTTATTTTAGTTGACAACTTTTATCTATTTTAAACATCTCTATATCTTTATTGAAAAAGGTAAGAAGAGTTTTATAACTATTTTTGAAAGGAACCACCATCCCATTTGTTCACCAAAACTCCTCCTGTTTCTGACCATGGCTCACCATGGTCCATTTATTTCAACAACTCATGCCACTCCATGTGGTATAGCTGTGTAATACCATCTCCAATTCAGTTTCTTTTTAAACTAAAAAAAACTTTTCCAAAAACTTGCACATGGTCAAAGTAGGGCCTCCCAACTGTCCATATCCGAGGACTCGGCTATTCGAATAGTTTTACACTCTGCAGAGGTAGCACGCTTTTCCCACATCCATCCGGCAACTCATCGTGTCCGCCACGTCTCGCCATACAGGGTGTATGCGAAGTAAGCCGCCGACCATAGCCTGTCCTTTGCTCATGCTAGTATAGGATCCTTCCCATATGACACTTTCCAACACACTTAACCCAGCCCTTCGGAATCTAAGTGTGAGGACTCACAGGTTTTGTCCGGCGGTTTATGGTGGAACCTTCAATCCTCCTCCTTATCTTTCATAGAGTTTGAGCGAGGACCCGGGTCAGGGGTAGACCAACACACTATCCCCTCATGCATGACGGAGTCATCTCCGTCGATGAGGTATCCAGTACTAATATGAGCAAACTATATGGCTAAGCCTTTTCCCATATGTGGTGGATGTGGTCGCACAGGGTATCGGATGGTTGACGTAAGTACAAGGACACACTATGCATTTTTCATAAACATCACCATTTTCCTCTTCTCCAGTCCAACACCGACATCTCGGTAATTCATCATCTCACAAGTAATTTCAAAGGGGTTTTGATAAACCATATTTGTTTTTTTCCCATCCTATAATTTGATATAACAATCTTTTATTTCTACATAGGTGGCAAAATAATATCCATATACTTTTGAAATGGGATTTTATAAATCTTGCTTTGGTTTCAAAATATTTGAATTAAACAACATTTATTTACTTCTAAATTACGGCAGAAACTTGTTGAACATGTTTAATTCAATAACTTGAGTTCTGTTGGTCACAAAAATACAAACTAAAATTCTATGGAAAGCTACTGATGTGTAGAAGACAACACAATTTGATTTGGTTCAATTGGAGTTACTAAACTCCCTACACATTTGTTTGAATCCAGAAGCTTATTAATCAAGTTTTAGCTACCATTTAAATTCTATTGCTTCAAAAATTAAATCCTTTTAGGGGTGACTTAACATGACTAAATGTGACCTAACAAAATTGGTCCTAAATCATTTGGGTTTACCAATTAACATTTTTAAATGTTTGAGTGCAGAAGAGTATTTAAACTTCAACTGAATACTAAACAAATACTAATGCACAATTAATTCTACCAAAAATAGGGAAGCTAATACATGGCAGTACTAAGCTTGAAAAATTGGTTTGGAATTATTTGGACTAACAGAGTATCAGAAACAAACAAGTTTAAATTTAAACCTTCTGTAGTATTTTTAATAATACTTTTTATTTATTTAATTAAATGACATGAGACCAATTGGGTTAATTAAAAATTTCATAAGCTTTCCAGAACAATTGAGTTTGATTTATTTGGATTCCTAAATCTTGATTTATTAAATTTCAAAGTCAGGACCAGTACTGACTTCTCAGAGAGGAATTTAAATTCGAAATTAATCTGTCTGGATAATGTTGAAAAGGCTGACAGGTGGGACCTACACGTCAGCGACATAGTGTGCGGTTGGAAATGAATAAAATCCTGACGAGCGGGGCCCGCCCGTCAGTCTCTCTCTTTCTTTTTAAAACACGAAACGGTACGCAACCGTTGGATAATCCAACGGTCCACGTGCGACGCGACGACGGCGACCAAAGTTTAGCGGCGCTGCCGCGCCGGCGGCGATGTGGGGGACGGAGGTCTCACCTAGGGGGCACGGGAGGGCACGGTGATGATGCGAATCGACGGCGGTGGTGAGGTGGAAGCTCCTGGATGAGTCCTACTTGCTGGGACGGAGCGGAGCGTCCACGGCGAGCTTCGGAACTTCCCGCGGACACGGCAGCAACTCCGGCGATGATCCCCGGCGAATCTGGACACAATCCAGAGGGAAAAAGGGTGCGGTAGGGCGGTGAAGCAGAGGGAAGCAAGTGCAGGCCAGAGAGGAGAGAATGGGGGAGCAAGGCGCTGCGGCCATGACCGACCTTGACGGCGGCAGTGGCTGCGGCGGTGCACGGCCTCCCGTGGTGCATAGACGAATCGAGAGGAGGGGTGAGGGAGTGAGGTGGTGTGGTGCTTCCAGAGGGGTGCGGGGGTGACTTTATAGGGCAGGGGCCGGCGTTCGTGGACGAGGCGCACACGGCGACGTCCATGGCGCACGGGAGTGGATCAATTCCACGGCGGTGGTGCGAGGGACGTGGACGCGCGGTGTCGAGCGGGGTCCGGACACGTTCTAGAAGGGCTCGGCCAAGTCGTGCGTGTCGAGGTGCAGCGAGTGCGGTGAATTTGGGTCGGCGACGGCGAGGTTGCCACGGCGATGCGGAGGGGACAAGGGCGGCGTAAGGCGCGGGGAGGGGCTCGAGTGCTCTCTCCTGCACGCAGAGGCAGCAGAGGCACCGGGCGCGCGCGCAGGGGGGGCCTGGGCGGCTCGGAAACGGCGATGCGAGCACGGCGACACGGCGGCACGTCGGGGCGAGGGAGAGAGGTAGGGGATGACGTTTTTGCAGAAAACCCCCTGCCTCCTCTCTGCTTTCTTTTTTATTTCTGTTTTAGTCCTTCTGTTAAATCCAGAAGGTTTTCTAGGATTTAATTAGGGCATTTAAACATTTTAGAAAAATTTGCAAAAATTTGTGGGGCCTTCCCATAATGTACAGAAGCTCCACAAAAATTGGCATAAAATAATAAAATGTTTTGAAACATTTTCTTTTATAGTACTTTGTTTATGTTATTTTAATTTATTTCAATTTGTTTTTATTTTAGAATTTCAAAACTAGTTCAAAAATAATATTTGAGAGGGGAAAGTGGTAGGAACAAAATGGGGAGTGTTTACATTACAACTCCACTGACTTTGGTTTGAAATAATTGAGTTTGTCACTTGAGATTTTCATGTGACAACTTGTCACTTTTATTTTTCTTGCTTTGATTTTATATTTTGTTTTCTTTCTTTCTTACTAGTGTTCACTAGAGCAAACACTCACACAAACAGCAAGAACAACATCTCAAGTAACAAAAGCAATTAACATACAATAAACAACAAAAGTTTTTGTTGGCTCTCATTTTTGGAATATAATCCTGATAATAATTTTGGGATGTTACAATCCTTCCCCCCTTAAAATAAATCTCGTCCCGAGATTTGCTAGGCTTAGGTTTTAAGGAGGTCTGGGAATTCGCTTCTAAGATAATCTTCGCGTTCCCAAGTTGCTTCTTCTTCAGAGTGGTTAGTCCACTGGACTTTGTAAAACTTGATCGCACGTCTTCGGGTAACACGAACATCTTCTTCGAGAATTTTGAGGGTCTCTCACGATAAGTCAGGTCTTGGTTCAGGTCGATGGAGAGGTGGTCGATGTTTTTGAAAACATCAGGCTGGTCAGGAACTTCAAGACACTTCCGGAGCAAGGAAATGTGGAAGACATCATGATAATCTCCTAACTCCTGGGGTAACTCCAGCTGATAGGATACTTCTCCTCGACGAGCAATGACCTTGAAGGGTCCAATATACCTTGGCGCTAACTTTCCTTTGACATGGAAACGCTGCATTCCTTGAGGGGTGTCACTCGGAGATAAACATAATCTCCGACACTGAAGTGAGGTCACGGCGCTTGGTGTCAGCGTAACTCTTCTGACGGGATTGGGCAGTTTTGAGGCGTTCACGAATAAGCTGAACTTGCTCTTCAGCTTCACGGAGGGTATCTGGTCCGAACAATTTGCTTTCTCCGGTATCGGACCAATTCAGGGGTGTACGACACTTCTTGCCGTAAAGGGCTTCAAAAGGGGCCATTTGCAGACTAGACTGATAACTGTTGTTGTACGAGAACTCTGCAAACGGAAGACAATCTTCCCACTTGGAACCATAGGATAGAACACATGCGCGAAGCATGTCCTCCAATATCTGGTTCACTCGCTCAGTTTGGCCATCGGTCTGGGGATGATAAGCTGTGCTAAATGCTAACTTGGTTCCGAGGGCTTCATGAAGGGATTTCCAGAATCTTGAGGTGAATTGCGTGCCTCTATCAGATACAATCTTCTTAGGCACACCATGCAGGCTCACTATTCTGGAAATATACAGTCGCTAACTGAGTCCCGATAGGTGGTGTTGACAGGAAAATGGGCAACCTTGGTCAGTCGATCAACGATGACCCAGATTGAATCATGGCCTCGGTTGGATCTTGGAAGTCCGGTAATAAAATCCATTCCAATCTCATCCCACTTCCACTCGGGAATTTTCAAAGGTTGAAGCAATCCAGCGGGTCGCTGATGTTCAGCCTTAACTCGCTGGCAGATGTCACACTTGGCTACGAATGAACCAATCTCTCGCTTCATTCCATGCCACCAAAATCTTTCTCGAAGGTCTTGGTACATTTTGGTTCCGCCGGGGTGGATTGAATAAGGGGTCTCATGGGCCTCCTTCAGGATTAACTCCTTAAGTTCCGTGACATTGGGCACACAGATACGGTCATTGAATTTCAGCACTCCTTCAGCATCTTCGGTAAAACCGGGTGCTTTGCCGAGGGAAATCTTCTTCCTAATTCCCTCTATGCTTTCATGACCTTTCTGGGCTTCTTTGATTTGATCCATCAGGGTTGGGGTTAACTCTAGATTGGCGAGATAACCATGGCTAACAAGCTCTAGTCCAAAATCTTGGAAGTCTTTGAACAAGGCTGGCTGTTCGGCTTGGATCAGGGCATTCAGGGTGCAAGGTTTGCGACTAAGGGCATCGGCAACTACATTAGCCTTTCCAGGGTGATAATGGATTCCAATATCATAATCCTTGATTAATTCCATCCATCTCCTCTGTCGCAGGTTCAGATCTTTCTGGGTGAAAATATACTTCAAGCTTTTGTGATCTGTATAGACCTCGCAGCGATGTCCCGCAAGATAGGGACGCCACGTCTTGAGGCAAGAACAACAGCAGCTAACTCCAAGTCATGGGTTGGGTAATTCTCTTCATGCGGTCGCAACTGCCGGGACAGGTACGACACAACTTTGCCTTCTTGCATCAGAACGCAACCAAGTCCGAGGCGTGATGCATCGCAATACACGTCGAAACTCTGGGTGACGTCTGGCATGATCAGGATTGGGGCTGAGGTTAGTCTCTTCTTCAGTTCTTGGAAACTATCCTCACACTTCTGAGTCCATTCAAATTTCTTGTCCTTCTTCAACAGTTGGGTCATGGGTTTGGCTATACTGGAAAATCCTTCAACGAACTTGCGGTAATAACCGGCAAGTCCGAGAAAGCTTCGGATTTCAAACACATTGGTTGGGGATAACCAGTCGATAATGGCTTGATCTTCTCTGGGTCAACAGAAATTCCTCCGGCAGACACAACATGTCCGAGAAATGCCACTTCACTGAGCCAAAACTCACACTTGCTAAGCTTGGCATACAGCTGGTGCTCTCGGAGAGTCTCCAAAACTAGACGCAGGTGTTCAGCATGCTCTTCTTCGGTCTTGGAATAAATAAGGATGTCATCAAGGAAAACTACCACGAACTTGTCGAGGTACTCCATGAAAATCTTGTTCATGAGATTCATGAAATAGGCTGGGGCATTGGTCAGACCAAAAGACATCACGGTGTATTCAAACAACCGTAACGAGTGGTGAAGGCGGTCTTGGGAATGTCTGTCTCTCGGATCTTCAACTGATGGTATCCTGTCCGAAGATCGATCTTGGAAAAGACTCGGGCTCCGTTCATTTGATCGAACAGATCCTCGATCTTGGGAAGAGGTACTTATTTTTAATGGTTACGTCATTCAGCTTGCGATAATCCACACACAGGCGTGTGGTACCGTCTCTCTTGTCCACAAATATAATGGGTGATCCCCAAGGTGAAGCACTTGGGCGAACAAGTCCTTTGCTGAGCATATCTGCCAATTGCTTCTTCAACTCAACCAGCTCTTCCGGATTCATCCGATAAGGTCTTTGGGATATAGGGGCGGTTCCTGGGATAAGCTCAATTATGAACTCAATTTCCCGGTCTGGCGGCATACCAGGCAATTCTTCTGGGAAAACATCCTTGAACAGGTGAACAACACGGATCTCATCTAGGGCAGGTCGAGCTATGCTCTCATGGCAGCCTGGGTGGGATTGACTAGTTTCAGACACATACTCCACTTCTACTTCTTTGTCGGTGGTGATGGATACAGCTCTTCTAGCACAGTCAATTCGACCATGGTACTTGGCTAACCAATTCATACCGAGTATAACATCGATGCCTTGGGTTCCCAGAACAATTAAGTTAACTGGAAACTTTTCTCCTTTGATCTCAAGGGGTACATCGGAGCAAAACATCTTGGTCTCTACGGTGGATTCTGGGATTTGGATGACCATGGGTTTGGGTAAGAGGCTCTCAACTAAACCTCCCTTAGCAACAAATTCTTGGGTAACAAATGAATGGGTAGCACCAGAATCAAACAGAACAGTTGCAGGTACTGAGTTGACAAGGAACGTACCCAGCACAACATCCGGAGCATCCTGAGCTTCTTCAGCATTGATGTGGTGCAGACGACCCTTGGCAACAGCAGCATTTCCGCGGGTGCGGCATTCTTGCCATTTCCATTACCATTGCGGCCTTGACCATTGTTCGGAGCCGGCGCATTGGGGCGCTGACATTCCTCTTGGGATTGGGACATTCTGGAGTAGTGACCCTTGTTGCCGCATTCAAAGCAGACAACATTGGCATTGGGGTTGAAGTTGTTGAAGTTTCCTCCGGGACGGTTATTGTCATTGGGGCGGTTGAAGTTGTTTGGGCGGTTAGGGAAATTGGGGCGTGGAGCTTGGGGTGGACGATAGGCAGGCCTGGGTTCTGCTGAAAGATACGAGGTTTCTGGCTGCTCGAACCTTCCTGAGCATTCATCCTCCTCTTGCGACCTTCATACATAGACTTGCGCTTGGTCTCCAGCTGGATGGCTTGTCCACAAGTGACTCCAGATCACGGAAGTCATGGATAACCAGCACACTGCAGTTCATCATGAGTCCACTCATGAAACGCTCCATCTTCTTCTCTTCTTTGTCGGTGTCATCAGGAGCATACCGAGATAAGTCGGTAAACTCCTCAGATAACCGACCACATCTCTACTTCCCTGCCTCAGTTTGCGGAACTCATCCTTCTTCCTCTCAATAAGTCCGGGAATATGCTTCTTGCGGAACTTCTCCTGGAACTCAGCCCAGTTGATGACATGACCAGCTGGCTGGAGAGTCTTGGTAGTTTCCCACCAAGCTCTTGCAGGTCCAGCGAGATAGTGGGTTGCATACAACACTTTCTCATTTTCTCCCACAGCAGCAACTTCAAGATTATTGTCGATGGTGCGAAGCCAATCATCGGCTTCTAGTGGGTGAAGTCCCTTGGAGTAGGTGGGTGGGTTGGTCTTCTGAAAATCGCCTAAGGTAGATCGCTGGTTTCCATTGCCATTGCCATTACCACCATTGTTGTTGTTGTTGTTGTTATTGTTGTTGTTGTTATAGCGGCTGCGAGTTGTTGTAAGGCAGCGAGATGAGCTGGCGCTCTTGCCGGGCATTTTCACGTTCCTCCATGATAAGTGCGAGAAGTTGGGGGGGGTTGGGTCCGGTGGTGGTGGTGCTGATCCTGATCCTCCGCATTGTGCGACGGGGCGGCATCCTGAAGCACACCGGGTATAAGAGGCAAGGCAAGAAAAGTTCGACTAAGGGAAAAGACGATCTCTCAAGTGGTTGATTAATTTAAGATTTATATGAAAATATTTCACACAGATTTAAACAAGACAAACATACTTATATTTCACAAACATACATCAAGGAGTTCACATCAACATCAAGCTTACAACTCAAGCTTACAACATCACCTTACATCTAGGATACATAACATCTGGTTTCCAAAAGAACCACTACTACTACTCGACTAGCTATAGGGGTCAACCTAATCCTGCGGTAGTGATCAAGTCACTCGCCTACTGAGGTGGAACCTCCAGCTCTAACACGTCAGCATCTGACTGGTAGGCTGGCTCCTCGGGATCCTCCTCCTCGTCCTCGAGAACTGGCTCGAGTGGCTCCTCCTCCTCGTCAACTAACTCCTCCTCATCATCCTCCTCCTCACAGTCCATCTCCTCCACGAAGTCATCATCGTCACTGAGGAAAGCGTCGTTCTCCTTGCGGAGATCCTCGCCCTCCTCCTCCATCTCGTCAGTATGGTGCTCTAGATCCTCAATCAGCCCGTCCTGCTCTGCCACCTTCGTGCGGAGCTTCACGATAGTCTTCCTCAGCTGGGCCCTCTTCCTGAGAAGAGCAACCTTCTCCACCATCAGCTTCATCTCGTTCTCGCGAAGCTCAACGAGCGACTCGCGGTCGAAGTGGAGCTGAATCCTAGTGCGCAACAGATCATCCTGAGTGCACTGAAGTAAGATCTCCATGTCCATGATGTAGCTCCCAAACATCGGGTGGTAAGGTGAAGGAGTAGGGTGTCCATCGCAGTTGCGCCTCCCGTAGAACCGGAAACGGGAGTCTACTAACTCCGCCTTGTGCTCCTCACAAAGTCGGGCTAGCATCCTCTGTGTAGCAGTACAGAGACCATCAACCCAGGTGGCCTCCTTGGTGGTGAAGATGAGCGTCCTGGAACTGGGAGACTTGATGTTCCTGCGAACTGACGACCTGATGAGCCAGCTCAGCCTTCCGACACCGTGAACATCAATCTGAGCTCCCTCAAACTCTGGAGCGGGGCGACCTAACAGCTTGGTCAACTCGAACAAGTCCCTCTCAAACGTCAACTTGCTGTCCTTCTCCAGCTGAACGAACTCGGTCCAATGGAGTGCCATCTACAGTTTTTAAGCAAAATTTTAAGTTAGTTAGGTGACAAGTATATCAAAATTTTAATATAGTAGGGCAACAAGTGAGTCAAATTTTAAGCTTAATGAGAGGTGTGCAAAATTTTAGGGATACAAGGAAAATGTAATATTTAATGAGAGTAAAATTTTGCATAAGTAAGAGGATTGGAGATAAGCAGTTTTCGAAAATACTTCATTCCTTTCTTTTTAGAAATTCATCTTTTGTAACATTTGACAAACGACCATGCTAACTAAGGTTTCCTAAAGTCAGGATGGCTCTGATACCAAGTCTGTGGGGACCCCGGACTAGCTGTCCGAAATACCCGATTATGCTTAACACAACGATCCCGTGATCAGTCTGTCGTTGCACATAATCCGAATTGGATACCAAAGTTTACATCCATTACAGTACCGAATAAAAGTCTTACATAAATGGTCATTTAGACCAAGTTCTTACATAGGTGCCTTCATGGGCCAAACCAAAATATCAGCGGAAGCTACGGCGTAGTAGACATCATATTCTAACGATGACAACCCGACAGGCAGCTGACTTGTGGAGATCCTTAGTTGGCGTAGAAGTCGCCATATCCTGCTCGGCGTAGTGCTCCTCCTCGTAGTCTGGCTAGGTCAATAGCCAGGGACGAAACCAATATGAGTACATTTGAATGTACTCGCAAACTACCCCAACATGAGTATGCACTAGTTTTATTTTAGTTGACAACTTTTATTTATTTTAAACATCTCTATATCTTTATTGAAAAAGGTAAGAAGAGTTTTATAACTATTTTTGAAAGAAACCACCATCTCATTTGTTCACCAAAACTCCTGTTTCTGACCATGGCTCACCATGGTCCATTATTTCAACAACTCATACCACTCCATGTGGTATAGCTGTGTAACACCATCTCCAATTCAGTTTCTTTTTAAACTTAAAAACTTTTCCAAAAACTTGCACATGGTCAAAGTAGGGCCTCCCAACTGTCCATATCCGAGGACTCGGCTATTCGAATAGTTTTACACTCTGCAGAGGTAGCACGCTTTTCCCACATCCATCCGGCAACTCATCGTGTCCGCCACGTCTCGCCATACAGGGTGTATGCGAAGTAAGCCGCCGACCATAGCCTGTCCTTTGCTCATGCTAGTATAGGATCCTTCCCATATGACACTTCCAACACACTTAACCCAGCCCTTCGGAATCTAAGTGTGAGGACTCATAGGTTTTGTCCGGCGGTTTATGGTGGAACCTTCAATCCTCCTCCTTATCTTTCATAGAGTTTGAGCGAGGACCCGGGTCAGGGGTAGACCAACACACTATCCCCTCATGCATGACGGAGTCATCTCCGTCGATGAGGTATCCAGTACTAATATGAGCAAACTATATGCTAAGCCTTTTCCCATATGTGGTGGATGTGGTCGCACAGGGTATCGGATGGTTGACGTAAGTACAAGGACACACTGTGCATTTTTCATAAACATCACCATTTTCCTCTTCTCCATTCCAACACCGACATCTCGGTATTTCATCATCTCACAAGTAATTTCAAAGGAGTTTTGATAAACCATATTGTTTTTTTCCCATCCTATAATTTGATATAACAATCTTTATTTCTACATAGGTGGCAAAATAATTCCATATACTTTTGAAATGGGTTTTATAAATCTTGCTTTGAGAGTAAAACATGTTATGAAAGTAGATGCATATGTTTGTAGTGCAAGCTCAGAGAATAGCTTGCCTTGCTTGGCAAAGTGATCTTGCTCTTGTTCTTCAATTTCAGCAAACTCTCCTTCCTCGATATATCCGTCAACGTTTTCGTCTAATTAATAAACAAACAATGCAAACAATCACTAAGCTATACAAGCAATCATCTCAACACAACAATCAAACATCACACATAGATGCTGCACACATCAAACCATACAATTTGGTTTCAAAATATTTGAATTAAACATCATTTATTTATGTCAAATTATGGCAGAAACTTGTGAACATGTTTAATTCAATAACTTGAGTTCTGTTGGTCACAAAAATACAAACTAAAATTCTATGGAAAGCTACTGATGTGTAGAAGACAACACAATTTGATTTGGTTCAATTGGAGTTACTAAACTCCCTACACATTTGTTTGAATCCAGAAGCTTATTAATCAAGTTTTGGCTACCATTTAAATTCTATTGCTTCAAAAATTAAATCCTTTTAGGGGTGACTAAACATGACTAAATGTGACCTAAAAAATTGGTCCTAATCATTTGGGTTACCAATTAACATATTTAAATGTTTGAGTGCAGAAGGGTATTTAAACTTCAACTGAATACTAAACAAATACTACTGCACAATTAATTCTACCAAAATTAGGGAAGCTAATACATGGCAGTACTAAGCTAAAAATTGGTTTGGAATTATTTGGACTAACAGAGTATCAGAAACAAACAAGTTTAGAATTTAAACCTTCTGTAGTATTTTTAATAATACTTTTTATTTATTTAATTAAATGACATGAGACCAATTGGGTTGGTTAAACAATTTCATAAGCTTTCCAGAACAATTGAGTTTGATTTATTTGGATTCCTAAATCTTGATTTATTAAATTTCAAAGTCAGGACCAGTACTGACTTCTCAGAGAGGAATTTAAATTCGAAATTAATCTCTCTGGATAATGTTGAAAAGGCTGACAGGTGGGACCTACACGTCAGCGACAGAGTGTGCGGTTGGAAATTAATAAAATCCTGACGAGCGGGGCCCGCCCGTCAGTCTCTCTCTTTCTTTTTAAAACACGAAACGGTACGCAACCGTTGGATCGAGATCCAACGGTCCACGTGCGACGCGACGACGGCGACCAAAATTTGGCGGCGCTGCCGCGCCGGCGGCGATGTGGTGGACGGAGGTCTCACCTAGGGGGCACGGGAGGGCACGGTGATGACGCGAATCGACGGCGGTGGTGAGGTGGAAGCTCCTGGATGAGTCCTACTTGCTGGGACGGAGCGGAGCGTCCACGGCGAGCTTCGGAACTTCCCGCGGACACGGCAGCAACTCCGGCGATGATCCCCCGGCGAATCTGGACACAATCCAGAGGGAAAAAGGGTGCGGTGAGGGCGGTGAAGCAGAGGGAAGCAAGTGCAGGCCAGAGAGGAGAGAATGGGGGAGCAAGGCGCTGCGGCCATGACCGACCTTGACGGCGGCAGTGGCTGCGGCGGTGCACGGCCTCCCGCGGTGCACAGACGAATCGAGAGGAGGGGTGAGGGAGTGAGGTGGTGTGGTGCTTCCAGAGGGGTGCGGGGTGGCTTTATAGGGCAGGGGCCGGCGTTCGTGGACGAGGCGCACACGGCGACGTCCATGGCGCACGGGAGTGGATCAATTCCACGGCGGTGGTGCGAGGGACGTGGACGCGCGGTGTCGAGCGGGGTCCGGACACGTTCTAGAAGGGCTCGGCCAAGTCGTGCGTGTCGAGGTGCAGCGAGTGCGGTGAATTTGGGTCGGCGACGGCGAGGTTGCCACGGCGATGCGGAGGGGACAAGGGCGGCGTAAGGCGCGGGGAGGGGCTCGAGTGCTCTCTCCTGCACGCAGAGGCAGCAGAGGCACCGGCGCGCGCGCAGGGGGGGCCTGGGCGGCTCGGAAACGGCGATGCGCAGCACGGCGACACGGCGGCACGTCGGGGCGAGGGAGAGAGGTAGGGGATGACGTTTTTGCAGAAAACCCCCTGCCTCCTCTCTGCTTTCTTTTTTATTTCTGTTTTAGTCCTTCTGTTAAATCCAAAGGTTTTCTAGGATTTAATTAGGGCATTTAAACATTTTAGAAAAATTTGCAAAATTTGTGGGGCCTTCCCATAATGTACAAAGCTCCACAAAAATTGGCATAAAATAATAAAATGTTTTGAAACATTTTCTTTTATAGTACTTTGTTTATGTTATTTTAATTTATTTCTATTTGTTTTATTTTAGAATTTCAAAACTAGTTCAAAAATAATATTTGAGAGGGGAAAGTGGTAGGAACAAAATGGGGAGTGTTTACATTACAACTCCACTGACTTTGGTTTGAAATTAATTGGGTTGGTCACTTGAAGATTTTCATGTGACAACTTGTCACTTTTATTTTTCTTGCTTTGATTTTATATTTTGCTTTCTTTCTTTCTTACTAGTGTTCACTAGTGCAAACACTCACACAAACAGCAAGAACAACATCTCAAGTAACAAAAGCAATTAACATACAATAAACAACAAAAGTTTTTGTTGGCTCTCATTTTTGGGAATATAATCCTGATAATAATTTTGGGATGTTACAGGCCGGCCTAGGCTGGGGGCAGGCTGGTCGCCGATTTGCATGGCCTTCCTAGGCTGAGGGTCAGGCTGGGCTAGGCTGGCCTCCAGGCTGGCCGCCTCGGGTGCATAATCGGCCTAGCTAGGCTGGGCTGGGGCCGGCCTAAGCTGGCCTCCAGGCTGGCCTGACTGGCTCCTTCGTCTTCCTTCCTTGCGCATGCCTCCCGCTCCTCCCTCGCGCCATAGGTGACGTTGTGCTCGTATTCTTGCTGCTCCTCTGGCCCTCCTCCAACATTTGAGTTATCCATAACCCTGATCATACACAAGTGCATAGACTTAGGTAGTATAACATTCTTATAAATCCAAGTATCATGTTCAAGTAGGATTGAGTTCACCTTATAATAATCATCGGTTAGGCTTAACATTTCCTTCCAGTTCAAAGATAGGTAAACACCATAATCCACATATATATCATCATCAAGAATGGTATGATGCAGCGTAGCAGAAGTTTTCCCCATAATTTCAAAATCAAACCAATTAAAAAATTCAAATGTGATATTGACTTTCAAGGCCGCTCAAAGTAGTAGACCGCACGTGCACATAAATTAGGGTTTGGGTTTTAGGGCCCGCCCGGGAGTCAGAATCCAATCAAAATTTATGGTGGGTCCTAACTATGTATATAAAAGTGATGGTACATGGAAAGAGCCAATATCCAACTCCGATGTGTGTCCCGCTTCACACACATAAATTACTCCGCACGACGTTTCTACACTTATAGGGAAAAAATTCTCCAAAAGACGATAACAAAGAGATTTTTGTGATAAGTTCGGATCAATTTAGGATATGTATGTTTCTATGAACTACCCTATAAAAAACAAGTAAAAAATTCACATGTGATATCGACTTTCAAGACCGGTCAAAGTAGTAGACAACGTGTGCACATAAATTAGGGTTTGAGTTTTAGGACCCGCCTGGGAGTCAGAATCCGATCAAAATTTATGTTGGGTCCTAACTTATATATGTATATGTGATGGTACCTGAAAAGAGCCAATATCCAACTTCGATGTGTATCCCGCATCACGCACATAAATTACCCCGCACGACGTTTCTGCACTCATAGGGAAAAATTTCCCAATCGACGAGAACAAAGAGATTTTTGTGATAAGTTCGGATCAATTTAGGATTTGTATGTTCCTATGACCTACCCTATAAAACAATTAAAAAATTCACATGTGATATTGACTTTCAAGGCCGGTCAAAGTAGTAGACCGCACATGCACATAAATTAGGGTTTGGGTTTTAAGGCCCGTCCGGGGTCGGAATCCGAACGAATATTATGTTGGGTCCTAACTTATGTATATAAATGTAATGGTACATGGAAAGAGCCAATATCCAACTCTGATGTGTGTCCCGCTTCACGCACATAAATTACCCCGCACGATGTTTCTGCACTTATAGGGAAAAAATTCCCAATCGACGAGAACAAAGAAATTTTTGTGATAAGTTCGGATCAATTTAGGATTTGTATGTTCCTATGACCAACCCTATAAAAAACAATTAAAAAATTCACATGTGATATTGACTTTCAAGACCGGTCAAAGTAGTAGACCGCGCATGCACATAAATTAGGGTTTGGGTTTTAAGGCCCGTCCGGGAGTCGGAATCCGAACAAATATTATGTTGGGTCCTAACTTATGTATATAAATGTAATGGTACATGGAAAGAGCCAATATCCAACTCCGATGTGTGTCCCGCTTCACGGTCATAAATTACCCCGCACGATGTTTCTGCACTTATAAGGAAAAAAATCCCTATCAACAAGAACGAAGAGATTTTTGTGATAAGTTTGGATCAATTTATGTTTTGTATGTTCCTATGACCTACCCTATAAAAAACAAGTAAAAAATTCACATTTGATATTGACTTTAAAGGCCGGTCAAAGTAGTAGACCGCGCGTGCACATAAATTAGGGTTTGGGTTTTAGGGCCCGTCCGGGTGACGTGATCTGATCAAATATTATGGTGAATATGATGGTACATGGAAAGGGCCAATATCCAACTCCGATGTGTGTCCACTACACGCACATAAATTACCCTACACGACGTTTCTGCAATTATAAGGAAAAAATTCCCAATCGACGAGAACGAAGAGATTGTCGTGATAAGTTCGGATCAATTTAGGATTTGTACGTTCCTGTGACCTACCCTATAAAAACCAATTAAAAATTCAAATGTGATAGTGATTTCAAGGCGGTCAAATTAGTAGACCGCGCGTGCACATAAATTAGGGTTTGGGTTTTAGGGCCGCCCGGGAGTCAGAATCCGATCGAAATTTATGTTGGGTCCTAAATTATGTATATAAAGTGATGGTACTTGGAAAGAGCCAATATCCAACTCCGATGTGTGTCCCGCTTCATGCACATAAATTAATCCGCACGACGTTTCTGCGCTTATAGGGAAAAATTCCCAATAGACGATAACAAAGAGATTTTTGTGATAAGTTCAGATCAATTTAGGATTTATATATTTCTATGAACTACCCTATAAAAACCAGTAAAAAATTCACATGTGATATCGACTTTCAAGACCGGTCAAAGCAGTAGACAACGCGTGCACATGAATTAGGGTTTGGGTTTTAGGGCCTACCCGGGAGTAAGAATCCGATCCAATTTTTTGTTGGGTCCTAACTTATGTATATAAATGTGATGGTACATAGAAAGAGCCAATATCCAACTTCGATGTGTATCCCGCTTCACGCACATAAATTACCCAGCACGACGTTTCTGCACTCATAGGGAAAAAATTACCCATCGACGAGAACAAAGAGATTTTTGTGATAAGTTCGGATCAATTTAGGATTTGTATGTTCCTATGAGATACCCCATAAAAACAATTAAAAAATTCACGTGTGATATTGACTTTCAAGACCGGTCAAAAGTAGTAGACCGCGCGTGCACATAAATTAGGGTTTGGGTTTTAGGGCCCGTCCGGGAGTCGGAATCCGATCAAATATTATGTTGGCTCCTAACTTATGTATATAGATGTAATGGTACATGGAAAGAGACAATATCATCCTCCGATGTGTGTCCCGCTTCACGCACATAAATTACCCGCACGACGTTTCTGCACTTATAAGGAAAAAATCCCAATCGACAAGAACAAAGTGATTTTTGTGATAAGTTCGGATCAATTTATGTTTTGTATGTTCCTATGACCTACCCTATAAAAAGGTAAAAAAATTAACATTTGATATGGAATTTAAAGGCTGGTCAAAGTAGTAGACAACACGTGCACATAAATTAGGGTTTGGGTTTTTCGGGCCCGTCTGTGAAACGGGATCTGATCGAAAATTATGGTGGGTCCTAACTTATGTATATAAATGTGATGGTACATGGAAAGAGCAGATATCCAACTTCGATGTGTGTCCCGCTTCACGCACATGAATTACCCTGCACGACATTTCTACCCTTATAAGGAAAAAATTCTCAATCGACGAGAACGAAGAGATTTTTGTGATAAGTTCGGATCAATTTAGGATTTGTACGTTCCTATGACCTACCCTATAAAAACCAATTAAAAATTTCAAATGTGATAGAGATTTCAACACCGGTCAAATTAGTAGACCGCGCGTGCACATAAATTAGGGTTTGGGTTTTAGGGCCGCCCGGGAGTCAGAATCCGATCGAAATTTATGTTGGGTCCTAAATTATGTATATAAAGTGATGGTACTTGGAAAGAGCCAATATCCAACTCCGATGTGTGTCCCGCTTCATGCACATAAATTAATCCGCACGACGTTTCTGCGCTTATAGGGAAAAATTCCCAATAGACGATAACAAAGAGATTTTTGTGATAAGTTCAGATCAATTTAGGATTTATATATTTCTATGAACTACCCTATAAAAACCAGTAAAAAATTCACATGTGATATCGACTTTCAAGACCGGTCAAAGCAGTAGACAACGCGTGCACATGAATTAGGGTTTGGGTTTTAGGGCCTACCCGGGAGTAAGAATCCGATCCAATTTTTTGTTGGGTCCTAACTTATGTATATAAATGTGATGGTACATAGAAAGAGCCAATATCCAACTTCGATGTGTATCCCGCTTCACGCACATAAATTACCCAGCACGACGTTTCTGCACTCATAGGGAAAAAATTACCCATCGACGAGAACAAAGAGATTTTTGTGATAAGTTCGGATCAATTTAGGATTTGTATGTTCCTATGAGATACCCCATAAAAACAATTAAAAAATTCACGTGTGATATTGACTTTCAAGACCGGTCAAAGTAGTAGACCGCGCGTGCACATAAATTAGGGTTTGGGTTTTAGGGCCCGTCCGGGAGTCGGAATCCGATCAAATATTATGTTGGCTCCTAACTTATGTATATAGATGTAATGGTACATGGAAAGAGACAATATCATCCTCCGATGTGTGTCCCGCTTCACGCACATAAATTACCCCGCACGACGTTTCTGCACTTATAAGGAAAAAATCCCAATCGACAAGAACAAAGTGATTTTTGTGATAAGTTCGGATCAATTTATGTTTTGTATGTTCCTATGACCTACCCTATAAAAAGGTAAAAAAATTAACATTTGATATGGAATTTAAAGGCTGGTCAAAGTAGTAGACAACACGTGCACATAAATTAGGGTTTGGGTTTTTCGGGCCCGTCTGTGAAACGGGATCTGATCGAAAATTATGGTGGGTCCTAACTTATGTAATAAATGTGATGGTACATGGAAAGAGCAGATATCCAACTTCGATGTGTGTCCCGCTTCACGCACATGAATTACCCTGCACGACATTTCTACCCTTATAAGGAAAAAATTCTCAATCGACGAGAACGAAGAGATTTTTGTGATAAGTTCGGATCAATTTAGGATTTGTACGTTCCTATGACCTACCCTATAAAAACCAATTAAAAATTTCAAATGTGATAGAGATTTCAACACCGGTCAAATTAGTAGACCGCGCGTGCACATAAATTAGGGTTTGGGTTTTAGGGCCGCCCGGGAGTCAGAATCCGATCGAAATTTATGTTGGGTCCTAAATTATGTATATAAAAGTGATGGTACTTGGAAAGAGCCAATATCCAACTCCGATGTGTGTCCCGCTTCATGCACATAAATTAATCCGCACGACGTTTCTGCGCTTATAGGGAAAAATTCCCAATAGACGATAACAAAGAGATTTTTGTGATAAGTTCAGATCAATTTAGGATTTATATATTTCTATGAACTACCCTATAAAAACCAGTAAAAAATTCACATGTGATATCGACTTTCAAGACCGGTCAAAGCAGTAGACAACGCGTGCACATGAATTAGGGTTTGGGTTTTAGGGCCTACCCGGGAGTAAGAATCCGATCCAATTTTTTGTTGGGTCCTAACTTATGTATATAAATGTGATGGTACATAGAAAGAGCCAATATCCAACTTCGATGTGTATCCCGCTTCACGCACATAAATTACCCAGCACGACGTTTCTGCACTCATAGGGAAAAAATTACCCATCGACGAGAACAAAGAGATTTTTGTGATAAGTTCGGATCAATTTAGGATTTGTATGTTCCTATGAGATACCCCATAAAAACAATTAAAAAATTCACGTGTGATATTGACTTTCAAGACCGGTCAAAGTAGTAGACCGCGCGTGCACATAAATTAGGGTTTGGGTTTTAGGGCCCGTCCGGGAGTCGGAATCCGATCAAATATTATGTTGGCTCCTAACTTATGTATATAGATGTAATGGTACATGGAAAGAGACAATATCATCCTCCGATGTGTGTCCCGCTTCACGCACATAAATTACCCCGCACGACGTTTCTGCACTTATAAGGAAAAAATCCCAATCGACAAGAACAAAGTGATTTTTGTGATAAGTTCGGATCAATTTATGTTTTGTATGTTCCTATGACCTACCCTATAAAAAGGTAAAAAAATTAACATTTGATATGGAATTTAAAGGCTGGTCAAAGTAGTAGACAACACGTGCACATAAATTAGGGTTTGGGTTTTTCGGGCCCGTCTGTGAAACGGGATCTGATCGAAAATTATGGTGGGTCCTAACTTATGTATATAAATGTGATGGTACATGGAAAGAGCAGATATCCAACTTCGATGTGTGTCCCGCTTCACGCACATGAATTACCCTGCACGACATTTCTACCCTTATAAGGAAAAAATTCTCAATCGACGAGAACGAAGAGATTTTTGTGATAAGTTCGGATCAATTTAGGATTTGTACGTTCCTATGACCTACCCTATAAAAACCAATTAAAAATTTCAAATGTGATAGAGATTTCAACACCGGTCAAATTAGTAGACCGCGCGTGCACATAAATTAGGGTTTGGGTTTTAGGGCCGCCCGGGAGTCAGAATCCGATCGAAATTTATGTTGGGTCCTAAATTATGTATATAAAAGTGATGGTACTTGGAAAGAGCCAATATCCAACTCCGATGTGTGTCCCGCTTCATGCACATAAATTAATCCGCACGACGTTTCTGCGCTTATAGGGAAAAATTCCCAATAGACGATAACAAAGAGATTTTTGTGATAAGTTCAGATCAATTTAGGATTTATATATTCTATGAACTACCCTATAAAAACCAGTAAAAAATTCACATGTGATATCGACTTTCAAGACCGGTCAAAGCAGTAGACAACGCGTGCACATGAATTAGGGTTTGGGTTTTAGGGCCTACCCGGGAGTAAGAATCCGATCCAATTTTTTGTTGGGTCCTAACTTATGTATATAAATGTGATGGTACATAGAAAGAGCCAATATCCAACTTCGATGTGTATCCCGCTTCACGCACATAAATTACCCAGCACGACGTTTCTGCACTCATAGGGAAAAAATTACCCATCGACGAGAACAAAGAGATTTTTGTGATAAGTTCGGATCAATTTAGGATTTGTATGTTCCTATGAGATACCCCATAAAAACAATTAAAAAATTCACGTGTGATATTGACTTTCAAGACCGGTCAAAGTAGTAGACCGCGCGTGCACATAAATTAGGGTTTGGGTTTTAGGGCCCGTCCGGGAGTCGGAATCCGATCAAATATTATGTTGGCTCCTAACTTATGTATATAGATGTAATGGTACATGGAAAGAGACAATATCATCCTCCGATGTGTGTCCCGCTTCACGCACATAAATTACCCCGCACGACGTTTCTGCACTTATAAGGAAAAAATCCCAATCGACAAGAACAAAGTGATTTTTGTGATAAGTTCGGATCAATTTATGTTTTGTATGTTCCTATGACCTACCCTATAAAAAGGTAAAAAAATTAACATTTGATATGGAATTTAAAGGCTGGTCAAAGTAGTAGACAACACGTGCACATAAATTAGGGTTTGGGTTTTTCGGGCCCGTCTGTGAAACGGGATCTGATCGAAAATTATGGTGGGTCCTAACTTATGTATATAAATGTGATGGTACATGGAAAGAGCAGATATCCAACTTCGATGTGTGTCCCGCTTCACGCACATGAATTACCCTGCACGACATTTCTACCCTTATAAGGAAAAAATTCTCAATCGACGAGAACGAAGAGATTTTTGTGATAAGTTCGGATCAATTTAGGATTTGTACGTTCCTATGACCTACCCTATAAAAACCAATTAAAAATTTCAAATGTGATAGAGATTTCAACACCGGTCAAATTAGTAGACCGCGCGTGCACATAAATTAGGGTTTGGGTTTTAGGGCCGCCCGGGAGTCAGAATCCGATCGAAATTTATGTTGGGTCCTAAATTATGTATATAAAAGTGATGGTACTTGGAAAGAGCCAATATCCAACTCCGATGTGTGTCCCGCTTCATGCACATAAATTAATCCGCACGACGTTTCTGCGCTTATAGGGAAAAATTCCCAATAGACGATAACAAAGAGATTTTTGTGATAAGTTCAGATCAATTTAGGATTTATATATTTCTATGAACTACCCTATAAAAACCAGTAAAAAATTCACATGTGATATCGACTTTCAAGACCGGTCAAAGCAGTAGACAACGCGTGCACATGAATTAGGGTTTGGGTTTTAGGGCCTACCTGGGAGTAAGAATCCGATCCAATTTTTTGTTGGGTCCTAACTTATGTATATAAATGTGATGGTACATAGAAAGAGCCAATATCCAACTTCGATGTGTATCCCGCTTCACGCACATAAATTACCCAGCACGACGTTTCTGCACTCATAGGGAAAAAATTACCCATCGACGAGAACAAAGAGATTTTTGTGATAAGTTCGGATCAATTTAGGATTTGTATGTTCCTATGAGATACCCCATAAAAACAATTAAAAAATTCACGTGTGATATTGACTTTCAAGACCGGTCAAAGTAGTAGACCGCGCGTGCACATAAATTAGGGTTTGGGTTTTAGGGCCCGTCCGGGAGTCGGAATCCGATCAAATATTATGTTGGCTCCTAACTTATGTATATAGATGTAATGGTACATGGAAAGAGACAATATCATCCTCCGATGTGTGTCCCGCTTCACGCACATAAATTACCCCGCACGACGTTTCTGCACTTATAAGGAAAAAATCCCAATCGACAAGAACAAAGTGATTTTTGTGATAAGTTCGGATCAATTTATGTTTTGTATGTTCCTATGACCTACCCTATAAAAAGGTAAAAAAATTAACATTTGATATGGAATTTAAAGGCTGGTCAAAGTAGTAGACAACACGTGCACATAAATTAGGGTTTGGGTTTTTCGGGCCCGTCTGTGAAACGGGATCTGATCGAAAATTATGGTGGGTCCTAACTTATGTATATAAATGTGATGGTACATGGAAAGAGCAGATATCCAACTTCGATGTGTGTCCCGCTTCACGCACATGAATTACCCTGCACGACATTTCTACCCTTATAAGGAAAAAATTCTCAATCGACGAGAACGAAGAGATTTTTGTGATAAGTTCGGATCAATTTAGGATTTGTACGTTCCTATGACCTACCCTATAAAAACCAATTAAAAATTTCAAATGTGATAGAGATTTCAACACCGGTCAAATTAGTAGACCGCGCGTGCACATAAATTAGGGTTTGGGTTTTAGGGCCCGCCCGGGAGTCAGAATCCGATCGAAATTTATGTTGGGTCCTAAATTATGTATATAAAAGTGATGGTACTTGGAAAGAGCCAATATCCAACTCCGATGTGTGTCCCGCTTCATGCACATAAATTAATCCGCACGACGTTTCTGCGCTTATAGGGAAAAATTCCCAATAGACGATAACAAAGAGATTTTTGTGATAAGTTCAGATCAATTTAGGATTTATATATTTCTATGAACTACCCTATAAAAACCAGTAAAAAATTCACATGTGATATCGACTTTCAAGACCGGTCAAAGCAGTAGACAACGCGTGCACATGAATTAGGGTTTGGGTTTTAGGGCCTACCCGGGAGTAAGAATCCGATCCAATTTTTTGTTGGGTCCTAACTTATGTATATAAATGTGATGGTACATAGAAAGAGCCAATATCCAACTTCGATGTGTATCCCGCTTCACGCACATAAATTACCCAGCACGACGTTTCTGCACTCATAGGGAAAAAATTACCCATCGACGAGAACAAAGAGATTTTTGTGATAAGTTCGGATCAATTTAGGATTTGTATGTTCCTATGAGATACCCCATAAAAACAATTAAAAAATTCACGTGTGATATTGACTTTCAAGACCGGTCAAAGTAGTAGACCGCGCGTGCACATAAATTAGGGTTTGGGTTTTAGGGCCCGTCCGGGAGTCGGAATCCGATCAAATATTATGTTGGCTCCTAACTTATGTATATAGATGTAATGGTACATGGAAAGAGACAATATCATCCTCCGATGTGTGTCCCGCTTCACGCACATAAATTACCCCGCATGACGTTTCTGCACTTATAAGGAAAAAATCCCAATCGACAAGAACAAAGTGATTTTTGTGATAAGTTCGGATCAATTTATGTTTTGTATGTTCCTATGACCTACCCTATAAAAAGGTAAAAAAATTAACATTTGATATGGAATTTAAAGGCTGGTCAAAGTAGTAGACAACACGTGCACATAAATTAGGGTTTGGGTTTTTCGGGCCCGTCTGTGAAACGGGATCTGATCGAAAATTATGGTGGGTCCTAACTTATGTATATAAATGTGATGGTACATGGAAAGAGCAGATATCCAACTTCGATGTGTGTCCCGCTTCACGCACATGAATTACCCTGCACGACATTTCTACCCTTATAAGGAAAAAATTCTCAATCGACGAGAACGAAGAGATTTTTGTGATAAGTTCGGATCAATTTAGGATTTGTACGTTCCTATGACCTACCCTATAAAAACCAATTAAAAATTTCAAATGTGATAGAGATTTCAACACCGGTCAAATTAGTAGACCGCGCGTGCACATAAATTAGGGTTTGGGTTTTAGGGCCGCCCGGGAGTCAGAATCCGATCGAAATTTATGTTGGGTCCTAAATTATGTATATAAAAGTGATGGTACTTGGAAAGAGCCAATATCCAACTCCGATGTGTGTCCCGCTTCATGCACATAAATTAATCCGCACGACGTTTCTGCGCTTATAGGGAAAAATTCCCAATAGACGATAACAAAGAGATTTTTGTGATAAGTTCAGATCAATTTAGGATTTATATATTTCTATGAACTACCCTATAAAAACCAGTAAAAAATTCACATGTGATATCGACTTTCAAGACCGGTCAAAGCAGTAGACAACGCGTGCACATGAATTAGGGTTTGGGTTTTAGGGCCTACCCGGGAGTAAGAATCCGATCCAATTTTTTGTTGGGTCCTAACTTATGTATATAAATGTGATGGTACATAGAAAGAGCCAATATCCAACTTCGATGTGTATCCCGCTTCACGCACATAAATTACCCAGCACGACGTTTCTGCACTCATAGGGAAAAAATTACCCATCGACGAGAACAAAGAGATTTTTGTGATAAGTTCGGATCAATTTAGGATTTGTATGTTCCTATGAGATACCCCATAAAAACAATTAAAAAATTCACGTGTGATATTGACTTTCAAGACCGGTCAAAGTAGTAGACCGCGCGTGCACATAAATTAGGGTTTGGGTTTTAGGGCCCGTCCGGGAGTCAGAATCCGATCAAATATTATGTTGGCTCCTAACTTATGTATATAGATGTAATGGTACATGGAAAGAGACAATATCATCCTCCGATGTGTGTCCCGCTTCACGCACATAAATTACCCCGCACGACGTTTCTGCACTTATAAGGAAAAAATCCCAATCGACAAGAACAAAGTGATTTTTGTGATAAGTTCGGATCAATTTATGTTTTGTATGTTCCTATGACCTACCCTATAAAAAGGTAAAAAAATTAACATTTGATATGGAATTTAAAGGCTGGTCAAAGTAGTAGACAACACGTGCACATAAATTAGGGTTTGGGTTTTTCGGGCCCGTCTGTGAAACGGGATCTGATCGAAAATTATGGTGGGTCCTAACTTATGTATATAAATGTGATGGTACATGGAAAGAGCAGATATCCAACTTCGATGTGTGTCCCGCTTCACGCACATAAATTACCCCGCACGACGTTTCTGCACTTATAAGGAAAAAATTCCCAATCGACGAGAACGAAGAGATTTTCGTGATAAGTGATACGTCTCAAACGTATCTATAATTTCTGATGTTCCATGTTGATATTATACCAATTGTTACATGTTTTATATACACCTCATAGCATTTTTATGCATTTTCTGGGACTAACCTATTAACAAGATGCCACAGTGCCAGTTCCTGTTTTCTGCTGTTTCTGTATTCCAGAAAAGCTAGTTTGGAAATATTCTCGGAATTGGACGAAACTTGGACAGAACCTCCTATTTTTCCAACACGAAGACGGAGTCCAGAGGAGAGACGGAGGAGGGCCACGTGGCACCCACACCATGGGGCCGCGCGGCCCCCCCTTCCGCGCCGTGGGGTGGTGTGGGGCCCTCGTGGCTCCGCAGCCGCCGCCGCCCTTTCGCCTATTTATTCTTCCCGACGTGAAAACCCTAAATACCCGAGCCATTATCCACGAAAAGTTTCAGAGACGCCGCCGCCGTAAACCCTAGCTCGGGAGGGTTCAGAAGCTCTTCCCGGCACCCTACCGGAGAGGGGAATCATCACCAGAGGGCTCTACATCACCATGCCTGCCTCCGGAGTGATGCGTGAGTAGTTCATCCTTGGACTACGGGTCCATGGCAGTAGCTAGATGGTTGTCTCTCCACTTTATGCTATCATGTTTAGATCTTGTGAGCTGCCTATCATGATCAAGATCATCTTATTGTAATGCTACATGTTGTGTTTGCTGGGATCCGATGAATATTGAATACTATGTCAAGTTGATTATCAATCTATCTTATATGTTAGTTATGATCTTGCATGCTTTCCGTTACTAGTAGATGCTTTGGCCAAGTAGATGCTTGTAACTCCAAGAGTGAGTATTTATGCTAGATAGTGGGTTCATGCCTCCGGTAATCTGGGAGAGTGACAGTAACTTCTAAGATTGTGGATGTGCTGTTGCCAATAGGGATAAAATAACCGATGCTTAGCTTAAGGGTACGCCGTTAGGTCTAATGCATTTGTTTACATTACGCACATTACTTAATGCAATTATCCGTTGCTGATGCATGTAAAATGCATACATGAACTTTGCACTTTAATTGCTTATATTCCAATCATATTTGCATCATATAAGGGTTATATCAATGTTTTATAATGATTTTTGGGATTATTCATTTATTTCCTATTTTTATGGAATTAACCCTGCACAGGCAGAAAACCCCGTTTTCTTATTTTAATGTTTCAGGGACCCAAACGTCAACGAAATCACCTGGAAATTTACGGGCGTCAATATTTGGAAGGAAGAAGACCTGTGGGCGAAGGAAGCGAGCAAACGGAGGCTCGAGGGCCAAACGAGGGGGACCCATGTGTAGCGTACCTGCACTTAGAAATTGGCAAGGTACCTGTGTATAGTGCAAACCCCTGGATCGATTCATTTGCACACACAGTTTAAGATGAAATATCACAACATTGTATCAATTATTACACGTGGATCCAGTACTTAGGAAAATATCCTTTACAAATTGCATAGCACGAAGCTAGCTTTGAAAGAGTAAAGCAGCGGAAAATTATTCTTCATGGAGTCTCCATCATCATCATGTGCCACAGGCGAAACATGTTGGTTGCAAACTCGAAACCCTTAACGAAAACTCACTCGTCGTCAGAACAATCTGCAACAAATAAAATTTTGCAACAGAGGGGTCAGATACCATTAAAAATGGATCTGGCAAGTGACACTATGTGGACACTTAATGGAATAACTCTATAGCCTATATGCATATTTGGCTGGTGGAGTTCAAGGCTATTTTGCATAAAAGCCAATTTTGCCTAACACTTTGTAAAACATTTTCTTCAAATGTTCGAGACAATATGGCATGAAATCCATAGTCTCGTTTACCCTTGTTCACCCATCAAAATTTTACTTAAAGAAATTGAGATGTTGGGAGCCTCCGTTGACATCCTTGATCAGCTGCTTGAATTGTCCGTAACCGGGGACACGGCTAAGTACTTAGTTTTTAACTCTGCAGAGGTTGTGCACTTTCACCATTAGACCCAACAAACCCAAACTATCCTCAAGCACTCAATTTGTGCTAAGGAAAAGGAGAGAGTTGAGACAAGATTTTTCAGAAGCCTTTCCTCATCCCATGCCGCCTTGACCCGTTCCCATTCTAACCATCTACCACTACCTGTCAAGACGGGACGAGTCCACGCAACTTAATCCATCAAGTCAGAGCCCATATGACTAATGGTTGCATGGTAACAACTTCACTTAGACAAAACATTGGTCCCTTTAATACCCTGGGTGGCAACCACAAGTGAATAAACACTCAACTCTGACAGCCATGCAAGCCCAAATCCACCCAGGTGATAAATTAACTTAGTATAATTTAACTTTTCAATAAAACACTTTTGCATAGCATCAATAATTCTACCAAGTTATCAATAGGATTCTAGACACAACTAGTGTAAAGGAGATAGTAGTTTTAGCATAGCAATACTATCCTACACATGCATATAAAGAAATACACTAAGTCATGCATAGAAAAATACTTAGGAAATTTATGGGGGTGTGCCACTTGCCTTGGCAACAGGGAGTGCAGCAGTAGCAGTTGCAACAACCTTCGTCTCTCTCCGAAATTTCTAACACATCAAACAATTCTCAATGAATATGCAGCCAAACAATACTTAAGAAAATATGACATGCATGAGATGCAGAATGATACAAGGAATTATGATGTGAATGACATACAGAACAAACTAAGGAAAAAGACATAAAATAACTTAATCCAATTGGCTAAGGCAAGGTCAAGGTTGAGCAAGAATAACTTGATAAAACAACAACTTGAAAAGTTGTAAGGCTACTTCAAGTCTTCACATGTTTGATCTTCAAAACATCTTCAACTCCTTTGTAGTTTCATTGATCTTCAATGGTCTTCAATTAGCACTCTAGAAACTTAGTCTTGAACACAAAGGACTTGGTCTATGTCCAAAGTGAAAGACAAAATTAGGAAGGAGGAAAAAGATAGAAAGAAAGATGTAGTAGTTGGTCTTCCAAGGAATCATCTTCAGGCTTCCTTGTCGCTTGTTCCTTGGTGTGTTGACTTCATTGAAATTTGTAGACTTGATGGTTCTGTAGACTTGTTGGTGTTGGCAGCATCCAGGTTGATCTTGAATATAACTTAGCCACCATGAAGTAGGAAGAAAAGAGAGAAAGGAAAGAAAGACTTAGAAAATTGTAGGTGGTTGGTCTTCATGAACTTCTTCTTGATTTTCTTCTAAGTACTTTTACTTCTTGGAGATGCTTCTGGAGTCTTGTTTTCTTGGCTAAGTCCTTCATTGGTTTCCACTAATTCCAACTTAGTGGTTTTCGACTAGGATGGTCAAAAGGACTAACATGCATCCTCAATTTTTTTCTAAGGAGGAATGTCATGTAAGAAGTGCAAAATATTTCTAAGGACTAGATATGCATGCCATGCCATGAAATTATTCTAAGTTAATGCAAGACAAGTAAGATGGTCCAAAAATGACTAAGGACCAAAGGTCAAACAATGAGTCCAAATAATTTCTAAGGAAAAGTAAACAAAACATAGTTGCTAAATTTTCTAAGGAAAATACTTTAAAACAATAGTTGATAAAATTTCTAAGGACAAACACTTAAACAATATCACTTAGAAAAATATTATAAAACAACTAAGTTTTCAAGATGCTAAATTTTTCTAAGGAGAAGATTTAGCATTATTAAGATGTTGAAATTTTTCTAAGGAAATAATGTTGTCAAAATAATTATCAGATATTTTCTAAGGAAGAAAAATACTTTGTTTGGAGAGGCAAAATATTTCTAAGTACTTTTTGTAACTAAAGTGATCAACATATGACTAAGTCCTTTTATTAGCCGAATAGATGAAGAAAATAATTTTAATCAATTTTAATTATTAAAATAACACCTAAAAAGCAATTAATCAATATTAATTACAAAAATCATAGAAAATACTTTTACAAAATTGGTAGAATATTCCTACGGCCAAGTATTAATTAAACAAAGTTAAAGCAATTGGATTTTCCCAAAAATAGTTCGTTTCTGGTAGATGTAGGCATGCTTTTGGGTTGAGGAAAATTTTGTTAGATACCCTTGAGTTTTCTTAACCATGCAGAAGTGGTTTGGTATAAAACTGTTTTGTAGTTCGTGATGGCCATTAGATCTAGTGAAAACTAGGTTTTTCACTCTTTTTAGAATAACTCGAGCTAGGAGTATCCTTTTGGAGTGAATCCAATTCCTACAGCAAGGTTTAGTCATTATAATGCCATGGCAATTTACCTTGCATGCAGGAGATTCCTAAAACAGAAACTATCTTCATGTTAGTTTTCAGGCTAGAAGCACTTATAGGATTTTTAGCTCTCAACTGGGGCTAGCTTTTGATGCAAAACCAACTCACCTAGCTTGGTATGAGTATTAGGAGCACTGTGGTAAAAGGATTTATTTTTCTGATCCTCATTTTAGGACTTGTGCTTTGTTTTCCCACAAAAACATCTTTTCGGCCAAAAATAAAAGCCATGTTTTATTTCTTGGTTTTAGTAAACTGTTTTGAGGTTTGGCCTACTTCTTTTTGAACACCATTACCGTAGGGAAAAATCCCTACGGTTTAAATTTTAAATATATGGAACCGGACCGAGTCCAGAACAGTTACAGTGGTGCTCAAAAATTACCTCATGGAGGTTGGAAAGCAATAGAAGTATACATGATCAAATAACTAATGATCTAAGCCACAACAGCAAGGGTTGTATTCTATCCCTCTTAACACGATGTTGATGGAGGAATAAGTCAGACTGAAACTTGACCTTCCATCTACCAAAAGTGGGTTGCACCTCCTGAAAGATGAACTCATTCCGAATTTTCCATATGTTCCCTGTGGCGCATGCAAAGATCTCCACGAAACATGGCCCTGTGAAGCTGGCTCTTGCAGCTCGAAGTCTATCAGGTATTGGGTCATTGGCATTCCACTGGATATCTAGCAAGTCCCAACAGCGAGTGGCAAAATGACAGTCAAAAAAAAGGTGGTCTCGTGTCTCCAGTGTGCCCTGCCCACAAAGAATGCAATGCGGACCTCCTTCAATGTTCCAGTGTTTGCGGATCATAAGATCTTTTGTGTTCAATCTGTCATACATCATCAGCCAGAGGAATACCTTCAGTTTAGGGAAGCATTTGGACTTCCAAATGACATTCAAGAAGGGCTCACAGTCCACATGTGCGAAAATAAATTTATAGAAATTTGCAGCCGAGTAGGTACTATTTCCCCAAACGTAAGTCCTCACATCTGGTTCCAAATCATCACGATTGAAATCATACAGAATCGCAGCAACCTGTTCATATTGATTAAAGGCTTGGGCTGACAACGGTAGTGCAAATATGTCTCCCAGCTGGGTGAGGTGCAGCATATCAGCCACAGAATCATCTTCATTTAATACAAAGGAATAAAGTTGGGGGTAGTCATCACAAAGAAGGGTGTCACCGTGCCAGAAATCTTTCCAAACAAGATTACTGCCACCACTATGGATAGTTGATCGAGTAATGCTTCTATAAATATCTATCAAGCTGTAAACGTCCTTCCACCAAAATGAGCCTCTGCGAGTTTGAGCATGGGGTCGACCTGGCCCATAAAGTGACCATACCAGGTGAACCCAAGGTATGTCAGCATGGCTATAAAATTTGTGTAAATATTTCATCAGTAATGCTTTATTCTGTATCTCAAGATTAGTGATCCCCAGCCCACCATGCTTCTTTGGTCTGCAAACCAAGGGCCAAGCAGCAAGCGAGTGAGGTGATCCCGAGTCCTCCTCTTTAGCCCACAAACAATGTCGTCTGGCACAATCAAAGATTTTAATGAAACCTTTGGGAAGTTTCAGAGAGCAAAGGAAGTGTGTCGGGAGGGAAGACAGCACCGACTGAACAAAAGTCAATCTACCCCCATAGTCAAGGAACCTTGCACATGCATTTAGCCTTCGTTCAACCTGATCAGCAAGTGGAGATAGATCTGCAATAGTGGGTCTCGTAGTACCAAGTGGAAGACCAAGGTAAGTAAAGGGAAGTGTTCCGGTAGCACAGCCGAAAACATTTGCAAGATCATTCAATCTGGCCGTATCTATATTCAGTGGCATCATGCATGATTTGGTGTAGTTCACTGACAGGCCAGTAGCAGCAGTAAACTTGATCAAGCTATTACGGAGAGTAGTCAGCTGAGTTGGACAAGCTTGTAAAATCAAGAGAGTATCGTCGGCGTATTGCACAATAGGGAAATCTGAATTGGGGATAGGCAGAGGTGGGGAAAGCAAGCCATCAGCAGCCAAACGATTAATCATGGTCTGAAGTAAATCAGCCCCTTCAACGAATAAAATTGGTCAAAGGGGGTCGCCTTGACGGACTCCTCTTCGACATGGAAATTTCTTCCCTGTCACGCCGTTGAGGAGGACAGATGAAGTGCCCGTGGTAAAAATAGTGTTGATCCAACTTATCCATTTATTGTCATAACGATGCCCCTTCAAGATTTCAATTAAAGCTTGATGCTCGATCATGTCGAAAGCCTTCGTAAAATCCAGCTTGAGAATTACCGCTGATTTACTAGTTTGCTTAACTTGATGAATATACTCATAAGCCCACGCCACACAATCCTGGATCGTACGGGATTTTAAAAAGCCATATTGATTTTTATGAACTATATCGAGGATCTTGAGTTGGAGACGATTGGCCAGAACCTTGGTGATCAATTTGAAGCTAGAATTAAGCAGTGATATAGGGCGATAATCATTAGGTCCTTCTGGGGAGTGAATCTTCGGAATTAGCGTAATGAAGGCATCGTTGATGCTTTGCAAGTTGACTGAGCCCTTCCAGAATTCATCAAATAGCCAGTAGAAATCAAACTTGATGATAGGCCAGCATACTTTGATGAACAGTCCATTGAAACCGTCTGGTCCAGGTGCCTTATCAGTGGGCAGTGATGCCACTACTTCATCAATTTCAGTAGTAGTAAATGGAGCTGATAGATTTCCAAGCCCAACATGAGCAGTGAGATGTGCTCCAAAATTGAAAGTGTCATCTATTGCGACAGAAGTTCCTAGTCTTTCCTTGAATGTCTGTCGAAGAAGCCCAGCTTTCTCATGATGCTCAGTGACAATGGACCCATCAGATCGCTGGAGTGATGCTATGGAGTTATTTCTATATCTGACAGTGGTCATGGAGTGAAAATATGCAGTGCTCTCACTGCCAAATTTTGCCCAGCGTGTCGTGCATCGTTTTTTCAAGTAATCTTGTTTACAGAGAAGTAGGTGATGGAGTCTGTCTTTTATTATATTCCTGAAATTCCATTCAGTGAGATGCAGGGTGCGAGTTTCCTCTATTTCATCCATCCGAAATATGGTACTGTTACAGTTTGCAATAAATCTGTTCATCATAGAGATACTTGAACTCCATTTTTTCAGACCCTTACGGAGAAGCTTTAGTTTGGATGAAATACATTTTACACTGTCCCCGGGACAGTGAATTGCCCAAATGGTATTCACCACCTCCATGAAGCCTGGCATTTTAGTCCAGTAGTTTTCAAACCGAAAAACCTGTGGCTTAGGCACATCAGTGCCAACAGAGATAACACATGGAGTGTGGTCCGAGGTAGGCCTGGCAAGTGGGGTGACCATAGTGTTTGGGTACTTTAAAGTCCAATGTGGCGTGGTAAAGAACCAATCTAGCTGAGTAAGAAGTGGGTCTGATTGCATGTTACTCCAAGTGAAGGATCTTCCCATGATCGGAAGCTCAATAAGACCCAAGTAACTGATAACTTCATTAAAAGTTTCTATATCAGTCAAGTTTGCGCCAGGTCTGTTTCTGCTCTCTGTATATCTGTAGAAGTTAAAATCCCCAATAATGAGCCACTGTGCATCATCAGCAAAATCCAGACTAAAGAGCCAAGCAATAAAGTTCTGACGTTCATTGCCATCACAGGGGCCATATACATTAACTAGTGTAAAAGTCTCAAGTGAGAGTTTAGATGTAAACTGAACAACAAGCCCAAAACTTTCAGCTTGCACAATCTGACCCACAAACAGATTACTGACCCAAATAATAAGTAAACCCCCTGAGGCACCATCTGATGGAACGTACTCAAAGTGATCAAATCGTTTCAGAACAAAATTTTGAATGAACTGAATATCAAAACCTCTTTTTTTGTCTCTTGAAAGCAGAGAATGGAAGCATCACTCTCTTTAATTTTATTCAAAACCTGTGGCCATTTGTCTGGGCTGTTAAGCCCTCGGATATTCCAACAAAGGATTCTCCAGATACGATTCAAGGAACTCAACGAAGATTGCACTATCACCCGAAAATAAGCAAGACTGGATATAAGAGAGACCAGAGATTAGAGATCTCCCGACCTTGACCGTTCAAACTGACCCAAATACACCAAGCAAGAATCACACACTGACAAGATCTCTCAACACAACTAAGCTGGGATAAAAAGACTAGTGACATTGTACTATGGACGATCTTGATTGAGTCGAGCTTCAGTTAACTCTTCAGGGTCGATACCGCACTCCTCGATTCCAATCTTCTGCATCTCTATAACTTGCATCACTTCAGGTGGCGTAGCTCTAGGCACAGAAGAGCTCTGACAGCGTGGTGTGCAATCAGGAAATGCAGTATGCATCTGACCATTGTTCATATTACGAGGACTTCTACGAACTTGATTAACAACTGATGGTGTTTCTGGTTTACGTACGCGAGAGCGATCACAAGTCATGGGACTTTGAGGAGCAGGTGGAGGTGCAGAGCTGTTTCCGGCCGATGGTGGGAGCCTGCTGCTTCCATCAGAAGCAAACTGCACATGTCCAATAGTATCAGCAGGAGAATCATTATCATGGACAAAACCCAAATCGAAATTCACCAATTCTGCAGTCTTGGGGAGACCATCCTCCAGCTGATCAATAACAACAGATATAGGGGCAGCAAGCTCAGTAGAAGGTTCATCTATTTCTTCTATCACCACTGAGTTCTGAGCTGCCACTTCATCATGCGCCGGCACTGGGGGATCCTCAAGCAGCAAATGCCGGGGCACATCGAAAATAAGCATCAGATTATCCCAGGTTCCCACCACAATGGGCTGAGAATGGAGAGTGAGATCTATCATCTGCCAAGAAATTGCATCTAGAAGCATGCCAATCAGTTGAACTGAAAAGGAGAGGTTCATGGTGGAAGTAGCAGGCTCCCCAACATGTTGTGAGCTGCCCAGAATAGACCTCGTGGCCATCTTGCAGGTCATCCAGGCAAGGAAGTGCAGAAAAGAGGGCCAAAGGGGAACCTCCACCATGATGCCGTTCCCACCAACTTGCATGAAGAAGAGATTCAGACCATGAGCAGGGAGACCATTAAGAACATGATCAGCAGCAAGCTCCACCTCAGCTACATGCTCATTACAGGCTGCAAGTCCATCATCATGCACAATACCATCAGGAGTAATATCATCCGTCATTGACTGTCCATCATAATCAGTTATGTTTCTCATATTCTCACCGAGGTAATCAGGAACAGCAGTGGACTTGGCAACCCATTTATGATGCAGACGCATCATATCCCTCTGGTGAATTGCAGTATCTGACTTGGCTTTCGGAATCCAAACCTGTTTGACTTTGCACAAATTATCTGAGTGTCCCAAGGAGCTACATTTACGACAACGAATCAAGGGGCAGTGATCCCGAGCATGACCCAAACTATGACAGGAAGAGCAGTGCTGTTTAAGGGGGCAGCCTCTGACAAAGTGACCCCAGCCAAAGCAGTGCAAACATCTAACATCATTTGTGCAATCTTTTTTGAAATGTCCAAGCTCTAGGCAACGAAAGCAGCAACTTAAAGGACCAGACAACGAAGGATCTTGAATAGGTGCCAGAGGATGAAAGTCCGGGGATTTCGACCCACTGTCATTGGACTGCTGAGGTTCAGAATAGTCAACTGACAGTGAACAGCTAGAGCAAGTAACCCCCAGAAGCAAGCAGTCATCGCACGCAAATAAACGGACCTTATTGGTCGAATAAGGCTGTTCCGTGCAGGCAGCCGTGCACTTGGAAGCAGGTTCAGTATCCTCTGAAGAAGTATCACAGTCAACACATTAAAAGCCCAGAATCTGACAGTGCTCACAAATACCTGGACAGCCCGCGAGAAGGTGATCTTTCAGCCCACAACGAGAACACTTGCTCAGAAATTCGTAAATCAAATCCTTTGGCGGGATCACAGGGATGGACAGAGCCTCCATAATATCACGATCCGAGTATCTCGCAAAACGCAAATCTTCCAAATGTTCCAGGGTGGAAATGGAAAGATTAGAGCAGAGTTTCCTTAGAAAAGTCTGATTATAATAAATGCCTTTAGCCCGCATGCCTTGATCCGGAATAACTGGTGTAGAGAAATTACCAAAAACGATCCCACCATGCTGGCCGGCGATCACCGGTGAAGCCTGCTCCGCCGTGCCATGTGAGACCTCAAAAGAACCAAACTTAATCGGTTGAGCCTTTGATGAATCAGCAAGAGAAGAGAAACAAAATTGAGCTAATTCCTTGGCCGCAGACTGATCCGTAACAACACTCTGCTTTAGAAAACCCAAATTCGGTCGAAGAGCAGTAGGGGAACGCTGAGAAATTTCAATAACTTCCTCAGAAGAATGCCAAGATGGATCCATTCGATGAATAAATCCAGAAATAGACGGATCCACGCCTCTAAAGAGATTGAAGTGACAAACAAAATCCGGCCATACTCTATCACGTAGACCATAAATGAAATGCCCCACCCGATTTGAAGCAGCTGAAAATCTGAATCTCCGATCAGTGAGTTTGTAGACCTTGAAACCAGCACTAGATCCTCCAATACAAGACTGAAGGGCTAAACCAACCGACTCCTCAGTAAGAGCAAACGAGGCCGAAGAGAAGGAGACGACCAGAAAGAATTCTTTGTAGCCAGAAGAGGGAGAGAAATTGACTGAAGAGCCAAAACGCCGACGAACCTGCTCCGCGACCGCCAGGCCGGGAGAGAAATCCTAGTGCAGGAGCGCCTCCATGGATGATCAGAGTTGGACGCCATTCCTACGGGTGGAGAAGGTGGGTGGAAGAGGAGAGGGAGAGTTGGACGCCATGGGGCCTTAGAGTGTTTGGCCTACTTCCATTAGGAGTCCAGAGCCTTCATCTACCTTGTGTGTATTGGTTCCTTCATGCTAGAACATTTGAGTGTGTCTCACAGCTCAAGGTTAGAGCCCCTTTTATCTTAGCATCAATTGTTTGTGTTTATTTTGCTCCATGGTTTGTTTGTGTGTCTAGCAAATGTTTCAGATGTTTTATTCAGAGGTTGTGTGTTTGGACTGATTGTAGTATGGTTGGTTTACTTTTAGATTGTTGTCAACCCAATTCTTTGTGGTACTGTTTATGGTGTTCTATTGAATAAACCACCTGCACCCTTTTAGCTCTTAATCGTAAACTAGTTTGGACCGTGGTGTTTCCTTTGTTGGATTGCTTAGTTACTTGATAGTGTGGTTCTTGAGCTAGTAGCATGCTTGCGTGTGAGTGTGCTAAATACTAGAGTTAACGCTTGCTTAGTAGGATACTTTTGTCTGAAGTATTTCCTTAATTAAAAGGGTACTTTTGTCTGAAGTATTTCCTGAACTACTGTAGCAGCCCTTGTTAAGTGAGCCAATCGTCCTAAGAGGAGTTTTGTTTTAGGGTTTAGTTAAAACTGCCTTTTAACTGTTATAGTTGTTATGCATACTTTCGTAGGTGTGTTTGTTGTTTGTTTTAGCTTGATGGACTTGTTGCTTGCTGTTGATTTATTAGCTTAGTGTCTGTTGAAATGCTTGATATTTGTTATGTCATTGTGGCATTGTCTTGTATTTGAGTGCTGTTCCTTCTCTTGTTTACGACGTTAGATACGATCGGGAAGGAACTGGAAGTGAGGAGTGAACCTGAGGAACATCAAGATCAAGACCAGGGACATATTACTAAGCCAGGCAAGCCACCTCACCACTCTACTGAAATCCTATTATTTTTACAAGCATGATTTGTTTTCAAAATAAAATAATGCATGTTTTATTTCCTTTGTGGCATCTTGCCACCCAAAAACTATTTTACAAAATATTGTTTGGCCAAAACATATCTACTAGTATATAATAGGTTTTATAAGAATAAGTCTTTACTTGAGATGCCTTCTACTGAATGCACTATCAAGAAAATTACATTTTTTTTATTAGCATATCCTTATACTCTTACCTCAAAACTATAGGATGGGAACCTGGATTTGATGAAATGTTTTTAAATGAAAACCCGAGTCGCTGGGAGCGATCGGCGAGAAAGTGTTTTATAAAACCCATATTGCTGGGAGCAAATGGAGATGTTCGTGAAAACCCGAAGTGCTGGGAGCATTCGGTGAGTTTACGAAAACCCGAGCTGCTGGGAGCAGTCGGAGGTGGAGATGTTTTTGCAAAACAAAGTACAGCCCTAGCGGCCGCCCGAACAATTAACCCGTGCAACCACACTACCTGATATGGGTAGGGCTTAGCCGGAAACTTGTTTATCTTAGTACGGAGCGCCTCAAAATGCTTAAGAGAGCGGGGCTCTCTGAACCAAGTTATCTAAATGCGGGATCCAGTTCGAGTCTGGATCGCTGCTGGTTGCAAACAGTGGGCCTCCTGTCATGGCGCAGTGTTGCTTGGAGGGACCGATCGATACGATGGCCATCTCCACTGGGTGCCGGGGAGATTCAGACCCACTGAAGAGGAGGCTCTGTACCAGGGTCGACATAGTGAAAAGCTTTGATCATGTTATTCGAAACGCCGCATACTGTCGTATGTGGACCGTGGCTGATCACGGCGGAATGACTGTTTGGTGTGGTGAAAGTGCACCACCTCTGCAGAGTGTAAAACTATTCGAATAGCCGAGTCCTCGGTCATGGACGGTTGGAAAGGCCACCGATCTAGGCGTATGGGCACTTTTATGTTTTAAAAAGAAACTGTTTTCGGCAAAGAAAAGGAGGCATCAAGGAGGTACCTGGGAGGTACGGATTTGGGGAGAAGATGGTTGGTCTTGGGGAGTCAACCAGTCGGAACCCGGAAAGGAAAAAGGGGCATCCCTATCCTAGTGTTTTGAAAAAGTTTTACAAAAGTGTTGTCAAACGTGGAAATGGTTTCTGCCATTCCTAAAAGAAGGGGAATTATATCTCCAAATGCCTTTTTAATAAAGATATAGAGATGCTGTATTCTCTATGTCTAAAAGCATCGTTTGAGAAAATTAAGCCCTATAGTCATATATAGCAGCTATCCCAGTTTTCGAAAACGCTTTTATTGCATTACCATGAAAAGTTAAGCCTGGTGGTGGTCTTGCGAGTACGTAACTGTACTCATGGCTGTGTCCCTGGATATTCCAATGTCCAGATGTCAACTAGGAGATGTACGACGAGGAGGCGGAGTACGCCGACGACTACGCCAACTGAGTGTCACCAGTCAACTGTTCTGTGGGAATGCGTCCGGTTGTGACGAGGGCCGACGCTAGCCGAAAGCTTCCGCTATATCGTAGTTAATTTCGTCCTGCGTGACGATGGTTGCAGGCTTGGTCGTGTGACCACCATTTTGTAAGTCTTGTACTAATCGAGTTGGATGATGTAACTCTGTATACCATGTTGGTTATGTGATCGTGATGCACTGATCATTGGGATCGTGATCTGTTTACATAACGTGGGCACCTCGGACTGGTAAATCTGAGGGGTCCTCACAGACTTGGTATCAGATCCAGGTTGACCTTAGGAGGTCTTAGTTAGCGTGGTCGTTATCTTAGGAAGGAAATATTTCCGCTAAAACCCTATTTGCACAAAAAATCTATTTTTTTTTATCTAAGTAAGCCTAGTATGGTTTCCACTCTTCTCTTTTTCTCAAAAATATCTTGACCTTGTCTCTCCAATTTAAAGTATGTCAAAAGATTTTTCCTACTATCTTGTCCCCCATTCAAACTTGTTTCGCCTGGACGATGAACCCAAATGAGACCTAAGTAACTAGTACCGAGAAGGCGAAGTTCAGTCAATTGAAGAAACAAGCTACAGAGCAACCCTTGCTTGCCGAAGCAGTCTCACTGTCAAGACTTCAACCCCAACAATGGTACTCCAGTTGCCATTTCGACAGTCTCAAGATTTCCAGCAGGAGCCCAAGCCGATGAAATGAAGACTCCAACAAGTAAGGTTGACTAAGACCAATAGGACATTAGGATATGACCCTTGGTTGGATTATCCGACTAACACGATTGTGGAGTGCCCTTTTGGTACTATAAGTGTCGTGTGTGCTCATTTGCTGGTATGCTTTTTGCTTGAGTGTGTGTCTTGCTGGTGTGCTTTTTGCTGGAGCATTAGTTGACTGTGTGCTCCGTGTCTGTGTGTACCTTGCTAGATAGAAATAAAACCTTAGGAATGACGTCACTCTAGGAGCGGACCCGAGGACTGAAAACCCTACCTTTCATCGAGATACCTTAACCTTGATCCTTTTATTTTTACGCCCCCTCCTAAGACGTTTTCTTTATTTATAGATGTCAAGCCTCATCGAATCACTCAAGAAGGGCCGACGATGACCATGACCTTGGAAAGCACCACTGAGTTCCCCAAGGCTCTGGAGAACCTCATGCGGAGTTTCGAACTTGAAAGACCCGCAGTCTACAAGGGTTTTCCTTGGATGGAGAATGGACAAGAGGTTTGGTGGGTGCAACTCCACCTCTTCAAGAACAAAGGTGATATTCAGAACAAAACGGGATATATGATGTTCACCAACTCAGAGTCTCAGTACACCTCCTTTATGGAGTCAGCAAGGAGCGCAGCATGGGCCGCCATTGATGAAATGGGAGAAAGACTCAAGTACCGAGTCCTCAACACCCGGAAGGATCTCAAGGAAGCCTACGAGGAGATTGAAGCTTTGAAGGCAAACAAAGAGTCCCTCCCCAAGAACGAATCTTCCAAGAAGCGCCACATCTAGTAGCTTGTGATGGTTGAATGATGTCATGTTCCCCTCCCAGTCGCAAATTAGTTTGTTGTTATGTTTAGGGTTAAAACTATGCCCATGTGCGGAACTATGTCGTGTGTGCTGCTTCTGTTGAGACCTGATGCACCTAGCGATTGACAATGATTCGTATGCTCGTCGTTGGTATGTTGTTTTCCTGGTGTGTTTCACCAGCACTCTTCGTCGGTAGCACATGTTAGACCCAAACTTCCCTTTTGTTTAAACATCTTTTGCCGCTTCACAAAATACCTTTTTGGCCTTTTATGCGTTATATACATCGTGATGCTTTTCAAAACTTGTTTAGATTTTTTTTAAATGTTTTGCCTCTAATCTAAACTTTGACTCACGAGAGCTTTTAACCGCACCTGATACAGAAGACCACCCGGAGAAAGCTCATCCCCGTAATGTGATGAGCCTTGTCCAATTTGATGAGCTTTTCGAATTACAAGTATACCCTCACTAACTTAACATATCTAACTTTAGAGTAACACCTAACACCAATTTGTCGTGTTGCTAATCAACTAACCTACCCAAGACCTACCAAACCGAGACAAGAAAATAGGTGCCAACGGAAGTCTCTCTTACGGATGGCAATACGGAGGACTACAAGAACGCCAAGAGCCACTACTTTTTGAAGATTTTATGAAGCCCTCAAGCCGTGACACACAAAGAAGATCAACGTCAGCAACAACGAAGACAACCAGCACTGAAAATCGTCTACATCAAGATGAACCCGAAGCAAGAGTCATAAGTGACTTCTATGCGCTAACCTTATTAACTCGACTTGCCCGACTTGAGTCTGATAGCAATAAGTATCTTAACTAATCTTCTAGGCTAATTAAGATAGAACCAACCTCTGAAGGATAGTGTGTGGCGTCATGAAGTCAACAAACCAAGGAAGTCCTCATCAATTTTGTTCGTCAGCTAAACCGAAGGTGCGCACAATAGAAGACATCATATCTAACAAGGCGCCAAGAACGACGAAAGGCCCGAAGACTGTTGCTTTTGAAAACACACTAAGAAACTTAGGCGCCTTTAGTAGTTTGTAGCACCCTTTGGCTTTTTAGGAAAAACCGGAGAGAACCAAGTCTACGGACCTGACACCCCTGTGAGGCTTGAAAAACTATTGGCGGATATTTAACTGCTAATCCCTCAAAACGACAATATCTGGACAAGTGTCTACATCAACCGCAAGCGCCAAGGAGCTACGACCAAGACGAGGATCGCCATGGTGCCCAAGAAACAACAACATCTTGAAGTCGGCAACCTTTTATACCATCAACATCAACCCTTCAAGGCCCCTTTTTAAGGAGGGAAGACATACGCTAGTTTAATTAGGGAGTTTTGGCAAACTGTCCTTTGCGCCCTAACTCTGGAGCATTTGAAGTCAACTCGACATGAACACTGAGCAGCATCGACCTTCATGACAATACCTTCAGCAGAGACCAAAAGCCTTCCGGAAGAAACCGATGAGGTATCGACAAGGAGACCTCGGCTTGAGAATCAACAACCCCGGAAGATGAAGGAGCAACAGACCCACTAACCTTGCACTCTCTTAGTACCCGCTCAGGAATCTCGGGACGAGATTCTTTTAAGGGGGAAGGTCTGTAACGTTCCAAATTTTGGAAAGGTCTGTAACGTCCCAAATTTTGGAAACAAGAAAAACTTAATTAATTAAGACCCAAAATTTGGAACCAACAAAAACTTTTTGAGTTATGTTGTTTATGGATGTGTTTCACCCATGTTTGCACTGTTTAACTTGTGTGGTTTGTGATTATGTGAATGACCTCTCTTGTCATCAACCTTGAAACTCAACCTAGTTATATTATGACCCTTGTGATCAATGTTATGACAAGTAAAATAGTCCATATACCTTCTCCTATCTTAAGATGTCTTTTCAGCTAATAGAAACTTCCAACTTTGGAGACATGCCATTGTGGCAAATCTTGCTCTTCTCATCAATGATCCATCAAGGAAATTGTATCCCCTATCTTCACCTTCTATTCAAGTTTTGAAAGTGTAATCTGAAAACCTCCTATCATTTGATTCCAAAGCCCCTTTTGATGACATTTCAATTAGTGTCTATACCACTCTTATCTTTGCATCCTTTCTAAACTCACTCCTTTTTCCTTTTTGAAAATCAGCCTAAGTTCCTTACCATCCTATTTACTTGCATCTCACAACTATTGTGGCCAATGTTCCTACCCTGGCTATTAATCCCATTTTCTCTCAAATGCTTTGGTGCATACTAAAAACCTTTAGTTCCTTTGTTTTCATAAGGGATCTCAAATATTTTCAAAAAGGTTATTTATTTAAAAATCACCTTTGTGATCCTTATGATACCCTCCCATATCAATTCAAAAATATTTGTTTGGAAAGTATTTTCTTGTCTATTATAATTACTAGTCGTCAACCCGCGCACTTGCGCTGCTAGTTTTATGTACACATAGAAAACAACAATATTCATAGCAACATTGTTTGTGGGGAGATATATATTCTCGACTGAGATCTTGCTTATAGCTCTTTATCCAAAGGTTTATGTAGGTTTTTGTGGGCGCAAGCTTGAATACGCCGATAGTTTAGGAAAAAAAGGCGAATACAATTCAAGCTAATTAAAAAAATATTTATTTCGATGTACACTCGATAACATGTTTCATTAGATAGATTTCAGATGATTACATGGAATTAATGCACTCACATTTCTGAACAACTTAGGAATCTTATGTTCGTTTTACATAAAAGCGGGAAACTTCCATTGGATGGGTATGTAAGAAGCTATGCTATATTGTAGTATATATCGTTTTTCTTTATATCACGAATATGCATATCTGTTCGTCCTATCGAATCAAATTTGCCAGAACACAGTAGAGAAATCTCAAAAGCTTGGTAAACCATTTGATCCTGCTCGGTATTTCCCAGCGGGTGAATTAAATGTAAGAAAGAAAAAAATATTATGCCATTTATTAAACTGAAAGTGCTGAATTAAAATAGTTGGGAATTTATTTGTAGTATTATATTGACGAAACGTGTAACAACTTTTGTTTGATTTTTATTAGGAACATAGGAATTACACCCTTCATAGTTCATACTTTATTACTAAATAAGAGCCCCCATCTATCTATTTAATTTTGCTTTGAATAACTATGTGGGCATCTCGAGCACAGGTAATTATATGCATAGAATATTTGCAAGCATTGTTGTTTTGTGACGTTTCTCCATTATATTGGTTTTTAATATATTATATTATTAAGCAGTGTTAACATGATTAACAATGAAACTATTATTATTAAAATATTCCCCATTCTTTAGGAATATCTCTTAAAAGCACATAGATTGTGTCCGGCCTCAGGTTTAATTTCCGCTAGAATTTGAAAACGAATTGGAAGTCATATATATGTGCCGTAATAATGTATCTATTTTGTAATTGACATATGTTGAGACAGACCTGACTAAAATACGTGAAAAATAGTGGTCAATTTGTAACACCTATGCCCTGACGCATAAGTATATTTGAAGACATGAGATGGAGTACTCCTGTTGATATCATAATGAGTTCTCCACTGTCACACAGTGCATTTAGACCTGATAAAATACATCTATAGAGCCAATTCAACGCATGTGCTTCTTGCTATTTTCAGTATGTTTCCTTATTAATTGTTGAAGCTGATATTATAGTATCGGATTATTTAGTCCCACTTAAACTTAAATTAATCAAAGCATGGGACGAAACAAACTAAAGGGAAATATTTGCAGATTTTATGTCCGCACTGACCTCAACCATGTGGGATTGACTCTCCTCCCTGCATTCCACGCCATATCTTGTGGATCGAAGAAGCTGCTGGGCTTGTTTTCTATAGCGATCAATCATGTAAGAATAAAACATGTTTGTTGCAGACTTATGTGCTCCAGTATCCACAAACGTGAACCAATCGATTGAACAGGATTAGATGGTTTATATCTGAACGAAGTTGATTTACAGGTCCAAGAAATAAGGAAATACTTCTGAGTTTGACTAAGATAGTAGTTCTATTAGCGACTGACCAACTCGAGATTCTACTTACATAAGCAGATTGGATCATAATTCTAAGCACACCAATTTAGAATCCAGCCATGCATAATGCATCCAATATCTCTAGCATGGACTAATTCCATCCGTTTGTATCACACCAATTAACTACATAACCTAGGTAGAAGATTACAAAACTCCATCCGTTTGTATCACACCAATTAAATATATAACCTAGGTACAAGATGACAAAACCTGCGGCATGCATGGGCGTCAGGCATGCATGGTGGAGTACGAAGCTAGCTTGGATATGTCCAAGTGAGGTCAAAGGCTCCATACATGGTCGCCTCGAAGAATCCGTGCCAAGAGAAAACTGCTATGGCAGATGATCGCTGAAACGGAGAACTGGAGAAGGCCGGGTTGGAGGCGGCTTGTCACACCCCAAATTAAAAAAAAACCAAGAAAAACTTAGTTTTACCAGACCCCAAAATTCAGAACCAACAAAAACTTTTTGAAATGTTTCACTGATGATTGTTTTCTTCTCTTCCCATTGCTCTGTTTGACTTTGTGTGGTGGATTGTTTGTGTTAGGTAAACCAAAATAAAATGGTTTTATAAATAACAAGACCAGGCCTCAGTATCAGGTTTAATTCTATCTCACCCTCATCTATTTTGGCCTCATGCCATAAATGGGAATCTTGATACTTTCATCAACGCACCTTCTTAAAGTCTCATCTTCTCTGTATCTTCTATTCCTATCCAAGTTGTGAAATTGGATATTTGAGCTTTTCAACACATTGTTTTCAAGCCCTTAGGACATCATCCCCAAAGCCAGTGGCTATATCCTTCCATCTTGTGAAATCTTTTGCCAGCCTTTCTTACATCCATTCTATTTCTCTTTGAGCTCAACCAACCCATCCTTGACAACATCATTTAGCAAGGTATAATCAAAGAAAACAAAAATGCATTGTGATTTGTGTGGGTTTTTCCAAGATTTTTTTTCAATTAGGTTCTCTCCCTAAAACCCTCTCCAACTAGCTGTTTTCACCCTATGTTTTCTTTTAGCCAAACTATCCAATTGTGTGACTTTTGTGATCAAAAATTCTCTCTGGTGTGTGGACTACAACTCCATGCACTTGTTTTAAATTTTGGAGTTTGGTAACCTTTTTATGCATGCATGTTTTGGTGACAAGTTATTAAAACAGAAAAACAGAGAGTTTTGAAAACCAGAGAAAAGCAGAATGATACCAGATGTTTAGCATGTTTTCCTAGCCTTGCACATTTTATGAAAATTATTGAAAATGTGTTTCTGAATCATTGCAACATGGTCAACGATTCCCAGTTGGAATTTCTACATTTGGAGATTGTTTGCTATGTTAACCTTGATTGAACTTTTCACTGATTTTAATAGTCCCTGGACTTAGCAGTTTCTAAAACTAGGTTTTTCTGAAAAACCGTCTGGTACCCTTTTCATCACATGTTTTCAGTGTCTTAATTATTTTATTAAAATTATTACAAATGTGTTTATGAAAAAATTATCATGTTCTTAAAAACCCAAGTTGAATCAAAAGATTTGGAGTCCATTTGATCCTTCAAACATGCATGAACTTTTTGATAGTTTTAACAGTTTTCAACACTTAGAAAATTTCCCCAAAGTCTGAAACTGAATTTTCTGAATCTGTTTTCTGTCACCATTTTTAACTCATTCAAATGGTGGGTTTGCGTTGAATTAGGAGAGGAAACCTTGTCCTTTTTGTTCACTGATGTGCCACCACCCTGACCCAACCTTTGGCTTGCCCTAGAGTTGACCTGAGAGAGAGAGAAGGAAGAGAGAAGAGGAGGCAGTGAAGCAAGGAAAAGAAGGAGAGGACATGTTTTCTTCCTGCACGCCACCGTGCTTCTTCCTGCACGCCACCTTGCTGCACGCCACCGTGCTCCACTGCCATGCCCTCTCCCGCACGTTGCCCAGCTCCCTGCAGCCGTGCTTCCTCCCTCACTCCACTCTGCACCACGCCACTCCTCTGCCTCCACCTCTCACCCGTGGACTTCATTCCACCGTGCACCATCTCCATCTTGGATAAGAAGCCACAGCCCATCCCCCGTCCTACCTCCTTGTCCATTCTACTCTCTCCACCTCTGCCCATGCGCGACGTCCACCATGCACCACCTCCCTCTCGGTTATAAAGGCAACCCGAGCCTCTCCCTCACCTCGCACCTTCCCTCTGACTCCCCCTCGCTCCACACTCTCCTCTCCATCCACACCCCCCCCCCTGCTGGATGGGCAGCCCGGGCTGCTCCGCTTGCTCAGGGCCGAGGAGCTCATGCTCAGCCCGTGAAGGTTCATCAGAAGCTTGCCGCGAAGCAGAGGAGTGTGTCCTCGATGAGCTTCCCGCACCGGCGAACCAGGGCATCTCCGGACGTTTCTTCGCCACCCCCGGGGCGCCCTCGACCTCCTCCGCCACTCTGCAGTCTCTCCGTCGACTCCCAGCCTCCCCTCGGTGAGCATCCAACTCGTCCCGAGCAGCCCAGCTCTCTCTCCTGTGCGTGTTTCCGTTGAGAGGTTGAAGAAGCACCTGGGCCGTTGATCCCTTGATCAATGGTTGCATGCCTGCTGCATGCACTGCTCTCTTTAGAACACATTGGTTCGAACTTCTTCACTGGACCCTCACTAAAACTCGTGTAGATTTTGTTTTAGAAGTCCAACAACTATGAACTAAAATTCCCTGAAAGCTTATAAAATTTCCAAGCTAATGGAGTTGGTCTCACTCAAAAATATTTAACCGGCTAAGAGCAGTTCAAAATTGGCCACATAAGCTTTTCTGGACTAAATGATTTTTAGAGCTTGATTTAAAAGGCCAAATGAGTTGAATCCAATTGTGTTGTCTTTTGTATGCTTAGTATAATCTGTACCAATTTGTTCATGATTTTAGGAGTTGCAGAATAGGCTGAGAGATGTTTTAGTAGTTTTCCTTTTTCTGTTTATTCTTTTCTGTGTAGGTCAGTTCTGTCCTCTTAGTCTAATTCTAAATAAAATAGTTAAAGTACATATTTGTGCAAACCAAAAATCATGGAGGTACACCAACATGTTCTTAACCAGATCCAACTGGTAGATCCACTTTTGGACAAATAGTTTTGGAGAATTAAAATGTAAGGCAGAACCACTAGTATTTACCAAACTATCAATAACTATTTTTATAAGATAGCTAAAATGGCAAACTCAACTTATTTGGATAGCCCTAAGTGATACCTAACAGTAGCATTTGGCCTTGCATGCAAATGAGCTTCCTATCAAAAATGGCGTGCATCTTGGTAAATGACCAGAGAGCCTTTCTAGGATTTTTTGTAATTTTATTGGTGATGAATTTTGATGTGAATCCCATTGTGACCTTTTGTATGACTAGGAATACCTAATCCTAGCTTGGTGTGATTTTTAGAGCTATAGATTATTTTGGTGTGCATAACTAGTTTCAATGCTTTTCTGTTAATTCTTGATTATAGTTTTATTTAATTTTGTGGAATGTGTTAGTGTTTTATTTGTGATTCCTAGCATGTATAAGTGTGATACTCTCTGTTATTAGTGTGTTAGCTCATATAATTAGCATGTTAGGAAAAGTTTAGTGTTGCATGTGTTATTAGGGAATAATACCACTAGTGTGGATATTTCCTAAAAATTCCTAGTATTTAGGAATTGCTTGGAGATAAAATCTTTTGAGTGGTATAAATTTTAGAGGAGGTTGTTGGAACATCAGTAGCCTTTCATATCTACTGATTTATAGCATGTCACCTCTGGTTACTTATTATTTTGTTCTTAGCAAAGCTTGATTAGTTAGGTTTATGGGTAGGATTACTCAGAACTTCCTAGCATGAGTAGCTCTTGTGTCTAGTTTATGTTTTAGTGATTTTTACAAATAGACAGAGGATAATTAACCTCTAATGCCTTGTTATGATAGTGGGACACCCACTGATTCCATTGCATATTGATTGAAGAATAGGTTTCTCAACCACAAGCATAGTTCCAATAGCCTTTTATCTACTAGATGTGAGTAGTTGTTTTCTCTGTTGAAAATTGAGTGGTTGTGTTGTGGTGAAGTATTTCCTGTTTAGATAAAAGTGCTTGCTGTTCATCTTTGCTTAAGATAGCTTTGTGATCTAGGCACCTAGCATGTATTAGTATAAGGCCCTTGTAAGCTTAGATCCTAGTTTGTTGCTTGAATGATTAGTTTGATGCTTGTGGTTGTTATTTGTTTGTGTACCACTTGTGGTTTTGTTTGGTGTATTGATTGTTGTTTATTTCCCTGTTTGCGACGCTAGATAATAACGCTACCGGAGGGGTATTTGGAGAGAATTGACCGAGGAAGGATGGGATTTTTATTATATTATCAACAAGGAGAAGTCCAGGGACATTATGCTGAAACCAGGCAAGCTACTTCACTGAGCTTGCATTATATACATCTATTTTAGTCTCAAGAGTTATTCCAAGGAATCAATGATTTTAGAAAAACCCTTTTGCAAAATACCTGAAAACTATTTTGCCACCTTATGTAGAAGCATAAAATAGTTGTTTTAAAACGATAAGTTGGGAAAAACATTGTTTATTCAAAACTCCTTTGAAGTACTTGGATGAAGTTGAAGTACCGAAAGGTCGGTATGAGGGTAGAGGAACAAAGAATGGTGTTGCTTTTGGAAGGAAAAATGCACATTGTGTCCTTGTACTTACATCCCCAGCCAAAAATCTGTGCGACCACATTTACCCACATATGGGCAAGGGCGTAGTCATAAATTTGCTCGTGTTACTACTGGATGCCTCAACAACGAGGATGACCTCGTTCCATGAGGGATGGTTTGGTGACCTGCCCCTGACCTGGGTCCTCTTAAGAGAAGTCTACCGGAAGCCGGTATGAGCGTAAAGAAGAAAGAGGATTGAAGGGCTCCCTTGGGTCCGCCGGGCAGAACTACGAAGTCCTCACACTTAGTTTCCAACGGGCATGGATTTAAGTGTCGATGGAACCGGTTTCGTAGCGGTAGGATCCTATACTAGCATGAGCAAAGGACAGGCTATGGCCGGGAACTCAACTTCGCATACCTCTGGTATGGCGGGACGTGGCTGACACGATGAGTGACCGGATGGGTGTGGGAAAAGCGTGCTACCTCTGCAGAGGTTAAAACTATTCGAATAGCCGAGTCCTCGGATATGGACAGTTGGGAAGAACTACTAAGGCCATGTGCAAAGTTTTGCAAACTCTGGATTGTGTTGAGGAAATTGAAATGGAAAGGGATATCTCCCACCTGTACCAATGAGTTGGTACGAGGTGGTGACGGGTTTGGAACCATGATCGGGGTATGGTTGGATAAAGGAGGAGTTTCGGGGAAACAGCTAAAATGATGTTTTCTTAAAGGATAGTTATAAACTTCTTCTCACCCCTTTTCAGTAAAGAGTTTGAGAGTTTTCAAATAAAAGTTTAAGAAATAAAACTAGAACTAGTGCTTACTCAAGTTGGGGTAGTTTGCGAGTACAATCAAATGTACTCATATTGGTTTCGTCCCTGGCTATTGTCTTAGCCAGATTCCGAAGAGGAGCAGTTCGAAGAAGAGGATTTCACTGTCGTCTTTGCGAACTAGGGCGCTTCCCAGTCAGCTGCCTGTAGGGTTAAGGCGAATGACTTGGGCTCCACGTTGTTTGGTGATTCCGCTGTAAGTACCTGTTGAAGCTGATCACTTCCATCAAGTAAGTAAATAAATTCGGTATGTATGGATGTTCTTTGGTTACCAAGTTTAATTGTGCTTCAGCGACGCACTGATCATGGGATCGCTGATATGTAGGCACAAGGGTATGTCGGACAGTTAGTCCGGGGTCCCCACACGGCTGATGCAGTGCGAGGGAGTTAAAAACCCTAGAGAACGGGACGTGCTGCTTGAAAACGTACTTGAGACGTATATTTTTGGGGAAAAGAAGACATATTTATTTTGCGGCCTCCGTGGTTCGAACCTGCATCGGTATGCTTTGTGAACAATAATACGGACAGGCCGCATGAAATTTGAGCATAATCTAACGGTTGTTATCATACGTTCTAAACATCTAATGGCTGTTGTTCTTTTACCGTGAGAGTTAACGTGGAGGCTTTTACGGTGCCTCCAATTAGTAAATATAAGATTTACAAAAAGGTCAGAAATGGAATTTTAAAATGTTTTGTGAATAAAAGTATTTCCAAAATTCTTAGAAAAATTACCAAACACTCCTTTGGTCATATGTGTCCACTCTATTCAAAAATATTTGAAAATGTTATTCAAACTCTTGAAGAAAACTTGGTAAAACCATCTCTGGACCTATCTTCAATTCTGTTAAAAGATTGCATCTTTAGAACCTCACCTTTATCTTTGTGTTGTTTATTTTCGAAATACACCACCACCTCATCCATCCTTGTCATCACTACTATCCTTCCAATGTTTTGTTTGAACTTTGAATGTTTTAAAAGTCATTATTTCATGTTGCTTTTGGTGACATCAAAATAACAGTTTCCTGAACCTGTTATTTTATTCTCTTTCTACCTCTTTACAAAACCATTCAAACCTTATTCTTCAGACGTGCATTTGTGACATATGGGATCACCATAGATAGCACATCATCCATGAACCTTTGTTATTGATTATCTTGGCTTTATGGTCACCTTTACATGATGGTTTTGTTACCCTCTCGATAACAGTTTTCTTGGACTTAGAAATTTCACCAAGTCTGAATTTCTGAATTTTCTGAAAACTGCAGATTTCGGCCAAATTGAAATGGGTTCAAATTTGTGGTTCAAACACCTCCAAAACCTCACCTAGCTCTACCCCATTGCCCATATATCTACCCTTGTGCATTTTATGCACAAGTGGCATGCCAGGGAGGTGTGCACGGCTGTGTCGAACCGGCGTTCACCGTGGCCACACCACACACGCACACATGCGCTCGGCCACGTCCACGATGTCACGTAGCACCGCTCGCACACTGGAACCCCATCCTGAAGGCCTGGGCACGATCGGAGGAAGAAAAATAGGCCAAGTCCGCCGTGGCCAACCCACGCGCGAGTAGAGCCATGATGGCCTCTCTCTGCCCTCTCTCTCCCTTGGTTCACACCCCTCTCGTCATCACTCTCGTTTCAGACCAGTAGAGCATGAGGAGGGCGTCGACACCGCCCCGTTGGCCAATGGGAGAGCGGCATTGCCACTCCCGGTTTGCACCTCCCTCTCCCACTCATTGACACCCTCGTTTAAGCCCACCCCCGAGCACATCTCGGTGCCATTCTGCACCCTCTTCCTCACCTATCCACTCTCCTCCACTCACCCCGCTTCCCTTGCTCTCTCCAGTCCAGGAACGGCTTGAACCCGCCGCCGGCCACCGCGGCACTGCCGGGGAGATTGTCGTCGTTCCTCTCCTCCTTTCTTCACCATTCTTGCTCTGGATGCAATCCCTGTTCGAGGCGCACTCCTCTGACATTTTTTTCCTTCCCTTGCATCCCAGATTGACGATATCGTGCTGGACCCGAAGAAGAACACGCTCGAGTTCGCCATCGTTTGGAGCTGTTACACGAGTTCTCCATCAGGCCGAGGTCTTCCTCGACCTCCTACATCACCCACGAGCCCACGTTGCTGCCGCTCGACGCCCCTTGGTGAGCAACTCGTGCTCGCAGCCATGGCCGGACCTCCCTCTCGTTCTGGACATGTTTCCGTGAAGAAGATGCACAGCACCGTCTTGGGCCAGGCCCAGCGCAGCTGCCTTGGCCCAGCTCCAGATCTGGCCCTTTGGTTTATTTTTCTGTAGATCTATTTTATGTTTGAATTTCCTGCTTAATTTACAGTGTAGGTTTAATTCGTTTCTGGTAGATCTAGGCATGCTTTTGGGTTGAGGAAAATTTTGTTAGATACCCTTGAGTTTTCTTAACCATGCAGAAGTGGTTTGGTATAAAAATGTTTTGTAGTTCGTGATGGCCGTTAGATCTAGTGAAAACTAGGTTTTTCACTCTTTTTAGAATAACTCGAGCTAGGAGTATCCTTTTGGAGTGAATCCAATTCCTACAGCAAGGTTTAGTCATTATAATGCCATGGCAATTTACCTTGCATGCAGGAGATTCCTAAAACAGAAACTATCTCCATGCTAGTTTTCAGGCCAGAAGCACTTATAGGATTTTTAGCTCTCAACTGGGGCTAGCTTTTGATGCAAAACCAACTCCCCTAGCTTGGTATGAGTATTAGGAGCACTGTGGTAAAAGGATTTATTTTTCTGATCCTTATTTTAGGACTTGTGCTTTGTTTTCCCTCAAAAACAGCTTTTCGGCCAAAAATAAAAGCCATGTTTTATTTCTTGGTTTTAGTAAACTGTTTTGAGGTTTGGCCTACTTCCATTAGGAGTCCAGAGCCTTCATCTACCTTGTGTGTATTGGTTCCTTCATGCTAGAACATTTGAGGTGTGTCTCACAGCTCAAGGTTAGAGCCCCTTTTATCTTAGCATCAATTGTTTGTGTTTATTTTTGCTACATGGTTTGTTTGTGTGTCTAGCAAATGTTTCAGATGTTTTATTCAGAGGTTGTGTGTTTGGACTGATTGTAGTATGGTTGGTTTACTTTTAGATTGTTGTCAACCCAATTCTTTGTGGTACTATTTATGGTGTTCTATTGAATAAACCACCTGCACCCTTTTAGCTCTTAATCGTAAACTAGTGTGGACCGTGGTGTTACCTTTGTTGGATTGCTTAGTTACTTGATAGTGTGGTTCTTGAGCTAGTAGCATGCTTGCGTGTGAGTGTGCTAAATACTAGAGTTAACGCTTGCTTAGTAGGATACTTTTGTCTGAAGTATTTCCTTAATTAAAAGGGTACTTTTGTCTGAAGTATTTCCTGAACTACTGAAGCAGCCCTTGTTAAGTGAGCCAATCGCCCTAAGAGGAGTTTTGTTTTAGGGTTTAGTTAAAACTGCCTTTTAACTGTTATAGTTGTTATGCATACTTTCGTAGGTGTGTTTGTTGTTTGTTTTAGCTTGATGGACTTGTTGCTTGCTCTTGATTTATTAGCTTAGTGTCTGTTGAAATGCTTGATATTTGTTATGTCATTGTGGCATTGTCTTGTATTTGAGTGTTGTTCCTTCTCTTGTTTACGACGTTAGATACGATTGGGAAGGAACTAGAAGTGAGGAGTGAACCTGAGGAACATCAAGATCAAGACCAGGACATATTACTAAGCCAGGCAAGCCACCTCACCACTCTACTGAAATCCTATTATTTTTACAAGCATGATTTGTTTTCAAAATAAAATAATGCATGTTTTATTTCCTTTGTGGCATCTTGCCACCCAAAAACTATTTTACAAAATATTGTTTGGCCAAAAGATATCTATTAGTATATAATAGGTTTTAAGAATAAGTCTTTACTTGAGAAGCCTTCTACTGAAGGCGCTATCAAGAAAATTACATTTTTTTTATTAGCATATCCTTATACTCTTACCTCAAAACTATAGGATGGGAACCTGGATTTGATGAAATGTTTTTAAATGAAAACCCGAGTCGCTGGGAGCGATCGGCGAGAAAGTGTTTTATAAAACCCATGTTGCTGGGAGCAAATGGAGATGTTTGTGAAACCCCGAAGTGCTGGGAGCATTCGGTGAGTTTACGAAAACCCGAGCTGCTGGGAGCAGTCGGAGGTGGAGATGTTTTTGAAAAACGAAGTACAGCCCTAGCGGCCGCCCGAACAATTAACCCGTGCAACCACACAACCTGATATGGGTAGGGCTTAGCCGGAAACTTGTTTATCTTAGTACGGAGCGCCTCAAAATGCTTAGGAGAGCGGGGCTCTCTGAACCAAGTTATCTAAATGCGGGATCCAGTTCGAGTCTGGATCGCTGCTGGTTGCAAACAGTGGCCTCCTGTCATGGCGCAGTGCTGCTTGGAGGGACCGGATCGATACGATGCCCATCTCCACTGGGTGCCGGGGAGATTCAGACCCACTGAAGAGGAGGCTCTGTACTAGGGTCGACATAGTGAAAAGCTTTGATCATGTTATCCGAAACCCCGCATACTGTCGTATGTGGACCGTGGCTGATCACGGCGGAAGGACTGTTTGGTGTGGTGAAAGTGCACCACCTCTGCAGAGTGTAAAACTATTCGAATAGCCGAGTCCTCGGTCATGGACGGTTGGAAAGGCCACCGATCTAGGCGTATGGGCACTTTTATGTTTTAAAAAGAAACTGTTTTCGGCAAAGAAAAAGGAGGCATCAAGGAGGTACCTGGGAGGTACGGATTTGGGGAGAAGATGGTTGGTCTTGGGGAGTCAACCAGTCGGAACCCGGAAAGGAAAAAGGGGCATCCCTATCCTAGTGTTTTGAAAAAGTTTTACAAAAGTGTTGTCAAACGTGGAAATGGTTTCTGTCATTCCTAAAAGAAGGAGAATTATATCTCCAAATGCCTTTTAACAAAGATATAGAGATGTTGTATTCTCTATGTCTAAAAGCATCGTTTGCGAAAATTAAGCCCTATAGTCATATATAGCACCTATCCCAGTTTTCGAAAACGCTTTTATTGCATTACCATGAAAACTTAAGCCTGGTGGTGGTCTTGCGAGTACGTAACTGTACTCATGGCTGTGTCCCTAGATATTCCAATGTCCAGATGTCAACTAGGAGATGTACGACGAGGAGGAGGAGTACGCCGACGACTACGCCAACTGAGTGTCACCGGTCAACTGTTCTGTGGGAATGCGTCCGGTTGTGACGAGGGCCGACGCTAGCCGAAAGCTTCCGCTATATCGTAGTTAATTTCGTCCTGCGTGACGATGGTTGCAGGCTTGGTCGTGTGACCACCATTTTTGTAAGTCTTGTACTAATCGAGTTGGATGATGTAACTCTGTATACCATGTTGGTTATGTGATCGCGATGCACTGATCATTGGGATCGTGATCTGTTTACATAACGTGGGCACCTCGGACTGGTAAATCTGAGGGGTCCTCACAGTACCCCTAAGAACACTAAGTTGTGTGATTTCACTAGCACAAACAACAACGATTTCATTAGTACACCTATTGCTCCACCTGCTTCTAACACAGAATTCTATGAAATTAAACCTGCACTTTTAAATCTTGTTATGAAAGAGCAATTCTCTGGTGTTAGTACTGATGATGCTGCTGCTCACCTTAATAATTTTGTTGAACTTTGTGAGATGCAAAAGTATAAGGATGTAGATGGTGATATTATTAAACTGAAACTTTTTCCTTTCTCTTTGAGAGGACGTGCTAAAGAATGGTTGCTATCTTTGACTAGAAATAGTATTGATTCATGGACTAAATGCAAAAATGTTTTCATAGGAAAATATTATCCTCCTGCTAAGATTATATCTTTGAGAAGTAGCATTATGAATTTGAAACAATTTTTTAATGAGCATGTTGCTCAAGCTTGGGAGAGAATGAAATCATTGGTAAAGAATTGTCCCACCCATGGACTGACTGCTTGGATGATCATGCAAACCTTTTCTGCAGGACTAAATTTTTCTTCAAGAAACCTTTTGGATTCGGCCTCTGGAGGTACCTTTATATCCATCACTTTGGGTGCTGCAACAAAGCTTCTTGATGATATGATGATAAATTATTCTGAATGGCACACCGAAAGAGCTCCACAAGGTAAGAAGGTAAATTCTGTAGAAGAAACCTCTTCGTTGAGTGATAAGATTGATACTATTATGTCTATGCTTACAAATGGAAAGATGTATGTTGATCCAAATAATATTCCTTTAGCTTCTTGGTTGCTCAAGAAGAGCATGTTGATGTGAACTTCATTAAAATTAATAACTTCAACAACAATGCTTATAGGAATAATTTTGGTAATAACAATTATAAGCCCTATCCTTTTAATAGTGGCAATGGTTATGTTAATTCTTATGTTAATTCCTACAACAATAATAAGAGTTTACCCTCTGATCTTGAAGTCATGCTTAAGAATTTTATTAGTACACAAACTGCTTTCAATAAATCTGTTGAGGAAAAGTTTGGGTAAATTGATGGTCTTGCCTCTAAAGTAGATAGTCTTGCTCTTGACGTTGATTTGTTAAAAATTAAAACTATGCCTCATGATGTTAAAGAGAGCAAAATTCTCAATGCTATTCAAGTTAAAATTGATAATAATGTGAGGATGTTAGCTGATTTACATGTTAGGTGGGCAAGAGAGGATGAAATTGCTAAAAAGAATAGTATTGCTAGAGTTTATACTATTACTACTACTGAAAATGCTATAAACACAGGTGTTAACAAACCTTCTACTATCAATGGTAAAGTAATTGGTGTTGGCAATGTCTCTACTTCTGTTGCAAAACGTTTAAAATTGCCTGAAAACACTAAAACTGTTCTGATAAAAGTGCTGAAATTTTTTGAGATGTGGGAGACAATGGTCCTATTACTTTTGATAATAATGATTTTGATTTTGATGGTTGCAATATTTCTGAAGTAATTAAGTTCTTGCAAAAGCTAGCTAGAAGTCCTAATGCTAGTGCTATAAACATGGCTTTTACTAAACATATTACTAATGCTCTCATGCAAGTTAGGGAAGAGAATTAAAACATGAAGCTTCTATCCCTAGGAAGTTAGAAGATGGTTGGGAGCCCATCATTCAAATGAAGTTGAATGATTTTGATTGCAATGCTTTATGTGATCTTGGTGCTAGTATTTCTGTTATGCCTAAGAAACTCTATGATATGCTTGATTTAGCACTTTGGAACACTGTTATTTGGATGTTCACCTTGTTGATAATAATATAAAGAAACCTTTGGGGAGAGTTGATGATGTTTTTATAATGGTTAACAATAACCTTGTCCCCGTTGATTTTGTTGTTTTGGATATTGAATGCAATGCTTCTTGTCCTATTGTTTCGGGAAAACCTTTTCTTAGAACTGTTGGTGCTATTATTGATATGAGAGAGGGGAATATTAAATATCAATTCCCACTCAAGAAAGGTATGGAACACTTCCCTAGAAAGAAGATGAAGTTACCTTTTGATTCTATTGTTAGAGCAAATTATTCTGATGACGCTTCATCTCTTGGAAACACTTGATTTTTACTTTCTGCGCCTAGCTGAAAGGCATTAAAGAAAATCGCTTATGGGAGACAACCCATTATTTTATTTCTGCAATTTTTCTTTTTTTTGAGTCAAGAAGTTGTTTAATTCTGTAACAATCCCTTTGTATCTTTATTTTATCGCATTGTTGTGCCAAGTATTGCCTCTAATATGAAGATGATTCCAAATTTGGATTTCTGCGCAGGAACAAATTTCTGCTGTTCACCGTTTTAATTCTGTAAAATCACATAAAAATTATTTAAATCTGCTATTTTTTGTGCGTGATCCTCAGATATGTATGCATCTTTTGTTAGTTTAATGTTTTTCGATCTGAGCAACGTAAGTGCCTCGAAAAATTTCGTCTTTGCGGACTGTTCTGTTTAGACAGATTATGTCTTTTATTTTTCGCATTCTCTCTCTTTTATGGTCAACTTGATTGGACCCTAGCATTCTTGATTGGGAGAGAGACACGCTCTGCTTTTTCATATGAATACTCCTATTCTTCAATTATACTTGTTGAGTATTCTTATCTAGCTATTGCTATGCTTTTAGCTCCTGTTTTGCATGCATCTCTTATTCAGAGTTGTTAGTTCTTTTAAATAAAGTAATCTCTTTCTTCACTTATAATTGTTTGGAGAGTTTATGTTGAAATAAATTGATTGGTGTTTGGTTGGAACAGAAAATGTTGCATGTGGTAGATGGTATAATGAAAAAAGCTTACATATTCTTGTAGATCACTGTATTGGATAATTTGATACTTGTCAATTGTTTTGAGTTATCAAGTAGTTCATGTTTAAGCTTTTGTATCATGTAGTTAAAACCTATTAATGAAGAACTACCGTAAAGCTCGTTGAAATTCGGTTTGCATGATTGGAATCTCTAAGGTCTAGATATTTTCTAGTAAAAGGGTTTGGTTAACAAGGAAGACAGTGTAGAGTCTTATAATGCTTGCAATATGTTTTCATATAAGCCTTGCTGTGTCGGTTGATATCTTGTGTTTGCTTCAAATAACCTTGCAAGCCTAAACTCTGTACTGAGAGGGAATGCTTCTCGTGCATCCAAAACCTTGAGCCAAAACCCATGCCATCTGTGTCCACCACAACTACCTATATGTGGTATTTCCTTGCCATTCCAAGTAAATTTTTCATGTGCTACCTTTAAATTATTCAAACTTTATTACTCCTATTTTGTGTCAATGTTTACCAAGCTCATGAGGACGGGGTGGATGTCTTTATGTCAACTGTCAAACAGACTTTACCACCGGACTCCATTAATTTTGCAAAAAGAGTTGGCAAATGGGGTGCCTTCACATTTTTGCCCTGATTTATCAGTTAAGCAATGACAAACAGTGAAGTATCTGGATGTGTAAACAAAAGAGAATGAGGGATGATCTGCCTTGCTGGTAGAAATAACGTCCTTCAATGGGAGCCGCTCTTAAAAAGTCTGGTTGGCAGGGGTCATATTGTACTTTCCATTTTCTGATTTGTTGACAATTAACAAACACCTCTCAAAACTTATTTTTACTCTCTATATGATTTCAAAAACTTAAAAAGCTCTAGCACATGATTTAATCCCTGCTTCCCTCTGCGAAGGGCCTTTCTTTTACTTTTATGTTGAGTCAGTTTACCTACTTCTTTTTATCTTAGAAGCAAACACTAGTGTCAACTTTGGTGCAACAATTTTTATATGCTCGTATATTGCACTTATTATGTGCTTTGTGTTGACAAATATCCATGAGATATATATGTTGAAAGTTGAAAGCAATTGCTGGAACTTAAATCTTCCTTTGTGTTGGTTAAATACCTTTTACTTAGAATCTATTGCTTTATGAGTTAACTCTTATGCAAAACTCCTTGACGCTTGTCTCGAAAGTACTATTCATGAAAAGTTTTTGCTTATATGATTCAGTTGTTTGCTCATTATCTACTTGCTAGCAAACTATAGACCATTGACCTGGATCACTTCATTCATAACATGTGCTTTACAGTATTATTTAATCAAGATTATGATTGTAGCATGTCACCTCAAAAATTATTTTGTTTTTATCATTTTACCTACTCGAGGACAAGTAGAACTAAGCTTGGGGATGCTTGATACGTCTCAAACGTATCTATAATTTCTAAAGTTCCATGTTGATATTATACCAATTGTTATATGTTTTATATACACTTCATAGCATTTTTATGCATTTTCTGGGACTAACCTATTAACAAGATGCCACAGTGCCAGTTCCTGTTTTCTGCTGTTTCTGTATTCCGGAAAAGCTGGTCTGGAAATATTCTCGGAATTGGACGAAACTTGGACATAACCCTCATATTTTTCCAACACGAAGACGGAGTTCGGAGGAGAGAAGGAGGAGGGCCACATGGCACCCACACCATGGGGCCGTGCGGGCCCCCCTGCCGCGCCGTGGGGTGGTGTGGGGCCCTCGTGGCTCCGCAGCCGCCGCCCTTTCGCCTATTTATTCTTCCCGACGCGAAAACCCTAAATACCCGAGCCATTATACACGAAAAGTTCCAGAGACGCTGCCGCCATCAACCCTAGCTCGGGAGGGATCAGAAGCTCTTCTCGGCACCCTGCCAGAGAGGGGAATCATCAGCGGAGGGCTCTACATCACCATGCATGCCTCCGGAATGATGCGTGAGTAGTTCATCCTTGGACTACGTGTCCATGGCAGTAGCTAGATGGTTGTCTCTCCACTTTATGCTATCATGTTTAGATCTTGTGAGCTGCCTATCATGATCAAGATCATCTTATTGTAATGGTACATGTTGTGTTTGCTGGGATCCGATGAATATTGAATACTATGTCAAGTTGATTATCAATCTATCTTATATGTTATATATGATCTTGCATGCTTTCCGTTACTAGTATATGCTTTGGCCAAGTAGATGCTTGTAACTCCAAGAGTGAGTATTTATGCTAGATAGTGGGTTCATGCCTCTGCTAATCTGGGAGAGTGACAATAACTGCTAAGATTGTGGATGTGTTGTTGCCACTAGGGATAAAATAACCGATGCTTAGCTTAAGGGTACGCCGTTAGGTCTAATGCATTTGTTTACATTACGCACATTACTTAATGCAATTATCCGTTGCTTGCAACTTAATACCAACGGGGAACTCGGTATGACAACCTGGCGGTGGATTATTAGTCATAGACGCTGTTGGATAACGGTCTATGTATTTTGTCGTAATGCCCACATGAATACCATAGTAATCATCATGTCATATATATGCATTGTCATGTGCTCAATATTTTGTCAATTGCCCAGCTGTAATTTGTTCACCCAGCATATTAGTTATCTTTTATGGAGAGACACCACTAGTGAACTGTGGACCCGGTCCATTCTTTTACACTGATAAAACAACCAACTGCAAACACTGTTCCTTTTCATTCTCTTCAATTTACTACTGTGTTCCACACCATACGTTTAATCCTTTGTTTTCAGCAAGCCGGTGAGATTGACAACCTCACTGTTTCGTTGGGTCAAAGTAGTTTGATTGTGTTGTGTGCAAATTCCACGTTGGCGCCGGATTCCCTGGTATTGCGCCGTGCCATATTCCGCCACCAACAACCTTTCGAAGTGATTTCTTGCCCCTACTAGTTCGATTAAACCTTGGTTTCATACTGAGGGAAAACTGCTGCTACACTGCATCAAACCTTCATCTTGAGGTCTCCCAACGAACGTGTGATCTACGCAATCAATAAGTTCGGATCAATTTAGGATTTGTACGTTCTTGTGACCTACCCTATAAAAACTAATTAAAAAATTCAAATGTGATATTGACTTTCAAGGCCGGTGAAAGTGGTAGACCGCGCCTGCACATAAATTAGGGTTTGGGTTTTAGGGCCCGCCCGGCAGTCAGAATCCGATCAAAATTTATGATGGGTCCTAACTTTTGTATATAAAAGTGATGGTACATGAAAAGAGCCAATATCCGACTCTGATGTGTGTCCCGCTTCATGCACATAAATTACTCCGCACGACATTTCTGCACTTATAGGGAGAAAATTCCCAATAGACGATAACAAAGAGATTTTTGTGATAAGTTCGGATCAATTTAGGATCTATATGTTTCTATGAACTACCCTATAAAAAAAAGTAAAAAATTCACATGTGATATCGACTTTCAAGATCGGTCAAAGTAGTAGACAACGCGTGCACATAAATTAGGGTTTGGGTTTTAGGTCTAGTCCGGGAGTCAGAATCTGACCAAAATTTATGTTGGGACCTAACTTATGTATATAAATGTGATGGTACATGGAAAGAGCCAAAATCAACCTTCGATGTGTATCCCGCTTCACGCACATAAATTATGCCGCACGACGTTTCTGCACTCATCGGGATTTTTTTTTCCAATCGACGAGAACAAAGAGATTTTTGTGATAAAGTTTGGATCAATTTAGGATTTGTACGTTCCTATGACCTACCCTATAAAAAAATTAAAAAATTCACAGGTGATATTGACTTTCAAGGCCAGTCAAATTAGTAGACCGCGCGCGCACATAAATTAGGGTTTGGGTTTTGGGGCCCGCCCGGGATTCAGAATTCGGTCGAAATTTATGTTGGGTCCTAACTTATGTATATAAAAGTGATGGTACATGGAAAGAGCCAATATCCAACTCCGATGTGTCTCGCGCTTCACACACATAAATTACCCCACACGACGTTTCTGCACTTATAGGGAAAAAATTCCCAATAGACGATAACAAAGAGTTTTTTATGATAAGTTCAGATCAATTTAGTATTTGTATGTTTCTATGAACTACCCTATAAAAAACAAGTAAAAAATTCACATGTGATATCGACTTTCAAGACCGGTCAAAGTAGTAGACAACGCGTGCACATAAATTAGGGTTTGAGTTTTAGGGCCCGTCCGAGAGTCGGAATCCGATCGAATATTTTGGTGGGTCCTAGCTTATGTATATAAATTTTATGGTACATGGAAAGAGCCAATATCAAACCCTGATGTGTGTCCCGCTTCGCGCACGTAAATTACCCCGCACGACGTTTCTCCACTTATAAGGAAAAAATCCTAATCGACAAGAGCGAAGAGTTTTTTGTGATAAGTTTGGATCAATTTATGATTTGTATGTTCCGATGACCTACCCTATAAAAACAATTAAAAATTTCACATTTGATATTGACTTTCAAAGCAGATCAAAGAAGTAGATCGCGCGTGCACATAAATTAGGGTTTGGGTTTTAGGGCCCGTCCGGGAGACGGGATCTGAACCAATATTATGGTGGTCCTAACTTATGTATATAAATGTGATGCTACATGGAAAGAGCCAATATCCAACTCCGACGTGTGTCCTACTTCACGCACATAAATTTACGACGTTTCTGCACTTATAAGAAAACAATACCCAATCGACAAGAACGATGAGATTTTTGTGATAAGTTTGGATCAATTTAGGATTTGTACGTTCCTATAACCTACCCTATAAAAACCAATTCAAAATTCACATTTGATATTGACTTTCAAGGCTGGTCAAAGTAGTAGACCGCGTGTGCACATAAATTAGGGTTTCGGTTTTAGGGTCCGTCCGGGAGACGGGATCTGATCGAATATTATGGTGGGTCCTAACTTATGTATATAAATGTGATGGTACATGGAAAGAGCCAATATCCAACTCCAATGTGTGTCCCGCTTCACGCACATAAATTACCTCGCACGACGTTTGTGCACTTGTAGAGAAAAAAATTCCAATAGACGATAGCAAAGAGATATGGACTTTCAAGGCCGGTCAAAGCAGTAGACTACGTGTGCACATAAATTAGGGTTTGGGTTTTAGGGCCCGCCCGGGAGTCGGAATCCGATCGAAATTTATGTTGGGTCCTAACTTATGTATATAAATGTGATGGTACATGGATAGAGCCAATATCCATTTCCGATGTGTGTCCTGCTTCACGCACATAAATTACCCCGCACGACGTTTTTGCACTTATAAGGAAAAAATTCCCAATAGACGATAACAAAGAGTTTTTGTGATAAGTTCGGATCAATTTAGGATTTGTATGTTTCTATGAACTACCCTATAAAAAACAAGTAAAAAATTCACATGTGATATCGACTTTCAAGACCGGTCAAAGTAGTAGACAACGCGTGCACATAAATTAGAGTTTGGTTTTTAGGGCTCGCCCGGGAGTCAGAATCTGATCGAAATTTTTGTTGGGACCTAACTTATGTATATAAGTGTGATGGTACATGGAAAGACCCAATATCCGACTACGCTATGTATCCCGCTTCATGCACATAAATTACCCCGCACGACGTTTCTGCACTCATAGGGAAAAAATTCCCAATCGACGAGAACAAAGAGATTTCTGTGATAAGTTTGGATCAATTTAGGATTTGTACGTTCCTATGACCTACCCTATAAAAAACAATTAAAAAATTCACATGTGATATTGACTTTCAAGGCCGGTCAAAGTAGTAGACCGCACGTGCACATAGATTAGAGTTTGGCTTTTAGGTCCCGTCCGAGAGTCGGAATCCAATCGAATATTATGTTGGGTCCTAACTTATGTATATAAATGTTATGGTACATGGAAAGAGCCTATATCAAACTCTGATGTGCGTCCCGCTTCACGCACATAAATTACCCCGCATGACGTTTCTCCACTTATAAGGAAAAAATCCCAATCGACAAGAACGAAGAGATTTTTGTGATAAGTTTGGATCAATTTATGATTTGTATGTTCCTATGACCTACCCTATGAAAAACAATTAAAAATTTCACATTTGATATTGACTTTAAAGGCCGGTCAAAGTAGTAGACCGCGTGTGCACATAAAATAGGGTTTCGGTTTTAGGGCCCGTCCGGGAGACGGGATCTGATCGAATATTATGGTGGGTCCTAACTTATGTATATAAATGTGATGGTACATGGAAAGAGCCAATATCCAACTCCGATGGGTGTCCCGCTTCACGCACATAAATTACCCCGCACGACGTTTCTGCACTTATAGGGAAAAATTTCCAATCGACGGGAACGAAGAGATTTGTGATAAGTTCGGATCAATTTAGGATTTGTATGTTCCAATGACCTACCCTATAAAAAAAGTAAAAAATTCACATGTGATATGGACTTTCAAGGCCGGTCAAAGTAGTAGACTACGTGTGCACATAAATTAGGGCTTGGATTTTAGGGCCCGCCTAGGAGTCGGAATCCGATCGAAATTTATGTTGGGTCCTAGCTTATGTATATAAATGTGATGGTACATGGAAAGAGCCAATATCCAACTCTGATGTGTGTTCCGCTTCACGCACTTAAATTACTCCGCACGACGTTTTTGCACTTATAGGGAAAAAATTCCCAATAGACGATAAGAAAGAGTTTTTGTGATAAGTTCGGATCAATTTAGGATTTGTATGTTTCTATGAACTACCCTATAAAAAAAAGTAAAAAATTCACATGTGATATCGACTTTCAAGACCGGTCAAAGTAGTAGACAACGCGTGCACATAAATTAAAGTTCGGGTTTTAGGGCCCGCCCGGGAGTCAGAATCTGATCTAAATTTATGTTAGGTCCTAACTTATGTATATAAATGTGATGGTACATGGAAAGAGCCAATATCCGACTACGCTGTGTATCCCGCTTCACGCACATAAATTACCCCGCACGACATTTCGGCACTCATAGGGAAAAAAATCCCAATCGACGAGGACAAAGAGATTTTGTGATAAGTTCGGATCAATTTAGGATTTGTATGTTCCAATGACCTACCCTATAAAAAAAGTAAAAAATTCACATGTGATATGGACTTTCAAGGCCGGTCAAAGTAGTTGACTACGTGTGCACATAAATTAGGGCTTGGATTTTAGGGCCCGCCTAGGAGTCGGAATCCGATCGAAATTTATGTTGGGTCCTAACTTATGTATATAAATGTGATGGTACATGGAAAGAGCCAATATCCATTTCCGATGTGTGACCTGCTTCACGCACATAAATTACCCCGCACAACGTTTCTGCACTTATAGGGAAAAATTCCCAATAGACGAGAACAAAGAGATTTTTGTGATAATTTTGGATCAATTTAGGATTTGTACGTTCCTATGACCTACCCTATAAAAACCAATTAAAAAATTCAAATGTGATATTGACTTTCAAGGCCGGTCAAAATAGTAGACCGCGCGTGCACATAAATTAGTGTTTGGGTTTTAGGGCCCGTCCGGGAGTCAGAATCCGATCGAATATTATGTTGGGTCCTAACTTATGTATATAAATGTTATGGTACATGGAAAGAGCCAATATCCAACTCTGATGTGTGTCCCGCTTCATGAACATAAATTACCGCGCACGAGGTTTCTGCACTTATAAGGAAAAAAAATCCCAATCGACAAGAACGAAGAGATTTTTGTGATAAGTTTGCATCAATTTATGATTTGTATGTTCCTATGACCTACCCTATAAAAAACAAGTAAAAAATTTACATTTGATATTGACTTTAAAGGCCGGTCAAAGTAGTAGACCGTGCGTGCAAATAAATTATGGTGTGGGTTTTAGGACCCGTCCGGGAGGCGGAATCTGATCGAATATTATGGTGGGTCCTAACTTATGTATATAAATGTAATGGTACATGGCAAGTGCCAATATCCAACTCCGATGTGTGTCCCGCTTCACGCACATATTTTATGGTGGGTTCGAACTTATGTATATAAATGTTATGGTACATGGCAAGAGCCAATATCCAACTCCGATGTGTGTCCCGCTTCACGCACATAAATTACTACGCACGATGTTTCTGCTCTTATAAGGGAAAAAATCCCAATCGACAAGAATGAAGAGATTTTTGTGATAAGTTTGGATCAATTTATGATTTGTATGTTCCTATGAAAAAATGTAAAAAATTCACATTTGATATTGACTTTAAAGGCCAGTCAAAGTAGTAGACCGTGCGTGCACATAAATTAGGGTTTGGGTTTTAGGGCCCGTCCGGGAGACGGAATCTGATCGAATATTATGGTGGGTCCTAACTTATGTATATAAATGTGATGGTACATGGAAAGAGCCAATATCCAACTCCGACTTGTGTCCCGCTTCACGCACATAAATTACCCCGCATGACGTTTCTACACTTATAAGGAAACAATACCCAATCGACGAGAACGAAGAGATTTTTGTGATACCTTCGGATCAGTTTAGGATTTGTACGTTCCTATGACCTACCCTATAAAAACCAATTGAAAATTCAAAAGTGATATTGACTTTCAAGGCCGGTCAAAGTAGTAGACCGCGCATGCACATAAATTAGCGTTTGGTTTTTAGGGCCCGTCCGGGAGTCAGAATCCGATCGAGATTTATGTTGGGTCCTACCTTATGTATATAAAAGTGATGGTACATGGAAAGAGCCAATATCTAACTCTGATGTGTGTTCCGCTTCACGCACTTAAATTACTCCGCACGACGTTTTTGCACTTATAGGGAAAAAATTCCCAATAGACGATAAGAAAGAGTTTTTGTGATAAGTTCGGATCAATTTAGGATTTGTATGTTTCTATGAACTACCCTATAAAAAAAAGTAAAAAATTCACATGTGATATCGACTTTCAAGACCGGTCAAAGTAGTAGACAACGCGTGCACATAAATTAAAGTTCGGGTTTTAGGGCCCGCCCGGGAGTCAGAATCTGATCTAAATTTATGTTAGGTCCTAACTTATGTATATAAATGTGATGGTACATGGAAAGAGCCAATATCCGACTACGCTGTGTATCCCGCTTCACGCACATAAATTACCCCGCACGACATTTCGGCACTCATAGGGAAAAAAATCCCAATCGACGAGGACAAAGAGATTTTTGTGATAAGTTTGGATCAATTTAGGATTTGTACGTTCCTATGACCTACCCTATAAAAAACAATTAAAAAATTCACATGTGATATTGACTTTCAAGGCCGGTCAAAGTAGTAGACCGCGCGTGCACATAAATTAGAGTTTGGGTTTTAGGTCCTGTCGAGTCTCAGAATCCGATCGAATATTATGTTGGGTCCTAACTTATGTATATAAATGTTATGGTACATGGAAAGAGCCTATATCAAACCCTGATGTGTGCCCCGCTTCACGCACATAAATTACCCCGCATGATGTTTCTCCACTTATAAGGAAAAATTCCCAATCGACAAAACGAAGAGATTTTTCTGATAAGTTTGGATCAATTTATGATTTGTATGTTCCTATGACCAACCCTATAAAAAACAATTAAAAATTTCACATTTGATATTGACTTTCAAGGCCGGTCAAAGTAGTAGACCGCGTGTACACATAACTTAGGGTTTCGGTTTTAGGGCCCGTCCGGGAGACGAGATCTGATCGAATATTATGGTGGGTCCTAACTTATGTATATAAATGTGATGGTACATGGAAAGAGCCAATATCCAACTCCGATGTGTGTCCCGCTTCACGCACATAAATTACCCGCACGACGTTTCTGCACTTATAGGGAAAAAATTTCCAACCGACGGGAACGAAGAGATTTTGTGATAAGTTCGGATCAATTTAGGATTTGTATGTCCCAATGACCTACCCTATAAAAAAGTAGAAAATTCACATGTGATATGGACTTTCAAAGCCGGTCAAAGTAGTAGACTACGTGTGCACATAAATTAGGGTTTGGGTTTTAGGGCCCGCCGGGAGTCGGAATCCGATCGAAATTTATGTTGGGTCCTAACTTATGTATATAAATGTGATGGTACATGGAAAGAGCCAATATCCATATCCGATGTGTGTCCTGCTTCACGCACATAAATTACCCCGCACGACGTTTCTGCACTGATAGAGAAAAAATTCCCAATAGACGATAGCAAAGATATTTTTGTGATAAGTTCGGATAAATTTAGGATTTGTATGTTTCTATGAACTACCCTATAAGAAACAAGTAAAAAATTCACATGTGATATTGACTTTCAAGACCGGTGAAACTAGTAGACAACGCGTGCACATAAATTAGGGTTCGGTTTTTAGGGCCCGCCCGGGAGTCAGAATCCGATCGAAATTTATGTTGGGTCCTAACTTATCTATATAAATGTGATGGTACATGGAAAGAGCCAATATCCAACTTCGCTGTGTATCCCGCTTCACGCACATAAATTACCCCGCACGACGTTTCTGCACTTATAGGGAAAAAATTCCCAATCGACGAGAACAAAAAGTTTTTTGTGATAATTTCGGATCAATTTTGGATTTGTATGTTCCTATGACCTACCCTATAAAAACTATTAAAAAATTCACATGTGATATTGACTTTCAAGGCCGGTCAAAGTAGTAGACCGCGCATGCACATAAATTAGGGTTTGGGTTTTAGGACCCGTCCGGGAGTCGGAATCCGATCGAATATTATGTTGGGGCCTAACTTATGTATATAAATGGTATGGTACATGGAAAGAGCCAATATCAAACTCTGATGTGTATCCCGCTTCACGCACATAAATTACCCCGCACGACGTTTCTCCACTTATAAGGAAAAAAATGGCAAACGACAACAACGAAGAGATTTTTGTGATAAGTTTGGAACCATTTATGATTTGTATGTTCCTATGACCTACCCGATATAAAACAATTAAAAAATTCACATTTGATATTGACTTTAAAGGCCGGTCAAAGTAGTAGACCGTGCGTGCACATAAATTAGGGTTTGGGTTTTAGGGCCCGTCCGGGAGACGTAATCTGATCGAATATTATGGTGGGTCCTAAATTATGTATATAAATGTGATGGTACATGGAAAGAGCCAATATCCAACTCCGATGTGTGTCCCGCTTCACGCATATAAATTACACCGCACGACGTTTCTGCACTTATAAGGAAAAAAATTCCCAATCGACGAGAACGAAGAGATTTTTGTGATAAGTTCGGATCAATTTAGGATTTGTATGTTCCTATGACCTACCCTATAAAAACCAATTTAAAAATACAAATGTGATATTGACTTTCAAGGCCGGTCACAGTAGTAGCCGCGCGTGCACATAAATTAGGGTTTGGGTTTTAGGGCCCGCCCGGGAGTCAGAATCCGATCGAATATTATGTTGGGTCCTAACTTATGTATATAAATGTGATGGTACATGGAAAGAGCCAATATCCATTTCCGATGTGTGTCCTGCTTCACACACATAAATTACCCTGCACGACATTTCTGCACTTATAGGGAAAAAATTCCCAATAGACGATAGCAAAGAGATTTTTGTGATAAGTTCGGATCAATTTAGGATTTGTATGTTTCTATGAACTACCCTATAAAAAACTAGTTAAAAATTCACATGTGATATTGACTTTCAAGACCGGTGAAAGTAGTAGACAACGCGTGCACATAAATTAGGGTTTGGGTTTTAGGGCCCGCCCGGGAGTCGGAATCCGATCAAAATTTTTGTTGGGTCCAAACTTATGTATATAAATGTGATGGTACATGGAAAGAGCCAATATCCAACTTCGCTGTGTATCCCGCTTCACGCACATAAATTACCCCCAAGACGTTTATGCACTCATAGGGAAAAATTTCCCAATCGACAAGAACAAAGAGATTTTTGTGATAAGTTCGGATCAATTTAGGATTTGTACGTTCCTATGACCTACCCTATAAAAAACAATTAAAAAATTCACATGTGATATTGACTTTCAAGGCCAGTCAAAGTAGTAGACGCGCGTGTACATAAATTAGAGTTTGGGTTTTAGGGCCTGTCCGGGAGTCCGAATCCGGTCGAATATTATGTTGGGTCATAACTTATGTATATAAATATTATGGTACATGGAAAGAGCCAATATCAAACCCTGATGTGTGTCCCGCTTCACGCACATAAATTACCCCGCACGACGTTTCTCCACTTATAAGGACAAAAATCCCAATCGACAAGAACGAAGAGATTTTTGTGATAAGTTTGGATCAATTTACGATTTTTATGTTCCTATGACCTACCCTATAAAAAACAATTTAAAAATTCACATTTGATATTGACTTTCAAGGCCGATCAAAGTAGTAGACCGCGCGTGCACATAAATTAGGGTTTCGATTTTAGGGTCCGTTCGGGAGACGAGATCTGATCGAATATTATGGTGGGTCCTAACTTATGTATATAAATGTGATGGTATATGGAAAGAGCCAATATCAAACTCCGATGTGTGTCCCGCTTCACGCACATAAATTACCCCGCACGATGTTTCTGCACTTATAGGGAAAAAATTCCCAATCGATGGGAACGAAGAGATTTTGTGATAAGTTCGGATCAATTTAGGATTTGTATGTTCCTATGACCTACCCTATAAAAAAAGTAAAAAATTCACACGAGATATGGACTTTCAAGGACGGTCAAAGTAGTAGATTGCGTGTGCACATAAATTAGGGTTTGGGTTTTAGGGCCCACCCGGGAGTCGGAATCCGATCGAAATTTATGTTGGGTCCGAACTTATGTGTATAAATGTGATGGACATGGAAAGAGCCAATATCCATTTCCGATGTGTGTCCTGCTTCACGCACATAAATTACCCGCACGACGTTTCTGCACTTATAGGGAAAAAATTCACAATAGAGGATAACAAAGAGATTTTTGTCATAAGTTCGGATCAATTTAGTATTTGTATGTTTCTATGAACTACCCTATAAAAAACAAGTAAAAAATTCACATGTGATATTGACTTTCAAGACCGGTGAAATTAGTGGACAACGCGTGCACATAAATTAGGGTTTGGGTTTTAGGGCCTGCCCGGGAGTCAGAATCCTTTCGAAATTTATGTTGGGTCCTAACTTATGTATATAAATGTGATGGTACATGGAAAGGGCCAATATCCAACTTCGATGTGTATCCCGCTTCATGCACATAAATTACCCCGCACGACGTTTCTGCAATTATAGGGAAAAAATTCCCAATCGACGAGAACAAAGAGATTTTTGTGATAATTTCGGATCAATTTAGGATTTGTACGTTCCAATGACCTACCCTATAAAAAACTATTAAAAAATTCACATGTGATATTGACTTTCAAGGCCTGTCAAAGTAGTAGACCGCGCGTGCTGATGCCCCTTAAATGCATCTGCTTTTCCAATCACTTTGCTTCATAATTATTTGAATAAACCTGCTGAATCTGACGCTGTTTTTAGCAAAGTCTCATTTTGGTTATTTTTGCAGGAAATTAAATCAGGGAAAAATACCACGTCATTTTTTATGGAAAAGGAGGACAACGTGCAAAGGATGGACACGAGGAAGCGCCGGAGGCCCAAAAGAGCGGGCCCCATGCGGCCAGATCCTTGGGCCGCGTGGGCCCACCTAACTGGAGCCTCGGGCACCGCCTCTCCTTCGGCTTTTCGCGTACCCCCTCATATATACGAAAAAGTGGGTGCCCTAAGAGGGGAGAGCTTTCGCGAAACACACCGCCGCCGCCACCACGATCTTCGTTTTCGGAGACAGATTGCTCCAGGATTTCTCCTCCGGTGGAGGGATCCGGAGACCGTCTTCACCGCCATCTTCACCGCCTTCATCTCCATCGACCATGAGCTCCCTCTCCATCACCATGTGTGAGTAGTCCGCTGTAGGCATGTGAGGTGGATGGGGATTGGATGAGATTGATCATGTAATGATACCCGTTGTTCGAGATCTTAGGGGTTTATCTTGAGGATATTTTTGTATTGTGTTGATGCACTTATGCTATACTTAATGCTTGTTACTAGGGCCCGAGTGGCATGATTTCAGTACTGAACTTATTTTGCTTCATCATATAATTGAGTTTGGTATTTATCTGCAAAGTGTATCACCTGCTATTATGTTGAACCTGCGAACCCTAAAAGTGACAGTATAGGGAAAACAAGGGGGAGATGTTTTAGTTTGAGGATTCTATGTGTTCATGAAGTGTTAATGCGTTGTTCCGGGCTATTCGAAAGGGTAGACCTTAATTACCTGTAGTTCCAAGTTGGCCCCGGTGAAATGGGCAGGTAGGACAATAGATGTTGTGCAAATTCTCTTGGTTAGTACGCACAACTAATTATGGAACACATACCTACATATATCAGTTAGAGATAAGTCCCATTGCTATTTATATCTTATTATATGATCAATCTTATTCATGCAACACCCCGCTATCACCTCATGCCTACGTTTTAAATCTCTGAGTTACACTTTCACTTTTCCGGTGAAAACTGGGAAACCCTTGTTCACTACTGCTGTTCTATTTGCTACTTGAATCATACTACTGCCATCACTATCACTGCTGCAAGTTTATTGATATACAGGTGTGGTTGAGAGTGACGCCTCAATTGCCAAAGTCTTATTGGTATTCTTGTGTTCCCATCGTGTCGAACTATAAATTTGGGTAATACTTCCCAACGAAGATTTCAGCGATCCCCTATACTTGTGGGCATCAAGACATTTTCTGGCGCCGTTGCCGGGGAACCTAGCTTTATTGGTAAGACAACTTGTTATCATTTATTTGCTGCATTTGCTTTTCCTAACCATGGGAAAGGAAAAGATTACTCCGAAGGAAGTAGGCCTTCAACTACTCGTAGAGGTACGGACTTGCTAAGTAGGCCAAACTTTTCACCTAATGCTGCTTCTATGTTGTTCCTAAGAAAAAGAAAAGTTTTGAATAGTTCACCATTGTCTAAGATGTCTACTAGTACTGAAAATGATTTAATATGTGGTAGCATAGACAATGAAGTGACACCTGAAACACCTGAAACATCTGAGATAACTGAAACACCTGAAACTCTGAATCTTCATTATTGAAAATGTTGAGTCTGAATTAGAAGATAATGAATATTGTGATGATGAACATGAAACTTCTTCTGAGGAAGAGGATGCATTTACTATGGCTTTTATGGATTCGAATTTTGATAAATTGGATAAACTTGATAGCTATAAAAATTCTCCTCTTGATGATTATTTCCCTGTTACTGAGAAAATGAATGCTCCAGCTATTAAAATTAAAGACAAAGATTATGAGTTTAGTGTTGATCCTGAAATAATTGAAAAAGCTGAGAAGTATAAGTTTTATGGGAGAGACAATGAGTTCCCTTTTGAACACATTGCTGATTTGCATGATTTATCTGTGTTATTTGGTAAAGATGAAATCCACCAACGCTATTATTTCTTAAAGTTGTTTCCTTTTACTTTGGGAGGAAATGCTAAAACTTGGTATAATCGTTTAGAACCTGGATGTATTACTAGCAAGGAGGAATGCTTGCAGGTATTTTATAATAAATATTTCCCTGCTGATAAGATTCATGGTTTAACTATTGAGATTAGCAACTTTTCACAAACAGAGAAGGAGGATTTACCCCAAGCTTGGGGGAGGTACAGTAAGATGGTTAGGAAATGTCCTACCCATGGCTTCAAGAATAATGAAATACTTGATATATTTTACAATGGACTAACTGAAAATACAAGAGGCTATCTTGATAGTATTGCAGGTAGTGTTTTCAGGGAAAGGACCGTTGATGAAGCAATTGAGTTATTGGAAACTATCTCTAGAAACTATGAAGATTGGAATATTGAAATAATAGATGACAGAGAGATATTTCCAGAGAAGAAAGGAGGTATTCTTGAATTAAACAATGAGGCAATGAAGGGAGCCTCCAAGGATATGAAAGAGAAGGGAATTAAAACCTCTCATCTTAAGGAATTATCTGAAATGGGTGTTAAACTTCCTATTGATCGACCATGTTTTCCAATCCCAGTCAATGCTATAAGCTCTTTGGAAGGTAATGAAAAGGTAACACCTCCTATTGATGTATCATATGTTAATGATTTTGCTTATCATAATAAACCTGAAGAGCATGATATTAGAATGAATATGATGGAAAACTCTCATAAAATTAAATTCCTTCGTGAAAATATAAATGCTAGTGTGGGAGAAGTTAGAAGAATTGTTAAACACTGTGAAATGATGAATAATCAAATTGAACAAATGGTTTCTCTTCAAAATCAATTGTATGAAAATCTTATTGAGAAGAAACAGGTTTGTGGGGTTAGTACTAGAGGTGGTGCAAGTACTCAGGACCCTGACTATCCTGAAAACCATCCCAAGAGAAAAGAGCAAGAGGCTCTCAAAAGGAAATCTTCTGCAGGAAAATCTCCCAATGGAAACAAAGGCATTGATGATTCTCAAGAACAAGACAATGATATTTCTATTTCTGATGCTGAGACCGAAGATGATAATGTTGAAGAAGAGGAATCATCTCCACCTGAAGAAGATCAACATGAAGTTGAAAATATTGCAGAACCTGAACCTCCTGAAAAGGAAGACCCTCAACCATCTACTGAGAAGAACAAAAAGAAGAATCATCCAAATCCACAAAAAGGTAAAGAGAGGGATCCATGGGTACAAAGACCCATACCATATCCCCAAGAGGTAATGAAATCTTTGGATGATGCTAGGTTTGAGAAATTTTTTGAGTTGATTAAAAATTTATGTTTGCAAATTCCTCTTGTTGATGCTATTAAAATTCCTCCATACTCAAAATATATGAAAGATATTGTCACTAATAAAAGGAAGATACCTAATGATGCAATTACTGCTATGCTTGCTGATTATTCATTTGAAGGAAAATTGCCTGAAAAGCGTGGAGATCCTGGTATTCCGACTATTCCTTGTCGTATTAAAGAAACTTATGTGAAATATGCACTATGTGATTTAGGAGCTGGTGTTAGTGTTATGCCTTTTTCTTTATATAAGAAACTTAACCTAAACAAATTGGTTCCAACTGAAGTTTCATTGCAAATGGCTGATAAATCAACTGCTAAACCTATAGGTATATGTGAGGATGTTCCTATCTCTATTGCTAATGTGTTAATTCCTACAGACTTTGTTATATTAGAAATGCCTGAGGATGATAATCTATCTATTATTCTTGGAAGACCCTTTTTAAACACTGCAGGAGCTGTGATAAATTGCACTGAGAGCAAAGTGACATTTAATGTAAAAGGAAATGAGCATACTATCTATTTTCCCAAGAAGAATGTGTTACAGTGATAAACAAGAGTGTGAATTCTATTCAAAGAAATACTATTATGATTGGAAGCTTTGAAATTGCACTACCACCTCCTGAACCAAATATGCTATCTTGATGATTGGAACTATTCCAATCAAGTATGAGGTATCTTGAAACTCTTCTTTATATCTATAAAATAAGAATCATGTATTATATCTTTTGCATATTATTAATGAGACTTGATCAACCTCATTACTAATGTGGAAATGATGAAAACTTGATTCCCATAAAAATTTGTATTGCATTTTAATTTTATTTATCTTAGAATTTTAGAGTATATGCATAATCATAATTATTTCAGAGTTCAGAAATTCCAGAATATGAAGTTTGAAAAATTCTCTTTAGAAAATTGTCTCTGAAAATTCCAGAAAAATTTGGAGGTAAGTTATTTAACCAGAGGGACCATCTGCCAGAAGTGGGACACCAGGAGGCCACCAGGGACCAAAATGGGGTGTCCCACGCGGCCAGATTCCTTGGCCGCGTGGGACCCACCAACTTTGTCCCCAGGTGGTGTTAGGTGAGTGTCCTGTGCCCATCTCCTTCCCCTCGACAGAAAACCACTTCCAGGTATTTTTCCCAAATTTTCCCGAGCTCGTTCTTCCTGCTATCCTTGGATCTCCAAGTTTAGGGCAGATTTTTCAAATCTGTTTGGTGGGATTGCTCCTTGGTATGTGACTCCTCCACCCATCCAATTATTTTTTGTTCTTGTGCCTCATGTATGAAGTATTTTGCTGCACTAGGTGTCACCTAATATGCTTGAGAAATCCATGGATTTAAGTTTTCTAGTTGATATGGATGCATGATATTGATGTGGAGACTAGTTATGGATGGCTCAATGTTGTTTTAGAGTGCTACATCTTAATTTTTGTTGAATATTATTTATGGGCAGCAAGGTACCATGATGAACAAAGGCAAGGCATTGCTTGGGATGAGCTCAAGACCGAGGAGAAGAGCATCTAAAGTCTCCCTTAATTATGATGACAACCATCTTTGGGAGGATGATGCAGTTTTTGTGGGGAGAAGCTGAAGATCCATACAACTAGATGGCAAGACCCCATGTTCTTGAGCAGTGGGGGATAAAAGAAGACTTCGACACCTTCGCCAATGCAACTGGTTTGCTTGAGTTTGCCCAAAATCCACGAGGTACATACGAGGAACTCTCGCGAGAATTCCTCTCCACATTCAGGTTTGAGGGCCCTGAGATCTACAAGCACAGTAAGAAGAGTAAGGCACCCACTCCTACCTTTGTTTGTAAATTTACTATGAGGGGGGAGCGCCTTGTTATGTCTTTGGAGGAGTTTTGCAAAGCTATTGGTGTGGAAAACAGGGGTAGTTGGGATGAAACCCGTGCTGACTCCAACCAGGAGCTTGTTGCATTTTGGCACTCTATTTCTGTTAACTCTCATGATAGATTGAATAGGGGTAAATTTACTCATATACAGCACCCAAGTTTGAGATACTTTGCGTTGTTCCTTGCAAGAGGATTTCTTGCTAGAGACAACAATTCTGCTTGCACGGGACCAATGGTTTATTTACTTAAATGTGCAAAAGAAAACACCACATGTGGTATAACTTGGGAGTCATTCTTGCTAGATCCTTGCATACGGCTGTGAGTAGAAATATTACTGATCAAACCCCTATTTATGCTGGTGCTATTGCTACTTTAGTGTATGAATACATTAAAGATGAAAGAGGTTATGGTGATAACATGGGTACTCCTGTGATAGAGTCCAATTTACTCGATTTTGCTTTGACTACCCGTATGGATATAAGTGTGATGCATGGGGATCATTATTGGTATAACTATTTGAGTACTAATGGACAAAGAGTGCCCATTAGGCTCCCCCGTGCTGACCTTTTTGACAGGAGTACCGGAAAATGGATTGTGGAAGAGATGCCGCCTCAAGAGGAGCCACAAGATCCAGGGATGCAAGGCTACCAACCTCGAGAGGAGCCCCAAGACTCAGGAATGCAAGGCTACCCATATGGTTACTTCCCTGGAGGTGGAAGTGGATACAACTACTACCCGGGATACTAGCTTGATCGCAAGCTTGGGGGAGTACCTCTCTCCCTTTCCATTCATTGTGTTATATCACTGTTATCTTGTTATGTTTTAGTTTCTTGTTCTAAAAATCACAAAAACACAAAAAGATTTCATTTGTTTCTTTTGTTTAGTTACTTCTGGACATTTACTTTATGCATCTTAAAACTAAAAAGAACAAAAACATTTTCGTTTTATTGAATCCAAAGTGAAAACGGAGGTGCAGGAATTGCTGAAATCTGCTCACTGTTCTATTTTTCATATTTTCTCTGTAACTCCGAATGAGCTAAAATTTTAACCACTACTGCAACTTTTCATAACCTACACACCCGTAAATTATGAGATTTTTCTGAGTGTCTAGGTAGGGTAAAAACAGTACTGTATGCAGTAACATTTTATGGCAGATTTGAGTTTTTATTGCGCAGTTCAAATTGGGAGAGGAGAACAACAATGATGAGTTGATGTGCATGAAGTGGATGAAAGGTATGACACCTTTGCCGTGCTTATGTGGACTTTTTAATAACAGCAAGTGCGCACATCATAGTTTCTTTAACATCTAGGGAAGTGGTAGCAAATGTTTATCTTCTCCGTGTTCTAGTATGTTATATTATGATGCAAGTGAGATAATATGTAGCGACAACACTTGGATGTGAGTTGAGTAATTGTGGCTCTAAACAAAGGTCTACGCATCCCATTGTGCTTGCTAAACTTGCCAACCAAAGAATAAAAGAATTTTTCAAATGATAAACATGAAGTCATATGCTTGACAAGCTTAGTGGTTGGGAGTTAACTTAAATGTGCTGACACATGGAAAGCTTTCAACATTGCACTAAATTATATTTAGTTGATATCATGTACCTTTGTTTATGGATGCTTATCATGTGCGAAATAAATGTGGAAACTTAGTAAGTTTGAGGAGTAGGAATAATTGGCTAGAGAGACGCCTGGGCCGCCAACCTAAGCCATGCATCATTCATGGTGGAAATTTACAGCGTACCATAGTGAACATTCAGTGATGCACATCATAATAAAAAGCTACACAAATAGTAAATAAAAGAGTGCTGAGATTGTTCATTGTCTGTTTGTCTTGTCGTTTGGACATGGGCTTGTTCCATGTCTTGGGACAAGAGGTACCCCAGTTGACGCTCTTGATGACGCTTTTATTACTTGCAATGACTGAAAAACTCGAACTTGCCTAGTGACCGAGTTGAGTAGCACGTGGTGTAGGTACTCGTATTCACGGGGCATGAGACTTTCAACCTCTAGTTGGTCAAGCATATGAGTCATAATAGGGAACACCAAATGGTTTGATAAAACTGAGAGCAAGGTTGTAAGCACAATGAGTTCATTAGTCAATAAAAGAAAGAATCAAAAGATCTCAAAAATCTTGTCTTGATTCAATTAAAAGCGATGCAAGAACCTTTGTTTATTTCTACAGTTGGGCAAACTCATCCAAGTATTGACACTTCATGATATTTCTCTTGCAACATGTATAAATGCTTTAACACTGATTAGATATACCTTTGCTAGCATTTTGTTATTTGTTATGGAAATTATGTTTTGAATACTTGTTGGTATTAAACGGTGTTACATATGCAATGCAAAGTTCTTGTCAAAGTCTTTTTATCGCTTCTGCACTATGTTTGAGTTGTTCGAGGACAAACAACGAGCTAAGCTTGGGGGAGTTGATGCACCTAAAATGCATCTACTTTTCCAAGCACTTTGCTTCATAATTTGCTCCGGAATCTTCCCATATTTGAATAAACCTGCTGAATCTGACGCTGTTTTTAGCAAAGTCTCGTTTCTGGTTATTTTTGCAGGAAATTAAATCGGGGAAAAATACCACGTCATTTTTTATGGAAAAGGAGGACAACGTGCAAAGGATGGACACGAGGAAGCGCCGGAGGCCCAAAAGAGGGGCCCCACGCGGCCAGATCCTTGGGCCGCGTGGGCCCACCTAACTGGCCTCGGGCGCCGCCTCTCCTTCGGCTTTTCGCGTACCCCCTCATATATACGAAAAAGTGGGTGCCCTAAGAGGGGAGAGCTTTCGCGAAACACACCGCCGCCGCCACCACGATCTTCGTTTTCGGAGACAGATTGCTCCAGGATTTCTCCTCCGGTGGAGGGATCCGGAGACCGTCTTCACCGCCATCTTCACCGCCTTCATCTCCATCGACCATGAGCTCCCTCTCCATCACCATGTGTGAGTAGTCCGCTGTAGGCATGTGAGGTGGATGGGGATTGGATGAGATTGATCATGTAATGATACCCGTTGTTCGAGATCTTAGGGGTTTATCTTGAGGATATTTTTGTATTGTGTTGATGCACTTATGCTATACTTAATGCTTGTTACTAGGGCCCGAGTGGCATGATTTCAGTACTGAACTTATTTTGCTTCATCATATAATTGAGTTTGGTATTTATCTGCAAAGTGTATCACCTGCTATTATGTTGAACCTGCGAACCCTAAAAGTGACAGTATAGGGAAAACAAGGGGGAGATGTTTTAGTTTGAGGATTCTATGTGTTCATGAAGTGTTAATGCGTTGTTCCGGGCTATTCGAAAGGGTAGACCTTAATTACCTGTAGTTCCAAGTTGGCCCGGTGAAATGGGCAGGTAGGACAATAGATGTTGTGCAAATTCTCTTGGTTAGTACGCACAACTAATTATGGAACACATACCTACATATATCAGAGTTAGAGATAAGTCCCATTGCTATTTATATCTTATTATATGATCAATCTTATTCATGCAACACCCCGCTATCACCTCATGCCTACGTTTTAAATCTCTGAGTTACACTTTCACTTTTCCGGTGAAAACTCGGAAACCCTTTGTAACGTCCCAAATTTTGGAAGCTAGAAAAATTTAATTATAAAAGACCCAAAATTTAGGGCCGTCAAAAACTTTTTGAAATATCTTGTTAATGGGTGTGATTTACTCCTGTGTGCTTTGTTTGCCATGTTGTGGGTTGGGTTTGCGTTGTAAGCCTCCCTAATTATCAACCTTGGAGTTCAACCTAGTTATACTATGACCTTTGTGAACAATGTTATGACAAGTAAAATAGTCCATATATCTTCTCCTATCTTTTACCATGATGGTTTGAGTTTAGCAACTCTTATTTCGAAACTCTTAATTAACTAATCGTTGGAAAATATCACTAAGAAGTGTTTTAAACCTGTCTCTTCAAAAACCTTGTCATGATCATGTTTGTCACCACCTCACAAATATATTTGGTTTTTCTTAAGTGTTTGTTGTTCGTTTAATTATTTGCTTGTGTGAATTATTTAATTTATGCTTGATATTGCTTGTCTTGAAGTAATTATGTGGATCTTAAGTGTCCACTAGGGTGTATGATCTTGTTTGAGATATAAGATACTTGATTGATGTCCTTGTGATTATGGTGTGTCTTACCACCTTTAAGTGGGTTTAGTTCTAGAAGTTTCCAAATTTATCAAATGACAACTAGTGAGTGACTATCTTCTTTTCGGTTAACTTTTAGCTTTGCTAGAGCATAACCATTTGTGTTTCTTTTAATCATTATGGAAATGCAATCACCTAATATCATATTCATCATCTCTGCTCTCCATCTATAACTCTCTTGTTAAATTTCAAAAGTATGTGATCACTAATTCTTGCATGTTTTGAGTGCTACTTTATAAGGTGACCACTTGCTCCAGTATCTGATACCATTTTGCCACCTCTGTGTTTCTTCGACATATTGGCCTATGTGCCAATGCATCTCGACACAATTCATCCTTGGCACCATCTCTCGTACCCCAAATCTTTTACTGGGCCTTTTGAGCTTTAGAAAACATTTAATGCATGATGGTTTTGATGCTACCACAATAACAACATTTCAGGACTTAGAATTTTTCTAAGTCATTGTCTGAATTTTCTGAAACTGTTATTTTATTCACTTTTGCACTTCCTCCCCTAAACACACCAGAACCCTTTTGGGCAATGCACCTTCACCCCTCCCATCTATAACACTTAGGCTTGTTAGTAAACCACTCTTTGACCTAGTTAGAGCCCTTGGTTGCTTAATAACCAGTGCTCAAGATGGTATTGCCTGACAGCAAACTCCCCCCCCCCCATCACTCACTAAACTCACTCCGAACCTCACCCCTCTCTCTTCTCTGGACAGAGGTGGTGTCCTAGTCACCTAGGGCCCACTTGCCAGCCCCTCACAGCCCCCCTTCTCCACTCATCTTCCTCCCCTCTCCAAATAGGCCAATGGGAGCTCACCCTCCTCTCCCTTATTGGTCAAGACACGTCACCCCCGACCAGACCCTCTCTGTCCCCCTCCCCACCGCCCACACCAGCCAGTGCCCACGCCCCATTTCCCTCTCTTCTCTCTCCCCTGTCCGAAAACCCCACCCGAGGAGGAGAGAAAGCCTAGCTCCACACCATGCTCCCCTGCCTCTTTTTCTTCTCCCAGAGCACGCCCACGCCTCACCACAGCCCACCTCTGAAGCCCCTCGCAAGCCCGTCGCCTCTGCCGCTCGAGATCGTGCAAGAAACCGCTGGCCGCCGTCGGAAGAAAACTGCTGTAGCCGACGTTTCCCTCGCCCATTCCCCGCCATTGTTGGCCCTCTGGACTCCCCTCACCTAGAGCTAACTCCCCCACCCATTCTTTTGTCCAGAGGACGCCTGTGGAGCTCGCCGCCGTCGTCGACCGAAGGAACACACCGCCGCCGTCGCCATGGACTCCGGCCGTGCATGCAGCACCTGACGGCCTCCACGGGCTCGCCATCACCTCCTCCTCGACTCCAGCCACCCCTGCCACCACCTGCAAGCCCTAGGTAAGGAAACCACCACCGCCACCTTCTCTCCGCCACGGGCTCGTCCGCGCGCTCGTCGCGCTGGAGACGACGGCTGCGAGCCGTTGATCGCGAGATCAGCGGCTCTGTTTGAATCCCGCGCCGTGGGCTGGTTTTCGCGCACGGCGCCATGCTACGCGCGCTGTTGGGCCGGCCCAGCTCGCTCCGCTGGCCAGATCTGTGCTGGCCTCGGCCAGATCTGGCCCAGAAGCGGCCCTTTTTTTTTTTGCAACAGTTTTATTATTTTCTGGTTTCTGTTAAATGTGTGGGTCTAGTTTAATTAGTTTGTGCTTAATTTGTTTGTGTAATTTATTTAGGAGTATTTTTAGTAGATGCCTGGATGTTTTCTTAAACATGCAGAACTGGTTTGGTCCTAAAATATTCTATATTTTGTGCTGGGTTTTAAATCTATTAAAAAGTATACTTTCCACTCTTTTTAGGATATCTTGAGCTAGGAGTATCCAATTGGAGTAAATCCAATTTCTACAGAAAGATAAAATCAATACCTTGCCTTAGAAATTAATCTTGCATACAGGAGATTTGTTAAACTAGAGTTCTATTAAGTTTAAATTTGACACCAGTAGCTATTTGAGGATTTTTAATTCATTATTAAAAATAGCTTTTGATGCAAAACCAATTTTCATAGTTTCCTTTGGTTATTAGGTGTACTGTGGTAGAATGATTCATTTTTAGCAGCTATATTCTTTGAGTAGTGATTTATTTTCCAAAATAGGACTTTTACAACTAGTAAAATTATTAATTTAAATTCCTGTTCTTAAGCAAATTGTGTGCCTTTGCTTGGTTAACAAAATTAAGTCCAGAGCCTTATTTTAACCATTTATAACAATATTCAACATCTTAAATACATTTTAGAGCAATCTACTCTTGTGCTAAATTTAATTCACCTTACCCAAAAGGTTACACTTGTTTTAGGATCTTTTTGTCGTTGAGTGAGTGTTTGTTTGAGATGAAGTTGTGTGATGAAATTGTTTAATTCACATGTGATATGCACTTTCAAGGCCGGTCAAAGTAGTCGACCTCGTGTGCACATAAATTAGGGTTGAGGTTTTAGGGCCCGCCCGGGAGTCGAAATCCGATCGAAATTTATGTTGGGTCCTAACTTATGTATATAAATGTGATGGTACATGGAAAGAGCAAATATCCAACTCCGATGTGTGTCCCGCTTCACGCACATAAACTACCCCGCACGACGTTTGTGCACTTATAGGGAAAAAATTCCCAATAAACGATAACGAAGAGATTTTTGTGATAAGTTTGGATCAATTTAGGATTTGTATGTTTCTATCGACTTTCAAGGCTGGTCAAAGTAGTAGACAACGCGTGCACATAAATTAGGGTTTGGGAGTTTAGGGCCCGCCGGGAGTCAGAATCGATCGAAATTTATGTTAGGTCCTAACTTATGTATATAAATGTGATTGTAAATGTGTCCCGCTTCTCGCACATAAATTACCCCGCACGACGTTTCTGCACTTATGGTGAAAAAAATTCCCAATCGAGATTTTTGTGATAAGTTCGGATCAATTTTGGATTTGTATGTTCCTAGGACCTACCCTACAAAATACAATTAAAAATTCACATGTGATATTGACTTTCAAGGCCGGTCAAAGTAGTAGACCGCGTGTGCACATAAATTAGGGTTTCGGTTTTAGGCCCCGTCCGGGAGTCAAAATCTGATCGAATATTATGTTGGATCCTAACTTATGTATATAAATGTGATGGTATATGGAAAGAGCCAATATCTAACTCCCATGTGTGTCCCGCTTCACGCACATAAATTACCCCACACGACGTTTCTGCACTTATAAGGAAAAACTTCCCAATCGACGAGAACAAAGCGATTTTTGTGATAAGTTCAGATCAATTTAGGATTTGTACATTCCTATAACCTACCCTATAAACAACAATTAAAAAATGCACATGTGATATTGTCTATCAAGGCTGGTCAAACTAGTAGACCGTACGTGCACATAAATTAGGGTTTGGGTTTTAAGCCCCGCCCGGGAGTCGGAATCCGGTCGAAATTTATGTTGGGTCCTAATTTATGTATATAAAATTGATGGAACATGGAAAGTGCGAATATCCAACTCCGATGTGTGTCCCGCTTCACGCACATAAATTACCCCGCACGATGTTTCTTCACTTATAGGGAAAAATTCCCAATCGGCGAGAACGAAGAGATTTTTGTGATAAGTTCAGATCAATTTTGGATTTGTATGTTTCTATGAACTAACCTATAGAAAACAAGTAAAACATTTACTTGTGATATCGAATTTCAAGGCCGTTCAAAGTGGTAGACAACGCGTGCACATAAATTAGGGTTTGGGTTTTAGGGCCCGACCGGGAGTCAGAATCGATCGAAATTTATGTTGGGTCCTAACTTATGTATATAAATGGGATGGTACATGGAAAGATCCAATATCCAACTCCGATGTGTGTCCTGCATCACGCACATAAATTGCCTCGCACGACATTCTGCACTTATAGGGAAAAAATTCACAATCGACGAGAAGGAAGAGATTTTTGTGATAAGTTCGGATCAGTTCAGGATTGGTACGTTCCTATGACCTACCCTATAAAAAAATTAAAAAATTCACATGTGATATCGACTTTCAAGGCCGGTCAAAGTTGTAGACCGCCCGGGCACATAAATTAGGGTTTGGGTTTTAGGGCCCGCCCGGGAGTCGAAGTCCAATCGAATATTATATTGGGTCCTAACTTATGTATAAAAATGTGATGGTACATGGAAAGAGCCAATATCAAACTCTGATGTGTGTCCCGCTTCACGCACATAAATTACCCCGCACGATGTTTCTGCACTTATAGGGAAAAAATTACCAATCTACGTGAACTAAGAGATATTTTTGATAAGTTCGGATCAATATAGGATTTGTATGTTCCTATGACCTACCCGATAAAGAACAAGTAAAAAATTCACATGTGATATCGACTTTCAAGGCCGGTGAAAATAGTAGACCGCGCGTGCACATAAATTAGGGCTTGGGTTTTAGGGCCCGCCCAGGAGTCGGAATCCAATCGAATATTATATTCGGTCCAAACTTATGTATATAAATGTGATGGTACATGGGATGAGCCAATATCCAACTCCGATGTGTGTCCCGCTTCACGCACATAAATTGCCCCTCACGAGCTTTCTGCACTTATAGGAAAAAAATTCCCAATCAACGCGAACGAAGAGATTTTTGTGATAAGTTTGGATCAATTTAGGATTTGTATGTTCCTATGACCTACCCTATAAAAAACAAGTAAACAATTCAAATGTGATATGGACTTTCAAGGCCGGTCAACGTAGTAGACCGAGTGTGCACATAAATTAGGGTTTGGGTTTTAGTGCCCGCCCGAGAATCGGAATCCGATCGAAATTTATGTATGTCCTAACTTATTATATAAATGTGATGATACACGTAATGAGCCAATATCCAACTCCGATGTGTGTCCCGCTTCACGCTCATAAATTACCCCGCACGATGTTTCTACACTTATACATAAGTTTGGATCAATTTAGTATTTGTATGTTTCTGTGAACTACCCTATAAAAAACAAGCAAAAAATTCACACGTGTTATCGACTTTCAAGGCCAGTCAAAGTAGTAGAAAATGCATGCACATAAAGTAGGGTTCGGGTTTTAGGGCCCACCCGGGAGTCATAGTCAATCGAAATTTATGTTGGGTCCTAACTTATGTATATAAATGTGATGGTACATGGAAAGAGCCAATATCCAACTCTGATGTGTGTCCCGCTTCACGCACATAAATTACCCCGCACGACCTTTCTACACTTATAGGGAAATATTCCCAATCGAGATTTTTGTGATAACTTCGGATCAATTTAGGATTTGTATGTTCCTACGACCTACCCTATAGAAAACAATTTAAAAATCCACATGTGATATTGATTTCAAGGCCGATCAAAGTAGTACACCGCGCGTGCACACAAATTAGGGTTTGGTTTTTAGGGCCCGCCCGGGAGTCGAAATCCGATCGAAATTTATGTTGGGTCCTAACTTATGTATAAAAAGTGATGGTACATGGAAAGATCCAATATCCAACTCCGATGTGTGTCCCGCTTCACGCACATAAATTACCCCGCACGATGTTTCTGCACTTATACGGGGAAAAATCCCATTCGACGATAACGAAGAGATTTTTGTGATAAGTTCAGATCAATTTAGGATTTATATGTTTCTATGACCTACCCTATAAAAAACAAGTAAAAAATTCACATGTGATATCGACTTTCAAGGCCGGTGAAAATAGTAGACCGCGCGTATACATAAATTAGGGTTTGGGTTTTAGGGCCCGCCCAGGAGTCGAAATTCAATCGAATATTATGTTGGGTCCTAACTTATGAATAAAAATGTGATGGTTCATGGAAAGAGCCAATATCAAACTCCGATGTGTGTCCCGCTTTACGCACATAAATTACCCAGCACGACGTTTCTGCACTTATAGGGAAAAATTACCAATCGACGTGAACTAAGATATATTTTTGATATGTTCGGATCAATATAGGATTTGTATGTTCCAATGACCTACCCGATAAAAAACAAGTAAAAAATTCACATGTGATATCAACTTTCAAGGCCGGTGAAAATAGTAGACCGCACGTGCACATAAATTAGGGTTTGGGTTTTAGGGCCCTCCCAGGAGTCGGAATTCAATCGAATATTATATTGGGTCATAACTTATGTATATAAATATGATGGTACATGGAAAGAGCCAATATCCAACTCCGATGTGTGTCCCGCTTCACGCACATAAATTATCCCTGACGATGTTTCTGCACTTATAGGGAAAAAATTCCCAATCAACGCGAACGAAGAGATTTTTGTGATAAGTTCGGATCAATTTAGGATTTGTATGTTCCTATGACCGACCCTATAAAAAACAAGAAAACAATTCACATGTGATATGGAATTTCAAGGCCGGTCAAAGTAGTAGACTGTGCGTGCACATAAATTAGGGTTTGGGTTTTAGTGCCCGCCCGTGAATCGGAATCCGATCGAAATTTATGTTGGGTCCTAAATTATGTATATAAATGTGACGATACACGTAATGAGGCAATATCCTACTCCGATGTGTGTCCCGCTTAATGCTCATAAATTACCCCGCACGACGTTTCTGAACTTATAGGGAAAAAATTCCCAATCGACGAGAACGAAGAGGTTTTGTGATAAGTTCGGATCAATTTAGTATTTGTATGTTTCTATGAACTACCCTATAAAAAACAAGTAATAAATTCCACGTGATATCGACTTTCAAGGCCGGTCAAAGAAGTAGACAACGCATGCACATAAATTAGGATTTGGGTTTTAGGGCCCGCCCGGGAGTCAGAATTAATCGAAATTTATGTTGGGTCCTAACTTATGTATATAAATGTGATGGTACATGGAAAGAGCCAATAGCCAACTCCGATGTGTGTCCCGCTTCACGCACATAAATTATCCCGCACAACGTTTCTGCACTTAAAGGGAAAAAATTCGCAATCGAGGATTTTGTGATAACTTCGGATCAATTTATGATTTGTACGTTCCTACGACCTACCCTATAGAAAACAATTAAAAAATCCACATGTGATATTGATTTCAAGGCCGGTCAAAGTAGTACACCGCGCGTGCACACAAATTAGGATTTGGGTTTTAGGGCCCGCCCGGGAGTCGGAATCTGATCGAAATTTATGTTGGGTCCTAACTTATGTATATAAAAGTGATGGTACATGGAAAGATCCAATATTCAACTCCGATGTGTGTCCCGCTTCACGCACATAAATTACCCCGCACGATGTTTCTGCACTTATAGGGAAAAAATTCCCAATCGACGATAGCGAAGAGATTTTTGTGATAAGTTCGGATCAATTTAGGATTTATATGTTTCTATGAACTACCCGACAAAAAAACAAGTAAAAAATTGACATGTGATATCGACTTTCAAGGCCGGTGAAAATACTAGACCGCGCGTATACATAAATTAGGGTTTGGGTTTTAGGGCCCGCCCGGGAGTCGAAATTCAATCGAATATTATGTTAGGTCCTAACTTATGTATAAAAATGTGATGGTACATGGAAAGAGACAATATCAAACTCCGATGTGTGTCTCGCTTCACGCACATAAATTACCCCGCACGACATTTCTGCACTTATAGGAAAAAATTACCAATCGACGAGAACTACGAGATATTTTTGATAAGTTCGGATCAATATAGGATTTGTATGTTCCCATGACCTACCCGATAAAAAACAAGTAAAAATTCACATGTGATATCGACTTTCAAGGCCGGTGAAAATAGCAAACCGCGCGTGCACATAAATTTGGGTTTGGGTTTGGGTTTTAGGGCCCGCCCAGGAGTCGGAATCCAATCGAATATTATATTGGGTCCTAACTTATGTATATAAATATGATGGTACACGGAAAGAGCCAATATCCAACACCGATGTGTGTCCTGCTTCACGCACATAAATTATCCCTCACGACGTTTCTGTACTTATAGGGAAAAAATTCCCAATCAACGCGAACGAAGAGATTTTTGTGATAAGTTCGGATCAATTTAGGATTTGTATGTTCCTATGACCTACCCTATAAAAAACAAGTAAACAATTCACATGTGATATGGACTTTCAAGGCCGGTCAAATTAGTAGACCGCGCGTGCACATAAATTAGGGTTTGGGTTTTAGTGCCCGCCCGAGAATCGGAATCCGATCGTAATTTATGTTGAGTCCTAACTTATGTATATAAATGTGATGATACACGTAATGAGCCAATATCCAACTCCGATGTGTATCCCGCTTCACGCTCATAAATTACCCCGCACGACGTTTCTGCACTTATAGGGAAAAAATTCCCAATCGACGAGAACGAAGAGGTTTTGTGATAAGTTCGGATCAATTTAGTATTTGTTTGTTTCTACGAAATACCCTATAAAAAAAGTAAAAAATTCACACGTGATATCGACTTTCAAGCCCGGTCAAAGTAGTGGACAACGCGTGCACATAAATTAAGATTTGGGTTTTTGGGCCCGCCCGGGAGTCAGAATCGATCGAAATTTATGTTGGGTCATAACTTATGTATATAAATGTGATGGTACATGGAAAGATCCAATATCCAACTCCGATGTGCGTCCCACTTCACGTACATAAATTACCTCGCACGACGTTTCTGCACTTATAGGGAAAAAATTCCCAATCGAGATTTTTGTGATAAGTTCGGATCAATTTAGGATTTGTACGTTCCTACGACATACCCTATAGAAAACAATTAAAAAATTCGCATGTGATATTGATTTCTAGGCCGGTCAAAGTAGTACACCGCGCGTGCACACAAATTAGGGTTTGGGATTTAGGGAACGCCCAGGAGTCAGAATCCGATCAAAATTTATGTTGGGTCCTAACTTATGTATAGAAAAGTGATGGTACATGGAAAGATCCAATATCCAACTCCGATGTGTGTGCCGCTTCACGCACATAAATTACCCCGCACGATGTTTCTGCAATTATAGGAAAAATTCCCAATCGACGATAACGAAGAGTTTTTTGCAATAAGTTCGGATCAATTTAGGATTTATATGTTACTACGAACTAACCTATAAAAAACAACTAATAAATTCACATGTGATATCGACTTTCAAGTCCAGTCAAAATAGTAGACAACGCGTGCACATAAATTAGGGTTTTGGTTTTTAGGACCCGCCCGAGAGTTAGAATCCGATTGAAATTTATGTTGGATCCTAACTTATGTATATAAATGTGATGGTACATGGAAAGAGCCAATATCCAACTCCGATGTGTATCCCGCTTCACGCACATAAATTACCCTGCACGATGTTTCTGCACTTATAGGAAAAAATTCCCAATCGACGAGAACGAAGAGATTTTTGTGATAAGTTCAGATCAATTTAGGATTTGTATGTTTCTATGAACTAACCTATAAAAAACAAGTAAAAAATTCACGTGTGATATCGACTTTCAAGGTCGGTCAAAGTAGTAGACAACGCGTGCACATAAATTAGGGTTTGGGTTTTAGGGCCCGCCCGAGAGTCAAAATCGATCGAAATTTATGTTGGGTCCTAACTTATGTATATAAATGTGATGGTACATGGAAAGAGCCAATATCCAACTCCGATGTGTGTCCCGCTTCACGCACATAAATTACCCTGCACGACGTTCTGCACTTACAGGGAAAAAATTCCCAATTGACGAGAACGAATAGATTTTTGTGATAAGTTCGGATCAGTTTAGGATTTGTACGTTCCTATGACCTACCCTATAAAAACATTTAAAAAATTCACATGTGATATCGACTTTCAAGGCCGGTCAAAGTAGTAGACCGCGTGTGCACATAAATTAGGGTTTGGGTTTTAGGGCCTGCCCGGGAGTCGGAATCCAATCGAGTATTATATTGTTTCCTAACTTATGTATATAAATGTGATGGAACATGGAAAGAGCCAATATCCAACTCCGATGTGTGTCCCGCTTCACGCACATAAATTACCTCGCACAACGTTTCTGCATTTATAGGGAAAAAAATACCAATCGACGTGAAATAAGAGATATTTTGATAAGTTCAGATCAATATTGGATTTGTCTGTTCCTATGACCTAGCCGATAAAAAAAAGTAAAAAATTCACATGTGATATCGACTTTCAAGGCCGGTGAAAATAGTAGACCGCGCGTGCACATAATTAGGGTTTGGGTTTTAGGGCCCGCCCGGGAGTGGGAATCCAATCGAATATTATATTGGGTCCTAACTTATGTATATAAATGTGATGGTACATGGAAAGAGGCAATATCCAACTCCGATGTGTGTCCTGCTTCACGCTCATAAATTACCCTGCACGACGTTTCTGCACTTATAGGGAAAAAATTCCCAATCGACGAGAACGAAGAGGTTTTGTGATAAGTTCGGATCAATTTAGTATTTGTATGTTTTTTACGAAATACCCTATAAAAACAAGTAAAAAATTCACATGTGATATCGACTTTCAAGGCCGGTGAAAATAGTAGACCGCGCGTGCACATAAATTAGGGTTTGGGTTTTAGGTCCGCCCAGGAGTCGGAATCCAATCGAATATTATATTGGGTCCTAACTTATGTATATAAATATGATGGTACACGGAAAGAGCCAATATCCAACTCCGATGTGTGTCCCGCTTCACGCACATAAATTATCCCTCACGACGTTTCTGCACTTATAGGGGAAAAATTCCCAATCAACGCAAACGAAGAGATTTTTATGATAAGTTCGGATCAATTTAGGATTTGTATGTTCCTATGACCTACCCTATAAAAAACAAGTAAACAATCCACATGTGATATGGACTTTCAAGGCCGGTCAAAGTAGTAGACCGCGCGTGCACATAAATTAGTGTTTGGGTTTTAGTGCCCACCCGAGAATCAGAATCAGATCGTAATTTATGTTTGGTCCTAACTTATGTATATAAATGTGATGATACACGTAACGAGCCAATCGATGAGAACGAAGAGGTTTTGTGATAAGTTCGGATCATTTTAGTATTTGTATATTTCTATGAAATACCCTATAAAAAACAAGTAAAAAATTCACACGTGATATCGACTTTCACAATTCGTGCACATAAATTAGGATTTGGGTTTTAGGGCCCGCCCGGCAGTCAAAATCGATCGAAATTTATGTTGGGTCCTAACTTATGTATATAAATGTGATGGTACATGGAAAGAGCCAATATCCAACTCCGATGTGTGTCCCGCTTCACGCACATAAATTGCCCCGCACGACGTTTCTGCACTTATAGGGAAAAAATTCCCAATCGTGATTTTTGTGATAAGTTTGGATCAATTTAGGATTTGTACGTTCCTACGACCTACCTATAGAAAACAATTAAAAAATTCACATGTGATATTCATTTCAAGTCCGGTCAAAGTAGTACACCGTGCGTGCACACAAATTGGGGTTTGGGATTTAGTGCCCGCCCGGGAGTGGGAATCCGATCAAAATTTATGTTGGGTCCTAACTTATGTATATAAAAGTGATGGTACATGGAAAGATCCAATATCCAACTCCGATGTTTGTCCCGCTTCACGCACATAAATTACCCCGCACTATGTTTCTGCACTTATAGGGAAAAAATTCCCAATCGACGATAACGAAGAGATTTTTGTGATAAGTTCGGATCAATTTAGGATTTATATGTTTCTATGAACTGCCCTATAAAAAACAAGTAAGAAATTCACATGTGATATTGACTTTCAAGGCCTGTCAAAATAGTAGACAACGCGTGCACATAAATTAGGGTTTGGGTTTCTAGGACCCGCCCGAGAGTCAGAATCCGATTGAAATTTATGTTGGATCCTAACTTATGTATATAAATGTGATGGTACATGGAAAGAGCCAATATCCAACTCCGATGTGTATCCTGCTTCACGCACATAAATTACCCCGCACGTCGTTTCTGCACTTATAGGAAAAAATTCCCAATCGACGAGAACGAAGAGATTTTGTGATAAGTTCAGATCAATTTAGGATTCGTATGTTTCTATGAACTAACCTATAAAAAACAAGTAAAAAATTCACATGTGATATCGACTTTCAAGGCCGGTCAAAGTAGTAGACAACTCGTGAACATAAATTAGGGTTTGGGTTTTAGGGCCCGCCCGGGAGTCGGATTATCTCAGTGGCAAGCCCAATATCGATCTTTGGTTGGCTTCCTTTAGCTGTAATAGCTAGCATGAGACCAAGGGAGGGGATTATGTTCAATGTAGCACCATTGCCTTGCAGCGTCATAAAAACTCCGTGCTCCCCAGGCTGGCCAGAGCTAATAGGGTTAGGGATTGGCACAAGTCTTTCTTTTATTGTCAAGATATGTCTCCTGAGAACGAGACTCGGCTTCCTCCTTGGTCCTACGCGGCTTTTGCGCCGACAGAAGCCCTGAAGTCTAAGCCTCGTTAGTCTGAGATGTCCCTTGTTAATGAGATGATAGGCAAGATTCGCGTTTTGGTGAGCCGCGGTTTAACTGGCCTTGATCTTCTCGCGTGCTGGACAAAGTGGAGGATCCAACCCGTGAGCCCCCCGCAAACAACTTTTATCGAGTACTCTGGCCTTCCCGGAGATATTGATCGTATTGCTGCCAAAGACTGGGAACAGGAGGAGTGGGTAGAGTATGTCTGCCTCGTGACTGAGGAGAAGAAGGTTGCCTTTGATAAGGTGGGCCTTCCACCCTTTAGTGCTACCAACAAGCCTATTTAGGTAATCTTCCTATTGCCTCGCATCTGTGCATGCTTGTATTGCCTTGGCTTTGTCTGATTTACTTTGTCGATATATGTATCAGGCTGATGCAAACTATTGGTCAATCATTGAGGCCAATCCTGGCTCTGCTTCTGTCCAGCGAGCTACCAATAGGAAGTTACTGCCTGAGCTAGAGGACAATGAAGCTGCTGATATTCCCTCTGTTGCCACAGCCGATTCTGACGACGACTCTTCTGAATTGGAAGAGGATGAAAGCCCTGTAGCTTCGGTTAATCCTCCTGCGGTTGATCCGACCCCTCGCCGGGCCTCCAAAAGGTTGTTATTCGAAGAGCCTGAGCTTAAAGCTGTTGAAAACCCTGAGGTCTCCAAACGCCGCAAGTTAGAGGGGCCTGCGGCTTCTTCTTGCCCAAAGCAGGCTATAAAGGCCACTGCCTCTGCTGACGAGGACACGGAATTCACTTCTGGTAAATTTATTTACTTTCGCGCTGCATTTCTTTTATCTTTTTGCGCTAATGCCTAGCTTGTCCTTTTCTGACAGATTCTGGGCTTCAGGCTTTGTCTTCTCCCTCAAATGACGATCTTGCTGCTAATATTAAAGTGGCACCGGGGTTAGTATCTGCTTACCACCTCGTCTGTATATGCCTTCTTTTGCCTGCTATCTTATGTTATATCTGTGTTTTCTTGCAGGTCTAAGATTGATGTTGAGGACGCGGCCAACATTGCTATGGCTTCGGGTGCTGTTATTGAGCCGCCTCCTGTTGTTTTTGAAGCGACTAAGGCTCTTGATGCCATGAAGGAGGGTATTGCCACTACCGGCGACGCAGGCGCGTCCCCTGACATTTCCAATCCAGAAGTGGCTTTAGAAGATGGGACCGCCATTGGTACTGGCAAGCCGGTGCTTGTGGAGCAAATTTGTGACCAAGGACAGCTTGTGCCGCATGGAGGAATTCCACTCTCTTCTTCTGCAGGTCAGCCAGCAAGTATCCATATAACACAGAATATCTTGACAATCTCTGACAAATATTCAGCTGAGCTGCGTGACGTGCTACTTCAGTTGTCCGCAGCTTATAAGGAACTATGTTATATCTGCAGCCCCAAGGATTGAGGCTTATTACTCTGTGGTAGGAAGAAGGTTTGATCCTTTGCAGCCTTGGCTTCTTAGCTCTGTACTATAATCGTGACATTTCTTCTTTTGCCAATTTGCCGTGTAGGAGGAATTGCAAGTTGTGTTGAATAAGAAGAGTGCTCTAGAGCTTAACTTACATCAAGCTCCTGCAGAAATCGAAAGGCTCCAGGGGGTGCTTGCGTGTCATGAGGAGGAGCTCAAGAAAAAGACCTCCAAATTAATTCTCAGAACGACGCTATTGCAAAAGCAAATGAAGATGAGTGGCTTAAAGCTGTGAAGATCGGCGAGCTGGAGGAGGAGTTATCCACACGTGCTACTGCTCTCAAGAACATTTCTAACTCAGCCGATCGTGCGCATCAACTTGTTGCGGACGTTACCCGAGACTTATTTGGTAATGCCATGCTTTCTATCCCTGTGAGCTTTTTTGTCCGAGGTGCTGTTTACTGAGCGTTTCAGCTATGTCTTCTGCAGGCCCCAAATCTTCTCTTGCTCTTGAACGCACAGAGGAACAGCTCAAGCATATTCACCGGTTTACCAAGCAATCCTTTGACGCCATAAGGCAGCTGATAACTAAGCTCCTTCCTTCCAAGCCTATGCCTTCAACTAGTTACGGTCTGTTGAAAAGATTGAGCAAAGCTGTTGCTTATCTCGCTGACTGGAAAGAGTCCTCTGCCCGTGCTAGTGCGACTCATGTGCTTGCCTTGGCTAAGACCTATTACCCCTCCTTTAATGTTGCGAAGGTTTCTCAAGGTAGGCCGCAGAAGAAAGCATATGGCATGGAGTTCCCATCTGATGAATATCTTGCAACTTGGAAGAGCATGAGAGGGTATGCTACTCAGCTTGTTGGGGGGGTGGACCTTACCACGTACCAAGGGAAATATCGTCCTGATGGCACAAAGATTGAAAAACTGCCTGCAGCCTCTTCTTCAGCAGCATCTTCGGGAGGTGTTTATGTTTCCTCGGACGTGATGAACCCTCCAGCGACCATAACACCAAGTTCTCCTGCTGATACTTCAGGGAAACCTCCCATGCCTCCATCTCGCAAACATAAGGCAGGGAAAACATGAAACAAAAGGATTGCAATGAATTAGCTCGCAATGGCGTGTAATAACTTTTCAAGATTTTATTTTGGTTTGATACAATGATCTGTTTGTTTGTACTTTGATTAGTACAGTTTGTTATGACCCTGTAGGTGGGTCCTTTTGATTTGTCTCAGAAAATTTTAGTCAGGCCCTCGCGTGGCTCAGTATTTCCCAAGCAAAATGTGTGTTCAGGGTCGAGAACGTCCATGATAGGCATTCAGACTCGATTGAAGCCACACGCTGGTACTTTGGTCACGTATTGCGAGTCGCATCCGAGCTAAAACTGAGTATAAATCAAGAAAAATGCCACTGATTTGGCGATTCCAAGGTTACAAGCTGAGCTCATAAAGCATCAAAGCCCCCAAGGAATCAAATGATAAATAAAATGAAAGACTCAGCGACTCAATTGGTAGTTTGAGGCGAAACGACAACCATCCGCATTGTAGAGGTGCCAACTTTATTTCATAATCATGGTACGACCGCACGTAGGCGGCGGTCGATTTTTGATACAATGTATGATACATTTTTCGCACGTAGGTGGCGATTTTGATATTTAGCGGCTCCAATAGCCGTGATGAGGTCAAAGTAGTTTTGAATGATAACCAACTCTGATTAGTTGTGAATGTGATACTAATCTGCAATAGCTGTGACGATAGCACTAGGTAGCTGGGATGATACAGGGACCCTGAATGGTCTGAACTTGAGTCGCAAATTGCGGCTTATGATTGGACGCGGCTTATAAGGAGCCGCGTAGAGGGCGATTAATTGCCCTTCTTTTTCTGTTGTTCTACGGCTTTAGCTTTTCTTGCCTCTCTGTTGGCTGTTAGCTTGATCCGCAAGTCTGGCAGGTGTCTCTTTGCTTCTACGATATCATCAAAGTTTTGTTGAGCTTCGTGCACCGCGAGTCCTTCCGCAACACACGCGGCTCTAGCCATGGCTCTATCTCATTCTTCACATTCCATTGCTATTTGCCGGTCGCCGTCAATAGTGATTACTCCACGCGGGCCAGGCATCTTGAGTTTGAGATAGACATAACAGGGTCTCGCCATGAACCTTGCAATGGCTGCTCTGCCGAATAGTGCGTGATATGAACTCTGGAAGTCCACTACTTCGAACCAGATGTATTCACTGTGGAAATTGCTCTGCGTTCCAAAGGCTACCTCCAGGTTTATCTGTCCCAGCGGCTGTGCTGATATCCCAGGTACAACTCCATGGAACGACGTCCTAGATGGGCGTAATGATTTTTCCCGCAGGTGCATCCTTTTGAAGGTCTCATAGTATAATATGTTGATGCAGCTACCTCCATCCATTAGTACTTTGCTGAGCTTATAACCTGCAACTAGGGGTGCAACCACCAACGCGAGCTTTCTAGCTTCGTTGATCTCCTCTGGATGATCGTCCTTACTCCAAACAATGGGTTGTTCTGACCACTTGAGCCATTGGGGAACGGCTGGTACCACCGCGTTAACAACCTGATTGCGTCGCTTCAGCTTCTGTTCTCTCTTTGACGTGCTAACACGATCGTGTGATATTGTCCAAGCTGCTTAGGGAATTGCGGCTGATCTGCTGGCGGATTGGGTGCAACATTGTTGTTTCCTCCACTTTGATCGCCTCCTCCATTGGACTGGTTGCCATTGTTCCCGTTTAGTGGAGTTCCTTCTTTCCACTTCCTGTAATGATAGCATTGAGCTTTGGTGTGGTTGGGTGGCTGTCCTTCCTTTCCAACATGAATATCGTAGGGGCGGTTGAAGACTTCTTCAAGATTTATGGGGCGAGAATTGCGTCCTCTGCCATTGTTGCCTTTGAAGCGAGTGTTGGTGTTTGCGACTAAACCAGAGTTCCCTTCCTCATTTTTGCGCTTTTTTGACTTGCGCTATTGTTGTTATGAGTCTGCTGGTGAGCTTTATTGTTACTCTTTTTCACTTCCCACAGCCTCATCCTCCTCTCCATCTGACGCATCCTTAGTCTTGTCTGAACCCGCATACTTGTTAGCCGCGGCCATAACTTCGCTGAGACTTTTAGCTTTGTCTTAGATGCGGCCGAGCTTATGTATCAGCGGCTCAAACCTACAATTCTTCTCCATGACTAGGACATCTGAGCTGGATGGTATGCTATCTGAGGAGTGTATGATTTCTGCCACCCTTCTCATCCAATGGCGACTTGATTCCCCTTCCTTTTGTACACAATGCTCTAGGTCTTCTATGCTGCAGAGGCGCTTGCAAATCCCTTGAAAGTTCTGAATAAAAGCTTCCTTCATCTCATCCCAGGAATTTATGGAGTTGGGTGGTAGGTTCTGGAGCCAAATATGGGCAGCGCCTTCTAACATCATATTCAGGTATCGTGCACATATTTCTTCAGAGGCGTTGAGGATGCTCATGCCCATCTCATAAATGTTCAACCAGGTAGTGGGATCCATGCTGGCGTTGTAATTTGCGACCTTACGAGGCCCTTTAAAATCTGCTGGGAACGGTTTTAGATCTGATCCGCTCGCTAAAACATACTGGCCCCTTAAGTTGTGTTGACAAGTTAGATGGAACTAGCCTTCCAGGTGCATTGGTCCCCGCCTGGTGTTGTGGTGCCTCTATTCTGGCAACAGTTGGTTGAGTTTGCGGAGGCTGCTCTTGTACCACTAGTTGGTCTCCTTCTGTTTGGCGCCGAGCTGAACTTGAAGCCGTAGCTTGCGGCGGCTCGGAGTGAATACTTCTTTCCGTCGTAGCTCGGCTGTTGTAGGGCGTTGAATGTAGTCGTCCGGCATGTTCAGACATGTTGGCTTGCTAGACGACCGTTGTACTTAACATCTCTATGGCACGCCGTGCTTCCCTATCCATTCGTGTGTTTCCTATCGGATGAGCCTGGACAAGATATGGGTGGCCGCGTAGACGTTATCCACCGGATTGACATAATGTCCTTGTGGAGTATGGAATCTGGGCGTCTGCACTGGTTGGGGCTGTGAAAACACAGCGGACATCGTGTGGTGGTGGCATCATTATCCTGTCATTTGCTTGGACTACCGGTCTTGAGCCTGGTGTCTCCGCAGCTCGAGGTAGATTTTGCGTGAAAGTTAGCACGTGGGCCGTGACTGAGGGAGCCGCGACTTCTGATACCGCGGGTGCGGGGGCAACCGTTGATGGAGTCACCCTGTCCATGGTGCGTTGACTGCGACTGATGGGATCGCAGCTGTGTTTGCAGGTGCCGCCTCCGCTAATCTTTCCCGTGGTGATTGGAACAAACATGTTGGATCTACTCTGACCACTCCCGGCTATAGACGGCTTTCATAGCGCCTATGAGGCTGGGTATTGATTTCACTTTGTTGCGTTTGCATAAGGGCCACATCGGCCGTGAGTCGCTGTTGCTCTTGGCAAAGCCGCTGATCCTCTCGCATAAGCCTGCTGCGCTCCAACTATTTCTCTGGACTTCGTCGTAGAGTCTGTCGCAACAGTGGAACATGGGGTTCCCCTAGTACTGCCAAAGTGGGTCCACCCCATGTGGGCCCAAGATGAAGATGGACAAGACCAAGACTCAAGTCAAGCTGGCGGGTTCACCGTCAAGACGCACATGGCCAACGACGACTAAGGGCTCCGGTCCTGGGGACCTTCCGGGTCCCTGAATCAAGCGAGAAGGCCAGGAAGGACACGAGAGCCCGAGTTCCCGGCAGGAGGCCAGGCTCCCTCCCGGGTACTTCCTACGCTCCTATGGATAAGCACTCCACCTCACCACAGGAAGACTTGGGAAGCAAGGCGAAGGCAGCGCGGACGGGAAGCACGTCCCGTGGTGGTGTCAGCTCCTGTCCACCCCAAGGCGGACGCTCCCACCTAACCCAGAGGAGATGCTAGGCTGAGGAGAGGCCACGTCTCCCCCTAAACTAGATGAGGAGGGTCCTTCACCCCGAAGGTCCCTCATCCTCCTCACGTGACCCTGTGGCAACCCCTTAGCCTATAAAAGGAGGTCCAAGGCACGGGAGGAGGGAGGACAGGTAGAACGAGAGCAAGATAGACTAAGCATGAACACAAGCTAGAACCAGAGCAAGACTAGACTAGGGCTGCGGAGGTAGGAGAGGAAGGTGATCTCCTCCGGGTCAGGATCTGTCCTTCTTCTACCTCGAGCCAAAACCCTTCCGGGTACCCTGCCCGGGAGGTTCCATTGTAAGCCACACTATGAAGAACTCATCAATCCAGACATGCAGGAGTAGGGATTTTAGCCTCCGGGCGGCCTGAACCTGGGTAGCTCCTTGTGTCCCTTTGGTTGCATGCTTTGATCATGGAGAGGAGAGCTTGATCTAGACTTGCCCAAGAAGACGATTCTCAGCCTCCTTCGCGCCCCGTGCCGAACCTAAAAGGGGTATCCTATACTCCCGGTGTCCGTGCAACGAGACACAACATCTGGCGCGCAGGTAGGGGGCGCAAGTGCTGGATTCATCTTCATCAAGTTCATCGGCAAGTTCTTCATCAAGCATGCCTCCAAGGAAGAAGGGAGATCCTGCGGCGTCCAAGCGGTCTCTCCCTCGCGCACCAAGCTTCAGCTGAACGTCGTGCTGCTGCACACGGCAGAGCGCCTCTCCGTCCCCGCCTCCCATGGAGAGGGTGGCGCCGGACGAAGTGGACGGTCGCGACAAGGACAACGGCCCTGGAGGAGTGGCGGCTCCAAAGGGCACCACCATGCCTCCTCCTCGCTCAGGGAGAAGAGCGTCTGCAACGGCACCGGCAAGGAGCCCACCGCTGGAGGAGGGAACCACGGCGTTCGGCCCAGTGCGGATCCAAGAGCATCCAAGAGCAAGACCTCCGCGCACTCGCCTTCGGACGTGCAAGCTCGCCATGATGCTCTAGTCGCTGCCAAGGCACTGATGTAGTTCCCTCCAAGCAGCGGCGACCCCAAGGTTCCAAGAATGGAGGACTCGCGTCGAGAGGCTCCTTGACTTCGCCGATGGTGGTCCGTGGGTCGAACCCACTCAAGCTCCCACCGTCGACAACCCCGGAGCAGCACAAGATCGCGAGGCCAGCCTCGTGGTGAACGTCAAGCCAAGATGGCGCCTACTCGCACCCCGCCACCAATGGCTGATCGACTAAACCGCGATCACGGTGAGGCCATCTCCATCGGGTCGTCTACCTCGTGCAACCCAGATCTTCGAGACGAGCTCAACAGCCGTCAAAACGAGGATATGCGCACCCGCATCGAGCGTCGCCGAGAACGTCACCGCCGGGAAGATCGGGGCATCGACCTCGCCGAAGGCTGCCTCGCCTCGCTCCTGAGTTCCGCCACTTCAACTGGCCCAAGAAATTCAAGATCGACGTTCTCCGCTACGACGGCACCACGAACCCCGGGACTTTCTGCAGATCTACTCTCTTGCTGCGATGGTTGCCGGGGCCGACGAGGTCATGATGGCCAACTGGTTCCCGTTGGCCCTGAAGGGAGATGCCCAGACTTGGCTTCTCAACCTTCCCAAGTGCTCCATCCGTTCCTGGCGGGCACTGAAGGAGCAGTTTCTGGGGGCTTTCCAAGGCGGGTACGAGCGCCGGGGGCTCCCAGTGATCTCCACGACTTCAAGCAGTTGCCGGGGTGAAACTCTCCGCAAGTTCATCCAGCGCTTCACCCAGAAGATGAACACCATCCCGTGCATCAAGGAGGAGTTGGTGATCCAGTCCTTCCACGCCAACATCCGCAACCCCAAGATGCGCAAGAAGTTGAGCATCCATCGCGTCGAGTCTGCTCGAAAGCTCTGGGAGCTTGCAGACCGGTGCGCTCGAGCTGAAGAAGGAGCCAAGTTCCCCGGGGAGGATGAACCCGAGGACAAGGCCGCTCCAACTAAGAACAAGAAGCGGGACCCTGGACCTGACAAGCGGATCTTCGTCACCGAGCCTCTTCCGAAGAAGACCTAGCCCGCACCGACTTCCGAGGAAGAAGGTAAAGGTGATCCCTGGTGCCACATTCATCCAGAAGGCAACCACTTGCTCAAGGACTGCCGCATGCTCAAGAATCTCGCCGTCCGAGAGCAACACCAAGCTGATGGGGTCAGTCAAGATGGTTGCTACAACTGCGGCACTGCCGGGCACATCGCTCGTGACTGTCCCACGGGTTGCCAAGGCGGAGGCGGTCGTGGATGGTACCGAGGTGGTGGCCGCGGGGGCCACGGAGGAGGACGCGGCGGTCAAGGTGGTCGCGGGTACAACACTCCGCAAGCCACCCACGTCGGCAACGGGGAAGCTCCGGCTCCCAAGGAGGCAACGGCGGCAAGTATCAAGAAGTCACGGGGGTCGTCGGGTGCATCCACGGAGGGTCTTCTCTGCCTCCCTCCAATGGCGCCTGCAAGAGACTTGTCCGGGAGCTGAACGCGGTAGCTTCTGCTCTGTCCAAGCCTCTGGACTGGTCTAGCCAAGTCAACCTTCGACCCAGAAGACCACCCTGCGAACACTGCCGGGGTCGGGACCCTGCCGCTGATCGTGTCGCCCGTCATCCACAACTACAAGGTCACCAAGATGCTGGTCGATGGAGGCTCCAGCCTCAACCTGCTAACGGCGAATGTCCTGGCTGTCCTTCAAATCCCCCTGTCTCGCCTACAAGACACTGGGGTGTTCCAAGGCGTGAACGGAAGTGTTACTCGACCCCTCGGGAAGATCTCCCTTCCGGTCACCTTCGGCGACTCCAAGAACTTCCGCACCGAGGAAATCGTCTTCGACATCGCCGACACTCCGCTACCGTACAACGGCATACTTGGCAGACCTGCTCTGGCCAAGTTCAGGCCGTCTCCCACTTCGCCTACAACATGTTGAAGATTCCGGCGCCGTGGGGCGTGATCAAGGTCAGGGCCGACATCGACGATGCTATCTACTGCGTTCACCAGCTGAACCAGACGGTGGCAACCACGGCGGACATCCTTCAAGGTGTACAGGAGGATGATGATGGGGCTCTCCCCGGGGCGAAGGGCACCTCGGGGGCTCCACATCTACTCCACCCAAGAAGGCGCCATTCCATGGCGATCCGCAGCTGACCAAGAAGGTGGCGCTAACCAGCAATGGAGTTCGCTCCATCACCATCGGCGCCCGCCTCACCGACAAATAGGAAAGCGCGCTCGTCGCCTTCCTTCGGGAAAACTCTGACGTCTTCGCGTGGGAAGCATCAGGTTTACCCGGCGTACCAAGGGAGGTGATCGAGCACAAATTGGCGTCAACACTAGTACAGAAAAGTCATTCTGTGGCGCACCTAAAAACAATTCTGTGGCGCACGTCGGATGCGCCACAGAATTGTCGCCACTAAATATGCAATTCTGTGGCGCACCGGCCCGTGCGCCACAGAAAACCTGGATTTTTGTGGCGCACTGCTCAAACCGTGCGCCACAGAATGTGTTTTCAAAAATTTAAAAAAAAAATGGCTGCCGGTGGCAGCCACGGTGGTCGTCGGCGTGGGAGGCATCAGGTTTACCCGGCGTTCCAAGGGAGGTGATCGAGCACAAACTGGCGGTGAATCCGGGGGCTCGCCGTGAAGCAGGTTCTCCGGAACCAAAGCAAGGAAAAGCTGGAATTCATCATCGCCGAGGTGGACAAGTTGATAGAAGCTGGTGTCATCCGGTCGGTTCCCCACCCAAGCTGGGTGGCCAACCCCGTGGTGGTACCGAAACCCATGACCTTCAAGTGGAGACTCTGCATCGACTTCACAGACCTGAATAAGGCCTGTCCCAAGGACCCTTTCCCCCTGCCGCGGATCGACATGATCGTGGATTCCACGGCCGGGTGCGAGCTGCTGTGTTTCCTGGATGCCTTTTCCGGGTACCACCAGATCATGATGTCACTCGAGGACCAAGAGAAGACGGCCTTCATCACTCCCAAGGGCTGCTACTGCTACACCCGGATGCCTTTTGGCCTCCGAAATGCCGGCGCTACCTTCCAGCGCGCAATGCAAGCATGCCTTGGGTCGCAGCTGGGCCGCAACGTCGAAGCGTACATCGACGACATCGTGGTCAAGACCCGGTACAAGGACTCCCTCATCCAAGACCTGCACGAGACCTTCGAGAACCTCCGCCGGGTCAACTTCAAGCTCAACCCCGACAAGTGCGTGTTCGGGGTCCCCTCCGGCAAGCTGCTGGGTTTCCTGGTCTCTCACCGAGGGATCGAGGCGAATCCGGACAAAATCAAGGCAATCGAGCGCATGGAGGCGCCCCGGCGGGTCAAGGACGTACAGCGCCTCAACGGGTGCATCACTGCACTCGGGCGCTTCATCTCAAGGCTTGGGGAGCGGGCCTTACCGTTCTTCAGGCTGCTCAAGAAATCAGGCCCCGTGGAGTGGACCTCCGAGGCCGAGGAAGCCCTGCAGTCCCTCAAGCGCTACCTCGCCTCGCCACCAATCCTCGTGGCACCAGAAGAGAAGGAGCCCCTACTACTGTACATTGCTGCCACCAACCAGGTGATCAGCGCTGTGCTCGTGGTAGAGCGTGACGCTCCTCCGAAGAAGTCAAGCAAGATCAAGGGCAAGCGACCCGGGAACTCTCTTCCGGGGCAACCGTGCAAGAAAAGGCTGCCGGGTGACCAGGGGTCTCATGATCCTGGCGTCACTGCACTTCACCAAGCGACGCGGATCCCGTCGGGAATGGAGAATCTCCCTCCGACGAGACTTCGCCGGGGGCTACATCGTCCCCACCCCAAGACGACGAGGGGGAAGCCGAGCCCTCTCAGGACTCGGCGACCCGCAAGGTGCAGCACCCGGTCTACTTCGTCAGCGCAGTGCTGCGCGACGCCCGGGAGCGGTACCCCATGATGCAGAAGCTGCTGCTGGCAATCCTCATTGCCTCCCGCAAGATGAGGCCGTACTTCCAAAGCCATCCCATCACGGTGGTGTCCAAGTACAACCTAAGAAGCCCCCTGGAGAACCCACTTGCCACTGGTCGCATATCATGGTGGGCCATGGAGCTTCAAGGTTTCGGTCTCAAGTTCGAGCACACGGACAACATCAAGAGTCAGGCGCTGGCGGATTTCACGGCCGAGTGGACCGAGACGGCGTTCGACGACCCGGAAGAGGAAACCTGCCTCCCCGGGAAGGAAGATCCTAGCGCCTGGATCATGCACTTCGACGGCTCCTACACCAAGGGGAAAGGAGGTGCTGGGGTTGTCCTAACCTCACCAACCGGGGACCGGCTGAAGTACGTCGTCCAGATGCACTACCAAGGGAACATCTCCAACAACACGGCGGAGTACGAGGGCCTGCTCGCAGGACTTCGTGCTGCCATCGGCCTCGGCATCAACAAGATCGTCGTCAAGGGTGACTCTCAGCTAGTCATCAAACAAGTGAACAAGGAGTACGCGTGCCCTCAGATGGCACCATACGTTGAAGAGGTCTGGAAGCTGCAGCGGCGCTTCGACAACTTCCGGGCTGTGTACGTCCCACGGGGAGAAAACACGGCCGCGGATGAGCTATCGCAGGTGGCGTCCAAGCAAGAACCAGTGCCTCCCGGGATCTACATCGAGGTCCTCAGGCGACCTTCGATCCCGCCCGAGAGGCTCGCGACAAGATCTGCGCCGGGGGCTGGCGACCCTTCTACCTCGACAACACGGGTAGCCAGCCCAGAAGCTCAAGACCCGGCAGCCCCTCCAGCGGAGGAAGCTATGCTTTCTTTCCGTCGGATGGTGCTACCGGTGGAAGGAGCCCACCCACCCTGGGCCCGGGACATCGTCAAGTACATCATGGAGCACGCCCTCCCGGAGGACGATCACGACGCCGAGCGGGTGGCTCGTCAAGCCAAGCTCTACGTCATGATCGACGGCGAGCTCTACCGGCGACGGGACAACGGAGTCAAGCTCCGCTGCATCCCTCAAGAACAAGGCCAAGTACTGCTACGGGACATCCACGAAGGCACATGTTCAAGTCATGTGGCATCAAGATCACTGGCGGGTAAAGTTTTTCGTCACGGGTTCTACTGGCCAACAGTCCTCAGTGATGCGGAGCAGCTAGTCAAGACCTGTGAAGCCTGCCAATACTATGCGAAGAACATACATCAGCCGGCGCAAGCTCTGCAGCCAATTCCAATCTCCTGGCCGTTCGCGGTCTGGGGGCTGGACATCGTGGGAAAGATACCGAAGTCTGTCGGGGGCCATGAATACCTTTTCGTGGCCATCGACAAGTTCACAAAGTGGGTGGAAGTGATGCCAGTACCAAGACAGACAGCTCAAGCAGCCATCAAGTTCATTGAAGGGATCGTGTACCGCTTCGGAGTACCCAACAGAATCATAACGGACAATGGCTCTCAGTTCACAAGCCGATCCTTCCTCAACTTCTGTGAAGAGCTGGGAATCAAGGTGTGTTTTGCCTCGGTGTCCTACCCAAGGTGCAATGGGCAAGTGGAGCGAGCCAATGCGGAGGTCCTAAAGGGTTTGAAGACCAAGGCCTTTGACAAGTTAGAAGACAAGGGCAAGAACTGGATTGAGCATCTACCAAGTGTCTTGTGGTCCCTCAGAACCACACCAAGCAGAGCCACTCAAGAAACACCATTCTTCCTTGTCTATGGAGCAGAAGCCGTCTTGCCAACAGAGCTCAGGCATGGATCCCCCCGGGTACTTGCCTATGATGAAGACGCACAAGCTGAGAGGAGGATTGATGACATCAACTTCCTGGAAGAGGTGCGGTGCCGAGCTTCCTTACGATCTGCTCGATACCAGCAAGGGCTCCGCCGCTATCATGATCGCCATATCCGTTCACGGGTACTGGAACCCGGAGACCTGGTTCTCCGCAAGAAGCAGAAGCTTGATAACATGAACAAGCTGTCCTCCAAGTGGGAAGGACCTTATCGGGTGACGCATACCCTGAGACCCGGAGCTGTTTATCTGGAGGACGAGAAAGGCAGGCCGGAGGGCAACGCCTGGAACATCGAGAATCTCCGGAAATTCTACCCCTGAATACGAACATGAATCGCAGATAGTTCGAGTCAACTAAGCACGCCCAAGGGGCTAGTGTTCTGTATAAGGGTGTAAGAATCGTCGCCAAGGAATAAAAGATAAGTTTTTCAATTCCGTGAGCCTCTCTTGTTGTCGTGAAGTGTGTTATCCGTAACAACCCCCAAGCAGGGGGCTGACATGGTGCCGGTGGCTGACAGGTCGAGCGCGAGCAGCCTATCAGTAGGCGCTGCCACCTGATCGTGCCGTACTGCCGCGGTAAGAAGTGGAACGGGCAGTGCTGTGTTTTAAAGAACCTAAACACAGAAATGCACATTCAACTTTGCTTGCGGGTTGCTCCGGATGAAACACTTTCACGACATGTAAGGGAGGGTCCATTCTTTTCCTACTGAAAGTGTGTTGTGTGTAGCGCCTCTCCCGGGACAGGAATGGATGCTGAAGAGCGGCTCAGGAGCTGGATACCCGGGAAGGACAGAGTAGATCAAGGCACGGCAAAAACCAGCTAAGTCTTTGCATGTGCATCTGGCATTCTAGGCATAATATCTCGCTCGGAGTCAATATACCACCAACCTGCGCATGCTTGACAGTTGATGAGAACCTTTGCGGGGGTAATGCGTCCTCCCCGGCGAACGGTCAGATTTCCCTTCTGGCCTAGTACCCGTGGCTGTGGAGTGGACTCCCGGAAGGCATAGTGCTCTTAGGGGTGCTGCTACTGGTGCGGGCGGTCAGAGCACTTGTCACCTAAGAGATCTCCTCAGAAAACTTGACGGCGCGTTAGTGCAAAGGGAGGTTTGGGAAATGACCCCGGGAGTTGAGCCCTAGGATTGCATTCATCTGAACTTACATTCTGAGTTTACAATTCTGGATTACATTCAGTCGAAGCTTTTCCTGGATACATATCTAGCCTATGCTACTAAGGCCAGCTCAGGGCTCCTGGCTGTGCAGCTCTGTCTTTCTGTTTTATTGCCTGCCGGGTGCACTCCGGACTCCCGGGGACGCCTGGGATGAAGGAGGGCATTCGCGCAGGATCTTCAGGGGTCCCATGGGCCGGGGAACTTCCGGGCAAACCCCGGCACATGCTGGCTGCAGAGGAGGTGCACATGGTCCACGAACTTATCCATGATGTCTTCCTCATCCTGTACGAAGGGAAGAAATCGAGTCAAGGCACAGGATCTTCCCAAGGGTCGTATTGCCAGAATCAAGGCGGCCTTACCTTGAAGACATCGTCAAGATCGCAGAGGAGGCGGATCAATCTCTGATTGCCTGCGGCCTCCTTCCACAGCTCCATCTTGATGGTGTCCTTCCGGGTCGCCAGCGCTACCGATGCCTCCATGGCGGCAGAACCGGCGATGTTCCCCACTGCAGGGAAAACCAAGGAGACTCGAGGGCGAGGATCAACCTCGTCCTTTCTAGTGGCTCGGGCTCCAGCTTCGCTGGGTGCCTCCGCCGCTCCTCGAAAGACGGACTCCGCCGTCGACACATCGGACAAGGCCCTCTCTGCTTCGCCGGACATTGTTCTGCGGGACGAGGGGAGGCAAAGGAAGAAGAGGAGCGGAGCAAGGCGAGAAGATGTGGCGAAGGGGTGGAGTCTGGATGGTCTTTTATAGGCCTCCCTGCTCCACCTACCCCTTGACGCTACGGCTGCTGCAGTAATGGGAGCGCGTTTTGCAAAAAACTCGTTCTCATTCACACGGACGCGACACGAAGACAAGGAGGAAAACAAGATCTTCTTCATTTACAAGGACTACAAGGGGACGATCTTTTTTACAACAAAAAGGTTGGCTCCCGCCGAACAAGGAGCACCGCCGTACAATGGAAGACGCTACTTCCAGAAGTACGACGTCAAGGCCGCCAAGGAGGAGGTCAACGAGATCTCCATGGCGCCCGTCCGAAGCTCCTCGCCTTCAGGAAGACGAGCTCCCCTCGACCTTGATGTCAGATGAGTTTTCCTCATCTTCATCCTCGTCGTAGGAGCTCGAGCTGCCGCTGCTGCTCTCCATGCAGCACTCCACGCGTCCGCCATCGACACCGAAGATCTTCACGGAGAGCGTAGCATCTCCGTCGTACCGGAACACCAAGCACTGCCCCCTGGACAGGCGGCGGGCACGGGAGAACGACTTCCACCCCGGACCCAGAAGCAGGGCGCCTTCAGTGGTGCGCTCCGCCATGGCCCAGGAGGGGCCATTGGGGCAGCCTTCCACCTGCAGCCAGAAGCCGGAGGGTCCGATGTCCTCCGTCGCCATCGCGAAGGAATCCGGCAGAGAGAAGCCGGCTGCGAGGCCTGCGGTTCAGATCCACGACGAACTCGAACGGCGCGAAGCTGGTATGAACCATGCTCCTAGGAAGAGGGGCAGCGGTGCCGCGGCCTCCACGGCCGCCGCGACCGCGAATCCCACGACCTCGCGGAACAGCTCGACCACGAGTGGAGGGGCCACTCTCCGCAGCAGCTGAAGAAGTACGAGGGCGCCCAACTCCTCTCTCGCTCTCGCCATTGGCGCTGGCAGCTTGTGGGGAGGCCTGGAGTTGGACCAAGGAAGAAGACGACCGAAAAGGCTAGGGGTGCGCCTCGCTTTTATAGCCGCGGCAGTGCCTCTGCCAAGCGTCTCCTCGGTTCTTCCGTTAGTGGGAATCGAGGGGGCCCTCGCAGTTATTCCCCCGAGCGGAGTAACTCCAAGACCTTCAAGCCATCAGTGAAGCGAAGCTGAGAAGACCAGGTACCCGGGACCCACTTTGACCTATCTTTAGGCCATGGCCCCGGCAGCTGGAGCAAGAGCCGCCGGGACCATGCCCGGGGGCTACTGTCGCAACAGTGGAACATGGGGTTCCCCTAGTACTGCCAAAGTGGGTCCACCCCATGTGGGCCCAAGATGAAGATGGACAAGACCAAGACTCAAGTCAAGCTGGCGGGTTCACCGTCAAGACACGCATGGCCTGACGACTAAGGGCTCCGGTCCTGGGGACCTTCCGGGTCCCCGAATCAAGCGAGAAGGCCAGGAAGGACCCGAGAGCCCGAGTTCCCGGCAGGAGGCCAGGCTCCCTCCGGGTACTTCCTACGTCCTGTGGATAAGCACTCCACCTCACCACAGGAAGACTTGGGAAGCAAGGCGAAGGCAGCGCGGGCGGGAAGCACGTCCCGTGGTGGTGTCAGCTCCTGTCCACCCCAAGGCGGACGCTCCCACCTAACCCAGAGGAGATGCTAGGCTGAGGAGAGGCCACGTCTCCCCCTAAACTAGATGAGGAGGGTCCTTCACCCCGAAGGTCCCTCATCCTCCTCACGTGACCCTGTGGCAACCCCTTAGCCTATAAAAGGAGGACCAAGGCACGGAGGAGGGAGGAGGTAGAACGAGAGCAAGATAGAGTAAGGACACAAGCTAGAACCAGAGCAAGACTAGACTAGGGCTGCGGAGGTAGAGAGGAAGGTGATCTCCTCCGGGTCAGGATCTGTCCTTCTTCTACCTCGAGCCAAAACCCTTCCGGGTACCCTGCCCGGGAGGTTCCATTGTAAGCCACACTATGAAGAACTCATCAATCCAGACATGCAGGAGTAGGGCTTTTAGCCTTTGGGCGGCCTGAACCTGGGTAGCTCCTTGTGTCCCTTTGGTTGCATGCTTTGATCGTGGAGAGGAGAGCTTGATCTAGACTCCGCCCAAGAAGACGATTCTCAGCCTCCTTCGCGCCCCGTGCCGAACCTAAAAGGGGGTATCCTATACTCCCGTGTCTGTGCAACAAGACACGACAGAGTCCGATCCTTGTGGCTTCAATCTCCGATACCCTTGACGTGGCGTTTACCGCTGTTATGGGTGTGAGAGTGGGCCATATGGTGTTTGTCCTGTGATTGGCGTGGTAACATGCCTCACAGGGGTGCCCATTGCTTGAGTCGCGCCACCTGCTACTCCTGCTGAGGCCACAGCTCCTGGAGCGGATGATCCTGGCGCCGCAACTCATGGTGCAGCTAAGTCAGGCGCCGCGACTCCTGGTGCGGTTGGTCCTGACGCCATGACTCCTGGTGCGGATGGTCCAGTCGCCGCGACTCCTGGTGCGGCTGATCCTGTGGCTCGAGGCGGCAGAGGGGTCTAGCTGCCTGGTGGCATGCCTAGCCTTTCTCCAGCTTCCACCGTTGCATAGATGCCTTCCGTGCGCTGATCTCCGCAGGAGGGCGAGCTGTTCGCTTCATGATTTCCGCCCAATCTTTCTTCAAGCACATACTCGATCGACTGAGCTTCCTCTTCTTCAAGATGCAGTTGCTCGTTGTTTGTTGAATCTTCTTCTTCAATGGTCATAGCAACCCCTTCTTCTGAGTCGCCTCCAGGTTGCGGACTCGTAGATCCGTTGCTGATGAAGCCGACAAAAATGTGGATGGACCCGAACGGGATGACGTGGCTTGTTTCCAGGTAATCAGCTTCCGACCTCCAATCTGAATCATCGATCAGAGGCATGCCATCAACCATCCTAATCTGGCCGGTGACGAGATCTTCGACTCCCTTGATCGATCCGGCGCGGGACGTGACGCTTTTGACCGCTGGCCCCACGGTGGGCGCCAACTGTCGTGGGGTAATCTCGGCAGATGTCATTGCAATGACTTCGTGGACGTGGGGTTGTGCGAATCGAGCGTCTCCGAGCTTAAGATCACAGGGCACGAGGAAGACAATGTTTACCCAGGTTCGGCCCCTCAATTTGAGGTAAAGACCTACTTCCTGCCTATCCTAGATTGGAATTGATATGAATATGGTGTTACAAGAGTTGGCGATCGAGGTATCGAGTCGCCGTATGTTCTAGGGTTTTGGGCTTGGATCCCTGCTATGCCCTGCGATTCCTCCTTATATGCACGGAGGCTCGCTAGGTTTACATGGAAAGTCTATTCCCTTTAGGAAAGTGTCGACCGGAGTCCTTCTAGGAGATTACATATCTTTGTGTCGTCCAAGTCAAGTTATCTTTGCTCTTCTAGATCTTTCGTGCTACATCCTGGGTGTCGGCCCATCTTCGTGTAGGCCTGTTAACGGTGCGGCCGCCATCCCATAATGAGTCGCACTTCTCTTGATGGTTTCTCCGATGTCGCCTAGGGTTCCCGCCTGGAACATGATGCTTGCCGCCTTAGGCTCCACGGTGGGCGCCAACTGTCGTTGTATCGGCATCTTTGATAGGAGACGGGGGTCCTCTAGCCGAGAGTGAATGTAGGGCAAGAAGGTGGACGTCGTCGAGGTCGGGATCGAACAAGGCAGTTTACCCAGATTCAGATCTCGCAGCGGTGGCGAGACCCTACGTGCTGCTATAACTCACTATAATGGCAATAGCCTTGATCGGGTTACAATGAGTATGAGATGAGATTGATCGTGTGTTAAACGTGCCCTAAAGGCGTCCCGAGGTCCGACTTATATAGGCGGCCAGACCTAGGGTTACAAGGGACAGACGTGTCCGGCAAGACTACAGAGTCCTAAACCTATCCGGCAAGTCACCGCCTTCCGTCTTGGTCCGTAAGGTGGCATGGGCTTCAATCTTGGGCCTCCGTCTTGTCATCTGTCGTTCGCCTTGTACGCCAGCTATCTGGGCTGCCTGGTAGGCCAAAGCCTTTACCACCATTGCAGGCCACCCTGGACTAGCCGGATTTATCCATGTAGTGATACCCCCGGTGGGTATATCCCCAACAGCCATGGTCGGTGCAGATGCGGTTGATGGAGATGCGGGTGCGATCACCACGAGTTGACGTGGGTCTATGTAACACCCCGAAAATTGAACCCAAATTTTAGTGGTGTTTTCCGACACCTGAAAAACTTTTTCCTCTTATTCTAAATATTTCTCCAAAACTTTTGAAGATGAATTGACTTGGAAATTGCTTTCTCGAAATTTCCCATAAGCCCACAAACCACTCCATCACCCCTGATAATTTTTGTGCTCAGGTTTCCTCCGAAAAACCCTAGCCCTAATTATCGGAACCTTTTAATCCTTTTCTTCCACCTACAAAAGGAAAGCCCATTTCCATAGCCCTAAAAATCCCACCAAAAATACTAGAGGACCCCATGTCCGTATAAAGACAACCCATGCAAAAATATTGCATACTCCAATGCAATATTTCCAAGTTAGCCAATAATTTCGAAACTGCCATTTCTAGTCCAAAAATGTTTTAACCAAGCTAGGAACCTCCAATAATTCTGATAAATTCAGGGAATGCATATTTTGGCATTTCCTGCATTCCATCTTTTGGAGGCAAACCCATTTGAGCAATATTTAGACCACTTCCTTTGTAAGCCCAAATAGATGCCATTTTGAGTTCTTCAAGCAAACCCACACCTAGAAAATTCCTATGGCCATGATACTTGAACATATTTACCACATGGTCCTTAGACAAACAAATCCAGGAGATCACCCCAAGGTGAAGCATGGAACACCACTTTTCCTAAATCATGCCATTATGGTCATTTTTGGCCATCTTATGGAAACCAATCTCCCATCATCCAAATGGCCTCAAAGTCCATAGACACCCTCCCTATGCCACAAGTACTCAGTGGTAATTTTTGGGGATTTTTCTGAGATGTGCAAGGCCCCTGTCATTTCATCGAGCACCTCCGGTGTTTTTGGTTTTCTGGAAAATCTATTTTACAAAGTTTGGAATCCCTGTGGGATTTTTGTTTCGTTGTGTTCCTCTCATCGTTATGAACCCAGTGATACCACCCTTTTTTTAGTTTGGAGCTCCGAGTCATCGGGAACGCGTCGATGTCACTCGCATCGCGCTCTGGACGTCCGGGACGCGCGCTTAGGCAGGACCTAATCTCCGTTTACTGCTGTGGTCGGTGGCTGATCCATCTACTACAGTACCCTCGTGATCCCCTGTACACCCAGCAAGAAATATCTATCCTCCCCCTCTCTTATCTCCTCCCTGTACATCGATGGTGACCGTGACGCCAATTATTGGCAGCAAGCACCACACCTATCCTTTCCTCCGTTGCCTGCTTTGGTCAACCAGAGCACTCCTCTCGCTCACCACTCACTCTCCTCTCCACTCCCTCACCTCTGCCTCCCTGGAACCAGAAGGGGAGAGGAGAATCGAGAGCAGCCACAATGGCCGTAGCTCGCAAGCACGGCAGCCCCACCCGTAGCATCCCCCTCTAGGCCGAGGCCGACCCAGGGCACGGCGTGGTCTGGCGGCCCCGTCCCCGCCGTCGGCCGGCGTCCAGGCGGAGCAGAGCGGCGCTGGCAACCCCGCCCGTGCGGTCTCCCGCCGTGGCCGCAGCCCGGCCGAAGCTCCCCATGTCCTGGCTTCCTCCCCCCCAGCTGCCCGAGCATCTCCCCGGCCGCAGTGGACCGCGTCGAGGCCGCCCCGCCATTCCCCGGCGTCCCTGGGCCCTCCCAGCGGCCAGCCCTGCGACGCGCCCCGTGCCCTCCCGTGGCGTTCCGTGCGAGGAAGACGAGCTCGCGGGCGTCGCCGTCCCCTGCTTCCCCTTCCGCCCGAAGCTCCCCCTGGCCGCGGTGGGCCGCATCCCGTTCTTCCCCGCCGTCTCCCAGCGGCGGCCCTGCGGCAAGCTCCCGCGCTGCCGTGCGCCCGTGCGTCTCGCACGCGCGAAGAAGACGATGTTCAGCAGGCAATGGATTCATTTTCTGCTAGATCAAAACGTATTTACATGATTACGCTTTCTCCATTGGAAACGTATTCCAGGGAAATACGTCACCAGATCCGAGCTGACTATCTGCTGCGCCGTGCGGCAGATAGCTATCTGTCGCTCGGCTATATCTTTTGAACCGTGACTCCGATCGAGGTGATTCAAGTTTCTAAATTCTTGTTTTGTCGAGCCCGATCCGGAGGTACTGATTTCACATCATTCCAAAATAGTTCTGTTGGTGCCCCCGTTTGGATGCTTTCCGGAGTCCGTGGAAAGCGGCGATCGACCCCGACGCCGCGGAACCACCCCGACCTTTCCAAGCCCAAAGGATCCCCGTCTTCGGAGGCAAGCTAACCCCTTGCTATGAGCCGTCCCACAATGTTGTTGTTATTTGTTTATTGTCATGCCAAGTGTTTATATTTGTCTGCGTTCGGTATGTATGATGTCGGTCTGTATTGTAGTGTTTAATATGTTAGTCGGATTATTGCTCCTGCCATGTTATGTTCATCATCCATGTATGCATTAGAATGACGTGTGAATTAACTGTGCACCTCGCACTTGCGCGGCTTTGTCGAACCCTCTAAATAAATAACTATAAAACATGCGTTCCTATGATAGTTTGCTTCTTCTCCTTCGCCGAGGTGAGGAGCGGACGAATGTCGTCTTATGATCCTCGGAGTTGGGGGCATTTGCCAAAAGAGTTATTTGCTTCTTCTCCTTCCGTCAAACGTGGTTGGCATATGCTGCCTAGACTGCGACGCTTGGGACATTTGCTTTCCATTTGGTTCTTTTTGGCCAAGATTGCTGACACCACGTCGGGTTAATCCTTGAGTGGAATGGATGCTTTCTTTCTTATGAATGTTTTCGGTTCATTGTTTGGAGGCTATATGCCTCGCCAACTTTGTAATTAATCTGCGAGGGCGCTGGCTGGAGGAACCGCCACAGTCGTCCGATTGACCCACTGTGTTATCTTTTGTAGTTGATCTATGAAGGCGCTTGCCAGCGGAAGACCGCTGCCACAGTCTTCCGGTTGACATTTCTTTTTCCTTGTCAAACGAGAAGGCGCTTGCCAGCGGAAGACCGCTGCCCCAGTCTTCCGGTTGACGTTTCTTTTCTTTTGTCAAACGAGAAGGCGCTTGCCAGCGGAAGACCGCTGCCCCAGTCTTCCGGTTGACGTTCTCTTTATTTTGCTAAGTTTGGACATGGATACTACTATTGCTTGATTTATTGTGTTGCTAATATTTTGTCGTGTGATGATATATTATGATATTGTGATTGTTGTGTTGGACTAATCCTCTTGGTTTGGACTTGTGAATGATGGAAATTGATTAAATGAAACACCCCTACAAACAACGATAGGGTCAGTCCACGGTGCCACTAGTCTGAACATTGAAAGCACTGCCACTGTCGCTCACATGGGCGGGCCTTGACCTACGTAACCTATTGAGCCTCCTTTGACGCCACCATTTTGGCAAGTCTAGTCGGTACCATAGTTGGTCGGGGCTAGTCTTGCGAAGGTTCCGGAGCTAGGCGTTGCTCATGGGTTGGGGACGTGCCGGATTCACTTCTGCATAAGGCATAGAGTTATGTCGGTGGCTATACAGGGAGTGTCTTGGTAGCGTGAACGGTCAGGTGAGTGTATCTTGCTGAGTTCGCCTTAAGGATGATATCCTAAAGTACCGGCTGAGTGTGGTGCACTTAGGTGGGTGGTATCTGCAACCTCTCGAGAGTGTCAAATCTGGATGTCTAGCCTCGTTCCAAGGTTATGGAACAACAGTAAGTGTCGGTCACACTGTGTGTCTTTGTCGTGTCAGGAGGTTAAACCTAAGGCTTCTTTGAAAGAAAGCTGAACAACCTGATTTCACTAAATGATCAATAAGATGATGCAGGGAATGTTACTTGTGAGGTGAATGGGATGGCGGTGTGATGCATTGGAAGCCTATAGTTAGGCCAGAGCCAACATCAACCGTGCATGCCCCGGGAGATAGCCAGAGTTGGCTGGATTGATAGCCAGAGTTGGCTGGAGTGATAGCCAGAGTTGGCTAGAGGCTTGGAAGCCTGATTCTGTTGACAGGAGTAATTATAAGATTTGGTACCAACTAGTACACTCGTCTACTCGTCACAGGTAATCTCTTTGTTTGATTGTCGGTGCACGATCCAACCCCACCTGGCTTGGACTCTGTACTGGTGATAACCCCATTGCTTGCTTATGACATGTTAGGTTGTTAATGTCATGCTACTTTTATATCATGTATCTAGATTACACCATGCCATGTTGTAGGATTTCATTTCCAATGTATATCTTGTTGCATGATTGTTGGAATGTTTGCAGTGAGTGACGATACTTGCGGAGTGCATACAAATGTACTCACGGGCCTTGTGATTGTGGCCAGGTTTGGTCGAGGACTCATCTTCTACTTTAGCAAGGAGATGAAGCAAGAGTGCGCTAGGATCAGTAGCCCAGCCAGAACCTGTGGAGTGGAGCCGCTCCAAGCCGTAGCCTCTCATATGTCTTCCGCTGCCAGTTAAAACTCTATATCGTATCATGCTGGATTGATATTTCGCCATTCCTTGATGGCCTTGTAAACCATTTGTAGCACTGATGTGCCTGATTGTGTAATGATTTCCATTATGTTACATTGTTGTGACGTGCGGCCAGTTATCTTGGGATGGCGCACGGGACGACTGCCTCTGGTGATATGTGCCAGGGAGGGGTGTCACAGTCTATCAAGTTATGTGTTCCCCAACGAATAACATGGAAATTGAAGTTACCAAAAGTCAGATCTGCACCTGAGTGGAGGTCCGCGAACGCCGGGCGAGCGACCGAAGGGTGCGGGTCGAATCCGAAGGAGCCGAAGTACATCGGCGCAACGATCGACGGAGTCGTCGAGTTGCCGTTTGCTTCTGGAGTCGATGGTGTCGGCGACTTGCCGTTTGCAGGTGAAGTCGATGAAGTCGGCGAGTTGCCGTTTGCCGATGGAGCCGCCAACACCGCGGATCCAACGCTAGTCTTTCCCACAGACGGCACCAATTGACATGGTGTTAACACATCAAATCCCATGGTTCCGTACCTAGGGTTGAGATTAAGGGGAGAGACGTGGTAGCGTTGGTAGTATCATCGGCTGACAAGCAAGGTTTACCCAGGTTTAGGCCACCGGAGGGTAACACCCTACTTCCTGCTTGTCTGGTTATTGATGTATGAGGTGTATAAAGGAGCTACAATGGCGTCTCCGCGAGATGCGATCTCGTTATGGTTTGGTGGTGTGAGTATTGCGTGCCCTAGATCGGCGGCCCTCCCAGCCTTTATATAGGAGGCTTGGTCTCGGGAATTCGCAACCGACTAGGTCTACAGGTAAGGTAGGTTTCTACCGTCTTAAGGTTTACTAATCTTGGGGTGGACGGCATCCTCTTGGGCCCCCTTCATGGCCTTGACTATGCATTGTTGATAGGCCTGTCCGTGGGGCTTAGCTTGTACGTGCACCAGGTATCCTCATGGTGGGGCACCCAAAGGGCACACTCACGTCACTTGGTTCTCCTTTTATAGGCTAAGGGGATCCGACATGGGCACACGGTCTAATGCACCCGAGCGTGAGGGTTTTAGGCGGGAAAACCCCTCGGTGGTCTAATGGAGACGACGTGGCCTCCTCTCGTCCAAGTATCTTCGGTGGTTAGGTGCGGTCGTCCGCCTTTGCGGAAAGCGAGGTGGACAGAGCCTGACAGCCCCACCGACCACGCCCAAGGCGACGTCACTGGAGGCGCGCCCTTCGTCTTGGCGCCCAAGTCTTCTACATGCTTCCCGCATGACCTGGCGTGCTTATCCTCTTCGCTGTACGGAGGCTCGAACACTGGTGAGTGCCTGGCCTCCTGCCGAGCACTTGGACCCGCAGGTGCTTCGCCTTGTTCGCCGGGTGACAGGTGACCCTGGGAGGTCACCTGGTCCTTGGCTGTAGTTTGTCGATGTCGAACCTGTCGTGCTTCCGTGGGGTAGATGGGCTGGCCCATCTACCGGCCTTGACTCCTTGCCTAGTCCATCTTCTTGGTGGGCCCAGGTTGTGGACCCACTTTGGCAGCATCAGGGGAACCCCATGTTCCACTGTCGCGACAGTATCCCCCGGGCATAGTCCCGGCGGGTTCTTGCTTCTACTGCCGGGGCTATGACCAAAAAGTCAGTCAAAGTGTGTCACCGGCGTCTTGTGTTGGTTGATTCGTCCCATCCGTCAGAGGGCGAGTCTTGGAGTTATTCCGCTTGGGGGATAACTGCGCCTGCCTCCTCGATTCCCGCTACGGAGAAGCCGAGAGAGAGAGGGCACCGAGCGCTATAAAGGTGGACGGTGCCTTGCAAATCTCCATCCTTCTTCTCCATTGCTTCACCGCTCCCTACCCAGGCCTCTGGTTCCAATGGCGAGAGGGAAGAGAGGTGTTGGGCGTCCTCGTTCTTCGGCTCCGGTGGAGGGAGGCCCCAGCAATCATGGAAGGGCCACCTCAAGAGGGCGAGCGAAGCGCGGCCGCGGTGGTCGGGGGATGACAAGGCGTGGGAGATCTCCTTCCCCACCTCCGTGGAATTCGGTCCACATGGGCATCGCGTCGTTCGAGTTCATCATAGATCTGCGCCGCAAGCTCCGTAGTCGGATCCATCTGCCGGACTCCTTTGTGGTGGCGGTGGAGGACAGCAGGCCTCCAGGCTTGTGGTTGCAGGAGTACACCATCGACAACTCCATGCTCCTGGGTCAGGGATGGAAGTCGTAGCCCGCTCCCGTCGCCTGACCCGAGGGCAATACCTTGCGTGCAATTTTGATGGCGACGCCACGCTCATCGTAAAGATCTTCCGGGCCGTAGGACGACATGTGGAGTGCTGCATGGAGAGCGAGAGCAGCAGCGGCTCCAGCTCTGACGATGAGGATGAAGATGAGGAAAACTCATCTAGCAGCAAGGTCGAAGAGAGCTCATCTTCCCTGGGGTGAAGGATTCCGAGGCGCAGGCCTCGAAGATGTCCTTATCCTCCTTCTTGGCTGCCTTGTCTACGTATTTCCGGAAGTAGCATCTTCCATTGTCCGGTGGTGCTCCTTGTTCGTCGGGGGCCGACCTTTTTGTTGTAAAAAGTAGCACCTCTTTGTAGATCTTGGAGTGAAGAAGAACTTGTCCATTTTTGTCCTTTGGTCTTCGTGTTGTACTTGGTGTGAATGAGAACGGGTTTTTTGGAAAACATGCTCTCATTACTGCGGTAGTCGTACCATCGAGGGGTAGGTGGAGCATGAAGGGTTAATAAAAGGCCCCTCAATTCCCCAACTCCCCCAACGCAGCTTCTCGTCTTTCTTCCCTTGCTTCTTTCCCCGCCCCTCCGTAGATTGCAGCGCAATGTCCGGTGAGGCGGAGATGTCCTTGTTCGGTATGTCGACAGCGGCATCTGTTGTTCAGGGCGCGGCAGAGGCTCCCAGGGAAGCTGGGGCCCAAGCCGTCGAAGAAGAAGAAGTTGCGTCCCGTCCCGCCGTTGTCCAGAACCTTTCCCGCCTCGCCGCTCTTATGGTGCGAGCCATTCGTAGGGCATACCTGATGGCGAGCTTGAAGGAGAGGACCGCCCAGGTTCAAGGGCTGTCCCTAATCTGGGCCGAGCTTGAAGCCTTAGAACAGGCGAGTGTCCCACCTTTCTCGGCTTTTCTCATTCCTTGGGTTGAACTTGGCCCTGACTCGTTTTGCTTTCTTGACGCAGGTTGAGTGTGAAGCCATGAGTGAAGTGGCGGACGGAATTTTCCGTGTCTTTAGCCATGGAGTGCCTGGCCTCGCGAAGGGACCTCCCGCTCCGCGAGATGCTTGAAAGTCACGCGTAAGCACCCTTCTCTCTCCCAGGTGTCCCCAGGAGAGTGAAGTGTACCCGACAGGCTAGAAATAACAAGTTTGCGCATCTAGGAGTTTTAGCTCTGAGCTGGCATTAGTAGCACAGGCTTGATATGTATTCAGGAAATTGCCAGACTGAATGTAACTCGGAAATGTAATTCGGAATTTAAATTCAGATGAATGCAACCTATTTCCTCGACTCTTGGGGTCATTTTGCAAATCTCCCTTTGCACTAACGATTTGTCAAGTTTTCAGAGGAGATCCCTTAGGTGCCAAGTATCCTCACTGCATGCATCCCAAATTCGCTGCTAAGATGCGGATACAGTAGTAATACCCCTAAGAGACCTATACCTTCCGGGAGCCTACTCCACTGTCCTCCAGTTACTAGGCCAGAGGGAAACGGACCGTTCGCCGGGGTGGACGCTTTACTCCCGCAAAGGCTCTCATCAACAATCAAGCATGCGCGGGTTGATAGTATATTGACTCCGAGCGAGATGTATGCCTAAGTGCAGGATGCAGATGCAAGGACTTAGCAGAGTTTTTGCCGCGCCCTCGATCCGTCCTGCCTCCCCGGGTATCCAGCTCCTTGGTCATTTTCCACCGCCAGCTCCTGTCCCGGGAAAGGCTCTGCACACAGCAAACTTTCAGTAGGAAAGAAAAGGACCCTCTCTTCAGGTCATGATAGTGTTTCATCCGAAACAATCTGCAAGCAACGTTGTAAGTGCATTTCTGTGATCAAATTACACAGCACTGCCCGATCCCTTCTTTCCGCGGCAATACGGCATGATCGGAAGGCAATGCCTAAACTTGTAGGACACTAGCGCTCGACCCGTCAGCCACCGGCACTATACCACCCCCCTGCTTGCGGGTTGTTACGGATAACACACTTTCATGTCAAGAATTGAGGTTCACGGAATTGAAATGACTTATCTTTTATACCTTGGCGACGATTTCTTACACCCTATTACAGAACACTAGCCCCTTGGGTGTGCTTAGCGGATTCGACGTTTGGCGATTCATGTTCGTAATAAGGGGTAGAACTTGCGGAGATTCTCTATATTCTAGGCGTTGCCTTCAAGCTTGCCTTTCTCGTCCTCCAGATAGACTGCTCCGGATCTTAGTGTATGAGTCACCCGGTATGGTCCTTCCCACTTGGATGACATCTTGTTCAAGCCATCGAGCTTTTGTTTCTTGCGGAGTACCGGGTCCCCGGGTTGCAGCTCCCGTGACAGAACATGGCGACTGTGGTATCGCCGAAGCCCTTGTTGGTATCGAGCAGATCGTAATGAAGCCCGACACCGAACCTCCTCCAAAAAGTTTATGTCATCGATTCTTCGCTCCACTTGGGTGTCTTCATCATAAGCGAGTACCCGGGAGATCCGTGACTTAGCTCTGTTGGCAGTAAGGCTTCAGCTCCATAGACAAGGAAGAACGGTGTTTCTCCAGTTGCTCGACTTGGTGTTGTTCTGAGAGACCATAGTACACTTGGTAGATGATCTATCCAGTTCTTCCCCTTGTCTTCCAATATGTTAAAAGCCTTGGTCTTCAGACCCTTGAGGACCTCCGCGTTGGCTCGCTCCACTTGTCCATTGCACCTTGGATAGGACACCGAGGCAAAGCAGACCTTGATGCCCAACTCTTCGCAGAAGTTGAGGAAGGCTCGACTTGTGAACTGGGACCCGTTGTCTGTGATGATTCTGTTTGGCACTTCGAAGCGGTAAACGATTCCTTCTATGAACTTGATGGCTGCTTGAGCTGTCTGACGGGTACTGGCATCACTTCCACCCATTTGGTTAACTTGTCAATTGCCACGAAGAGATACTCGTGTCCTCCGACTTATTTTGGCACCTTGCCCACAATGTCCAGCCCCCAGACTTCAAACGGCCAAGATATCGATATCGGTTGCGGAGCTTGAGCTGGCTTATGTATGTTCTTCGCGTAGTACTGGCTAGCTTCGCAGGTCTTGACAATCTGCTCGGCGTCGTGGAGGACTGTTGGCCGGTAGAAACCTTGGCGGAAGACCTTTCCCGCCAGTGATCTTGATGCGAAGTGACTTGAGAACGTGCCTTCCTGGATGTCCTTGAGGAGCACTTGGCCCTGTTGATGAGGACATCCCTGGTTCCTTGCCATCTTTTCAAGATGATGATGTTGTTGCACAAGACAAGCCCAATGAAGTGAGGACTGGACCAATAACAAGAGCTCGAGCTAAGTTACTTGAGCAACAGGTGAACTCACTCTTAGTTGAATCTGATGTTTGTGTTAATGAGAATTTTATACTGCCTAAGTCTATGCATTTATGTATGATCAGGTTTATTGATAACACAAGCGTTGGAGGAGGATAGGAGCTGCAGCAAGAAGAAGAACACCTACTGATTTCCAATATCAGCAAGTGCGCGAGGGAGGAGAGGGAGGCCGCGCACAAGGAAACATCAAGAAAATCAGCCACGTTTGTAGACCATCAAGGTGGCGCACTAGGACATCCAAGGAAGAGTTATTTACACGTCTAAGGTGCACCACATAAAATAGGCATGCGTGCCAATTAGGCTGAACCCAAGTTGGGTCGGTTTGTATCAGTTCGAGTCGAACCAGATTTGAGTCCTAGTTCAGCCAGCCCCTTTAAATAGCCAAGGGCTGCGCCTTGAGAGGGTTAGACCACGTTTAAGATAAACCCTAGATCGGATTGCTACAAGCATTCATCTATCAGAATTCCTCTTTGTTTCGATCAGGAATTCACCCCTCCACTTTGTTGCGATCTGGAGGTTTTTTCTACCAAAGTTTGAGTGTGATTTGTTGTTCCATTGGGAATTAGTAGATTATAGAAACCGCTTTGTGGTTGGCGGCTACGTTGCACCAGTGTGAGGTGTTGCGAATATCCATTGGGTCAAAGAGCTGTTGCATTGGCAACAGGCGAGCGATCGGAGAGTTCGTCAGAATCTCGCAAGTTATCATCCATCATCATCAATCTAACCGCAGCTCACTGAGAAGATCGGGCCACTCCATATCATCTTGGTATCAGATTTCCAGCGTTTCTCGGTGAGCATCCATCAATCCTTTAGTCTAGATTTATTTTTGTCCTATATAGAAAAAGCCAAAAATATTAGGTTTAGATTTCGCCATAGCCCTAGATTGCATCGGTTTACAAGTTTTAGTTGCTGGTCATTTTCCTTTTTGCGTATCTCGTCTAATCCGAATCGTAGGAGTCCAGGTTTCTGTTCGTGTTTTTGTTCACAAGTTGAGTCGGAGTCTAAACAGAAAAATACCAAAAAGAAGTCAGTTTGTTTTCGAGTCAGAGTTCCGAGTTGTTTTCCTGCTGTTTTCATTTTCATTGATCCGAGTCCACATAGAGTTCTTTTCCTGTCCGTTTTGCAACCCTAGCAAGCCTTTCTTTTGGTGTAGGAACTTACCCACGAGACTAGCATATTCCTTGCTCTAGGGTTGCTCAAATAGGAAAGTTTGGTGTGCACGTTTTCGGCCGAAGTGATAGTTGCTAGTAGCTACAGTACCACGATATTTGCTGTTTTCAATAGTTCTGGAGAAATAGAAAAGAAGTACAAAAAAAGGGGGAAAAGAGAAATTGGAAAAGAAGCTGAAGTTGTTGACTGTGGAGCTGTTTTTCGTGTTGTTGGATACTAGTAGACTTGAGCAATCTTGTGCCCTGATTTGTGAGCTTGTGCTAGTGTCTCTCTTGTGCTTTTGAAACATCGAGCATTACTCCGATATATCTATATTTTGAGCTCTTTTTCATAGTTGCAATTGCCCCATTTATCACCACTGTGTGCGTTCTTTTGTGTGTCATACGATCAGCATTAGGATTTGTAAATTGGTGTAGTTAGGTTTTCCCAAGCCCAGCTCCACCATATACCCTGGTTTTGTTGTGTGACACTTTAAGACCCATAATATTCGCTTCACCCCATCCATGCACGTTCTGCTCATACAAGTGGTAAGCTTTACTATTCACTTTGGAACGGTAAGATACACAATTTCTTTTGGTTTTGAGTGAGTTGAGATTTTCCACCCATATACATATATATCCTTGTGTGCACTAATCATGTCTTCAGATAACGAAAGAGATAGCATGGTGAGGCAAAAGAAGGATGGTTCTACTCCTGTTACATGGAACGAATATGATGCTCTTCATGATCATTTGTCTCGTCAGTTTGGTAGTCAATATGATAAACTGTTATCTGACTTGGGTGGCATCCAAAATTCCATTGCTATCTTGAACCGTGATGTAGAGACTTTGACACAACGTTATGACCAACCTGCTGATGATGCAAGTGTTCATGGCGATCAAGGTGCTGAGTATGATGCTGAGGAGGAGGATGATTAGCAAGCTGCTGCTCGTCAAGAGAGGTTGCTACTTGCTGGACAGCCACAACAGCCACAACCACATGCTAATGGTGGGCGTGGAGGTTGTGGTGGCGCTGCACGTCGTAACCTCGGCGAGAATTTTGATCGTGCAGCCAATCGTGATGATGATGGTCTTGGTAAACCCAAATTCAGTATTCCTAAATTTGAAGGTTCTGTTGATGTGGAAGAATATATTAATTGGGAGCTGAAGATGGAACAATTGTGGTGTTTGCATGATTACACGGAAGATAGAAAGATCAAACTTGCCTCTTCTGAGTTTGATGGTTATGCTTTGCTTTGGTGGCATGGACTTGTTAATGCAAGGCGTGAAGCTAATGACTTGCCTATTCGTTCATGGAGAGAGATGAAGCAAGAGATGCAGCATCGTTTTATCCCTCGTCATTATAGATGTTCCTTATATGACAAGTTGCAAAATCTGAAGCAAGGTACTTCTTCTGTGGATGAGTATTACAAGGAGATGGAATTGATAATGCAGCGTGCTAAGGTGCGAGAAGAGCCTGAACAGACCATGCAACGTTTCTTGTCAGGTTTGAATTTTGGCATCAAGAGAATTGTACGAAGGTGCGAGATAATGCAGCGTTTCTGAAGCAAGGTACTTCTTCTGTTGATGAGTATTACAAGGGATGGAATTGATAATGCAGCGTGCTAAGGTGCGAGAAGAGCCTGAACAGACCATGCAGCGTTTCTTGTCAGGTTTGAATTTTGGCATCAAGAGAATTGTACGTCATTATCAATATGATGATATAGAAGATTTGTTGCATCAAGCACGTGAAGCTGAGTTACAAGTGGCCGAAGTTGCCAATTTTGCAGCTCGTCCTACTTATACTCGAGGTCCTTACACACCGCGGGCAACGCCTAGTGATGTGACGCCTAGTGTTGTTCCTAGTGTTCGTAGTGCTGCGCCTTCAAAATCAGTTTCGATTGCTCCTACTGCAAAACCGTCACCGCAGCCTGCTGCTAGTGCTGTTGGTTCCTCTAATTCTACAGCTCGCACACGTGATATGAACTGCCATACGTGTGGAGGCAAGGGGCACTTCAAGCGTGATTGTCCCAATCAAAAAGTGATGTTGATCAATGAGGAGACTGGCGAGTATGAGAGTGGAGACGAGGCAGATCCAAATTCTGATAGTGTGGAGGAAGCTGAGAATGGCGTACATGATGCTCATCCATCACGTTTGCCATCCATTGTTTGCACACCACGAGTATTGAGCGTTACACCTACTCCTGCGGAACAGCGCTGCAATTTGTTTCAGACAAGAGCCGTTGTTACTAATGGTCGGTCGTGCAAGGTGATCATTGACGGCGGTAGTTGCCACAATCTGGCTAGTAAAGAGCTTTGTCAAAAACTAAATCTGAAATATTTACCGCACCCACATCCATATTATATTCAGTGGTTGACTGATAGTGGGGAGACGAAGATCAATCATGTGGTGCGAATTGAATTTCAGATTGGACCGTACAAGGACACCGTGGAGTGTGATGTAGTTCCTATGACGGTGTGCCATTTGTTGTTGGGTCGTCCCTGGCAGTATGATCCTGATGTACATCACAATGGGAGATCCAACACATACCAACTGAATTGTCAGGGCAAGGAAATTATGTTGAGACCATTGTCACCGCAAGATATTGTGAATGATTCTCGTCAAAAAGTTGAGGTTCATCGTGAGGATGAGTGTGAGAGATTAGCTAGGCGAGAGACTCCACCTTAGGTGAGCGAGAGCCACAAGCCAAATTCGAGTGGTAAAAAGAAAAGTGAGGGAGAGAAATCCTTAGTAATGTTAGCCACCAAATCTGATTTGAGAGAGTTTCGTGAGGATCCTACTCAAGTACCTCTTGTGCTTATGTGCAAGGGAGAAATTCTTGTTTCTAACGACATGACCCCTCTCTCTATTGGTGTTTCTAATGTTCTACAGGAATTTTGTGACGTTTTTTCCGGAGGAGGTGCCCGCTGGTTTGCCACCATTGCGCGGGATTGAACATGTGACACCCCTCCCTGGCCCATATCACCAGAGAGGCGGTCGCCCCGTGCGCCAGCCCAAGATATCTGGCCGCACGTCACGGCAGTGCAACATAATGAAAATCATTACACAATCAGGCACAAGAAGTACTACAAATGGTTTACAAGGCCATCAAGGCATGACAAAAAATATCAAGCCAAGCATGGCTCAGGACAGAATTTAACTGGCAGCGGAAGACGACTAAGGCAACGGCTTGGAGCGGCTCCATTCCACAGGCATATGGCTGGCTACTGATCCTAGCACGCTCTTGCTCCATGTCCTTGCTAAGCTAGAAGATGAATCCTCGCCAAAATCTAGCCATTTGAATAGCCAACGTGAGTGCAATGACGTACTCGCAAGAATATTAACCACTTGACACGAACCGTCCAACAATCATGCAACAAGATATACATTGGAAATAAAAAATCCTACAACATGGCAAGGTGTACTCTAGATAAAGGACATAAAAGTAGCATGGCATTGACAACCAAACATGTCATAAGCAAGCAACGGGGGTATCACCAGTACAGAGTCCAAGCCTGGTGGGGTTGGATCGTGCACCGGCAATCATACAAAGAGATTACCTGTGACGAGTAAACGAGTATACCAGTTGGTACCAAATAATACACAACAACATCTGTGATCACTGCTAGGCCTACTGGCCTCATCTTTCCACTCTGGGCATGCACGGATGATGTTGGCTCAGGCCTAACTCTAGGCTCCCAACGATCACACCGCCATCCCATATCTCAGGTTACCATCGACATCTCAAGGCAACATTCCCTGCATCATCTTATTTGTCCATTTAGTGAAATCAGGTCGTTCATTAATTCTTCCAAACAAGGCTTAAGTTTAACCTCCGGACTCGACAAAGACACACAGTGTGACCGACACTGAACTGTTGTTCCATATCCCAGAAACGAGGCTAGCTGCTAGATTGACACTCTCGAGAGGTTGCAGTTACCACTCATCCAAATGGACCATATAGCGGTACTTTAGGAAATCATCCTTAAGACGACCTAATACACTTACATGACCGTTCACGCTACCGAGACACTCCTTGTATAGCTACCGACATAACTCTATGTCTTATGACGAAGTGAATCCGGCACGTTCCCAACCCATGAGCGACGCCTAGCTCCGGAACCTTCGCAAGACTAGCCCCAACCACAAAGGTAACCGACTAGACTTGCCAAAATGGTAGCATCAAAGGAGCACTAGTAGGAAAAGGCCTACAGCTGGCGGACGGAAATGGCCTACCGCTGGCGGGCGCTCAACTAACAAAGGGGTCTCATGGTGATGCGCGATGGTATAAATTGGCAAAGACCTAAATGGTGGTTTTAAACGGTGTCTTTAGCTTGGAAGATGACAAGGCCGATGAGGACAAAAGAGAGTCATATTTCTTCCCTTGCTCCTTATTACCAAATGACAAGAAAGAAGTGGTTTGTTGGAGCAAGAATGTTCAAAGGTACTTATTTTTTAATTGATTATAGACACGTCGGGATGCAATGGAAAGAAGAATTGAGAAGTACCTGGGCCTTGCCGCCTGCCACCGGCATATTTACGTCTTCCGCATCCGCGGACTCAGGCGAGTCCGTGAGAACCTAGGGATCTTGCCGCCGGTAAAACCTACATCTTTAATGTCTGCTCCGCCTTAATCTGTTATTGTGGTCGCCAGAGACATTGGCGTCGCCGGTCAACGTCGTCCCACAACTCTGGTTCAATATCTTGGTAGGTGCCTTCGCTCCGCAAGTCCGCATGATTTCGATTTGCGTTCTTTTGCTTGTTGCGCCGTTTCATCTATATGTCAGCAAATGTCAAAGCTAGAAGATCGTCATGGCGCCGCTCATCGGAACAAATAAGCTGCATAGATAACTTTCATGCACACGGGCAATTTAACTGGAATCCTGCACCAAAATAATTTAATCGGAATGGACATCATCCATTCGCTGCCTAAATACTTAAAAAGCAAAGTATACCCACCTCACACCCAAAAATGTGTCGGTACTCGTTCTGCATATCATTTGCCTTGGCAAAGCAACAAAGTTCGCTCTTATAAAAGTTGATCTTAGGACCAGATAGTTTCTCAAAAAAAAAAGGTAAGATTAGTTTCATATTAATAGCCTTCTCAAGGTCGTGTTCTAAAAAGAGAATGGTATTATTGTATAATGGATGCTCCTCTTTAACCAGATGAGGTATTCGTGCAATAAGAACAACCAGTCTGAATATTAAAAAGAATAAGGGATAGTGGATCACCCCACCTTAAACCCTTTAAAGTATGAAAATTCACCGGAATGTCAACACTCCCACCCTGAGCTAAGTGCACGAATGCGACGGAAATTCGACTGTGTAGGACTTAACTGAGCACGAAGTTAATTCTTGGATGGTGAGTTGCCCGCATGATCTACTTCTCTTCACCCCACACCGGCTGAAGAAGCTACCTGATAATTAGCAATCTATCTATTATATACTAAAAGCACAATATATGAGTGTTTAAATAAAGACACCACATTGATCCACATCATCAAAATTATTTTTAACAATTAGATCTGAAATCAGTGGTTACGATTTAATGAAACATTATTAATTGCGTAACCATGGTACAAAAAAGTAAAACGTGCATCACCTATGTTCTCTCCAAAAAAAAGTTATCACGTATGTTCATAGGACTCAATTTGTGTCCGTTTAAAAAAAAAACTAGGCTAGCTAGCTAACCGTGGTTGTACGTAACAGGAAAGTTGGGACGTGGTAGGAAATGATTAAGGCCACGATTTAATTACTGGTGTCCCACGTACACTTTGTCCAACCAGAAAAAAAGATCTGGCACTTGCCACTTATAATTAGATCCCGATTATATAGGATCTAGCAGCGATCATGTCAAAAAGAAGAAACAAAGAAAATACCTTAGTTTTTTTTTGTTGAGAAACACAGTACACAGTATGAGAACCTCCGAGAGACTGATCCGGTAGATCTTGAGGTTGACGAAGTCACCATGGGCGTCTCGCTGTTGACGGGCACGTCACCTACCACTGAAAGCATAGCGCCGGTTAAATCCTAGAAAATCCAAAAAAATGCGAGCACCCATGCCAAGTCTAGAACTTGAACCTGGGTGGGCCAGTTCCACCACAAGGAACCAAACCAGCTGACCTAGGCTTAGTTCGCGAAAATACCTTAGTTGTACAGGATATACTTTTTGTTTTTGAAATAGCCTTTTCTAGGCACCACCAATATCTAAAGCGACAATAGTGTTACAATAAATTAGGTTGTTGAATGATTTTTGTCGGCATAACATATACTCCGTATCTAATATAAAGTGAAAATTTCAGACAACTTGACAGAGTACATGCTTCAAAAAAAATCACAATTTTTTAAAAATACTGGAGTTGTATGTGTTACAAAAAAAATCGATAGTCCCTCCGTTTCTCAATGTAGGGTGTATAGTTTTCTGCACGGATATTAAGAAACGGTATTTTGCATACAATGGACACAATTTTTCTGGAAAAAATCGCGAGAGATGGGTTCTTATTATGCATAAAATGAATACAATCCATTAAATCACTCTTTTGAGACTATTTTTCATTTTTTTTATGGATCAATTTAACCATAAATAGCAAATACACCTTATATTATGGATTTTTCTTTAAAAAACTATACACCTTACATCAAGAAACGGAGAGAGTATTAAATATGTATTTGACGGTAATGATTTTAATATACAAGACTTTAAAGGCTTTAACGACGTAAAATATATAGGATTTTAAAAGGCACCATGTTCACACGGGTAGATCTATCGTTTAGGCAAGGGTTTTATGAGAATAACACATTGTATGACACGGCACGTCAGTCCGATGTCTAAGAAAATAAAGTCCCTCTCGCTTATGAATTCCTTTTATCACGACACAGTCCCAACGCATACAGCAAGCGCTTCCTCATCATGCATGTAAAGAGTAATTGTGCTTGATCGTAGAGTAGTAACCTAATGTTATACTTGGTGTCAACCAAAAAAGAGATCAAGTGTAAGACGTGACTTTATTTTTATCGGATGCCCCCAAAGGAACGTGACTTTATTTGGATCTAACATTAGACTGAAATGAGATACCAATACATTAGGTTGGTATCTAACATTGGGTTGATGTGGAAGTACCAACGCATACACGACGGGTTAAAATGAGAAGAATCCACTAAGCAGAATTTTGTATCACAATATAATAGAAATGTAACTTTCCTTGGATATAGATTTTAGATAATAAGTATCTATGTTGGTGACTTCATGAGTTCATATATAGTTTCCATGATGTCATCAAATAAACTTTTTGTGCCAGCATGCTTCTTAAAGATTATAGTGTATGCGTCATTGCGGTGTGTCAATGCTAGGAGGATTGATCATAACCGGTTGCGGATAATTTGGTGGTGCAATGGTAGTATGAAAACTACTTGTGAGAGGACATGCGTTAAATTGATGATTGATTACGAGGTTGAAATTGTGTGCCAGCCAAGTCTGTGATTATTTTTATATGGTACAATAATTACTTGTGGAGCACCGTTATTGAAGCACGGGATAGCAAAAAGAAAGTAATTAATATATCACTACTTACTTTTAAAGACAGAATATGTGGCATGCTATCTTTGAAATTTTCACAATCCACAAACTAAAGTGATTCAAAATAGCCCCCCCCCCCCCCCCCCCCCCCCCAAAAAAAAGGATTCGAAATAAATTGCCATGTCTTATCTAACTTTACATTTACACTGGCGCTAAAGAATTATAGATTTAAAATTCCATGTTTTCTGAATCTTTGAAACCATCAACTTTTTTTGCACATATTCAACATGCTAAAGACTAATGCCCTCGCATTTGCGAGGGCCAACTTGCTAGTTCCGTAAAAAGAACGCAACAATTGCACCGACAGAAGTCATATATGCTGTCCCATCATTGCAAAAAAAGAAGTCTGTATGCAGTTATGCACACAATCACATATCTCTATACGCTAGCTAGCGTTGATTCAACGGAATGGGGAGCCTGAATATCTTCGGATGAAACGCATCATTGCAACTCCAAACTTAATTCCCTCATTCCAATGCCCGAATTTTCTTCTCCATGGCCAGCCCACCACCATAGTTCACGGCTCTACGTTAGCTTTGTTAATTGACAGGACTATGCCCAAGTACAACCAAAACCCTTAATTCCTCCGGATCAGTGTCGAGTTGATCATACGCTGCTACGCATGTGCACCGAGTCACCGACACGGCGACACGGTATAAAACACAAGTCCAAGAAGACTTCATGCTCACTACATCATCCACTTCACCCTTCACAGTCGTGGCGTGCCACGCCCGCGAACGCTCCAAAATGGACAACATCGCGGTGTTCTTGCTCGTCCTGCTTCCGTTGCTCCTCTCCTCGCTCGTCGCCGCGGCGCATTCGGACGGCGGCTTCGGCTTCCAGGCCACGCTCACACACATCGACGCCGGCGCGGGGTACACGGATGCGCAGCTGCTCTCCCGCGCCGTGCGCCGGAGCAGAGCGCGCGTGACAGCCCTGCAGTCCCTGGCGGTGGCGGCCGCGGACGCGATCACCACGGCTCGCATCCTCGCGCTGGCCAGCGAGGGCGAGTACCTGATGAGCATGGCCATCGGCACGCCGCCGCGGGACTACGCAGCCATCCTTGACACTGGCAGCGACCTCATCTGGACGCAGTGCGCGCCGTGCATGCTCTGCGTGGAACAGCCCACGCCCTACTTCGATCCCACCAAGTCCCCCACGTACAAGAAGCTGCCCTGCTCGTCCCCGATGTGCGAAGCCCTCTACTACCCCTCCTGCTACAAGAAAACCTGCATCTACCAGTACTTCTACGGCGACAGCGCCAGCACCGCCGGCGTGCTCGCCAACGAGACCTTCACGTTCGGCATCAACGGCACAAGGGTCACCGTGCCAAAGATCGCCTTCGGCTGCGGGAGCCTCAACTCAGGCTCCCTCTACAACGGATCAGGCATGGTGGGCTTCGGCCGGGGGCCGCTGTCCCTGGTAAGCCAGCTCGGAGCGCCCAGGTTCTCCTACTGCCTCACCTCCTTCATGGCCACCGTGCCCAGCCGTCTCTACTTTGGCGCCTACGCCACGCTCAACAGCACCAACACGAGCGACTCCGGCCCGGTGCAGTCCACACCGTTCATCGTCAACCCGGCGCTGCCGACCATGTACTATCTCAACATGACGGGCATCACCGTCGGCGGCGACCTGCTGCCCATCGAGCCGTGGGCGTTCGCCATCAACGACACCGACGGCACGGGCGGGGTCATCATCGACTCGGGCGCCACGATCACGTACCTGGCGCAGCCCGCGTACGACATGGTGCACGACGCGTTCGTGGCGCTGGTCGGGCTGCCCCTGGTGAACGTCACGTCGCCGGACGACGTCCTGAACACGTGCTTCAAGTGGCCGCCGCCGCCGCGGAAGAAGGTGACCATGCCGGAGCTCGTGTTCCACTTCGAAGGGGCCGACATGGAGCTGCCGCTGGAGAACTACATGCTGATCGACGGCAGCACGGGGAACCTCTGCCTGGCGATGGCGCCGTCCGACGACGGCTCCATCATCGGCAGCTTCCAGCACAGCAACTTCCACGTGCTCTACGACAACGAGAACAGCTTGTTGTCCTTCATCCCCGCGCCCTGCAATCTCATCAGATCTTGTCGCAGCTCTGCTCAAGCATGCACGTAATTTAGCTCCTTCAATTTTTGTTGCTGTACGTTTATGCATAATTCCGCCACTTTCATTTCTGTTTTCCTAGTTACTTGGCGCCGGGATTTTTATTTTTTTTTGAAACCGGGCAAGAGGCTTGCCTTTTCATTTATATAGAAGAAGTGAACTGGCCAGTTTATAGGTAAAACTGGCCGAAAACCGGATACAACAACACAACACACCACGCCGGCCCCGAGGCCACGCACCACACAAGTCGACGGCCTAACCGCCCAAGCGGCCAAGGCCGACACCCCTCAACGCAACAGCGGAGGCCCTCAACGCAACAGCGGAGGCGAAATCCGGAGCCGCCGCTCCGACATCCACGCTGGCCACGGGCCACGCTCCACACAGGTCGACGACTCGCCCGCCAGCGATCATTACGCCAGTGGTAATAATTACCGCTGGCGGGCGGCCGTCCGCCAGCGGTAAGGCTGGTTAACGCTGGCGGGCACAATTTCCGCCCGCCATCGTTATCTGCCACAGCGCTGGCTGCCAAGCGTCCGCCAGCGGTAACCCACCACGGCCGCCAGCGGTAGTAGGCGCTGGTTTGGGTTCTGGGAGCGCTGTCCGCCAGTGGTACGCCTCTGTGTCCGCCAGCGGTATTATTTCGTGGTATTATTATTTTTTTCCAGAAAATTATATTCCAGCACTATATCGAATAAAAATACAGTATATTCAGGTACAGGCGACCAAAATAACAAAAACATAGACAATTCCACATACAAAAGTGTCAAAAGTTGTCATACACGAATACATGTCGATAGATTCATACACGGAAGTTTTCCAAATCAACTACTGTCATCTAAATCACAATCACATACAAGAGAATGACAATGACGATGAGTAAGAAGGGGATCACGATGAAGTTGGACTTCATCCGGTTCTTCCTCTCTTCCGCAAGCAGGTGATTCAATTATATAGCGTCTGTCTCCGCTTTACAGTTGTAACAACTAGTCGTCAACCCGTGCATCCGCACAGGCTGCTTTCTTAATAGTCATTTTTCTAACAAACTAATGTAATAGAACTTCTAATCTGAATCGCAATTCTAATTTTTATTTTAAATTTTACTTATCCACATGCCATACAATCTCAGTAAATTCATGTAAGTCTGACTATTTTTCAAAAGGCTTAAATGTCAAATGCACATGTATACGCTCTAAAATTTATAAGCCTTAAATCAGATCACCACGATTGTTCCATACAAATTTCAGATCCCCACCATAGTAATCTTCGTTCATTTTGAAATTTTCTTTTGAAGGGAAATGGTGGTGGACTCTCTACCTTATATCTTCTTAGATCACTATTTACTTACATTTAGAATTTTACAGCCAGTGTTACCGCCTGGCATGGAAAAGAGAGAAGAAAAAAGGAGGAAGAAAAGAAGGACATATACATGAGATTAACCTTGAAACTTTGTGCCCCTTCCTGGAGCTGTTCCTGTTGGTTGTGTGACATGCGGCTGAGAACTTCAGTTCACGATTCATTGGAAGATCACTGGAGACGTACATGTGAACTGGTTGAAGATTCTATCATTCCTTGCTCTCCACACAATCAGCAAGCACGCGGCAATGCATTACAAATTTATAACTGTGGCCCAGAGCCAGCATATTTTGTACACATTCATCTAGAGAAACTGCAAGCAGACATTCAAAATGCATATATTCTGCTCCTGCAAAAATCAATACAACTTCAAAATATGTTAAGATTATGGCTTTCCGAAACTTGGAGGTGATCACGCGTAAAAGGTTTAACATGTGGAGACCGGCACGATCCAGGACACACTTTAGGCTGTATCAGTGCTACAAACCAAGTCGATATGCCACAACAATAAGGAGATTTTTCTCTAGCTTAGTATCACTCCAATTTAAAAGCCCCAATTGGTACATTTGTCAAGAACAACATATCAGTGGCCAAATAAGCCAACATATTGGAAGTGAAGGAGTGGCCACCATTAGGCTATCATTCAAAAATAAATTTCTACCGATGTATGAGAAGCCCGTGAAAATAAAATTATATAGAAACATATTGGTTTCAGAATCTCGATTCAGAAGAAAAGAAATGAAGTTGTAGAAAGGAAAAAACCTGAAACATCCAACAATGACCCTCTTAGACGAAATGATTAGAAACGTGCGTACATGTATATTACACATAGAACATAATACAACGCTAATTTATTCAAATTCGTAACCCGTAACATTTTACTCATGCTGGAGGGCAGAAATCAGTGCAGACTTTTCTTTTACTGTTTCAAAACTGGAAACATGCATGCGGAATTTAGGTAAAAGATAATGTCGCCATCAACCAAATGCACCATTAGATGATACGATGTGAACATTAAAGTCTTCTGTTCAGTTAGGAAATAAGAATATATTATCGTTACGGTGCTACATGGTTTCAGTCTAGTATAAACCTAATAATGTTTAATCATTCAGCAACTTCAGAACTTAAAACATAAGGTAAGGTGGCTTAATCTTCTCATACCTAACCAAGGAGAACAAAGATTTGATATTAATGGCAGAACTGAGCATGAGAACATCTACATGTGAAATATTTAGCTGCAATTTCCAACAAATACGAACAATGGCGCAGGACTAAATTTAATTAGGCAAAACCTTGCTTAAAACATGTACATTCAAAGAATTATGAGAAAAGGGAGAAAATTTAGAGACACTTAAGCTATTAGATATCTCATAGGTATATCAACAGGGTTATTAGCAAACATTTTTCTTTCCATAAAAAGGGATAAATGTGAACATGTGAGACCACAAAAATAAAGATACAGTTCTGTCAGGCCAGCAAAGCTTTCTAGCAATGACCATAAATAAATATGTTCTTTAACATTCTGAAATGAGCATGATATGTATAAATAACTAAATATATGAGAGTTGTCGCTTGGATAGAATATGAGATTCCTGCAAAGAAGTGAAATACTTTTTTATAAAAAACGGTGAAATACTAACAAATACATCTCCTATAAGTCAGGAAAGAAAGAAAGTTAAAATCATTAGAAAAATATCCAGTATAAGTACATCTCAAAAAGTGGGGAGAACAAAAATTAAAAGGTAAAGGATTGGAACGGGAACAAACTGCATCAAATGTTTAACTGTTGGACATTCTTAAATTTCGGAATGCTATGTAGAATGTAATATGAATATGAGCATACACAAATGATTAAAGAAACCAATGAAAATCTGTGGGAGACATGCTACATTCTGAAGCAAAGATGCAGTGTTACATGGTAAAATAAACATTTTATGTTGAATCGGCATACAATTATATCATAATCATGCATAATGTGTTTTGTCAATCATTTCAAGGAGTATCATGTGTATAAGTAGATATGCGAATTTGATTTGTTTCCAAAATAGGTGGAGATATGAAGAAACTCGTCAAATCATCCGAGCTTGCATTTTAAATCGAATTAGACCCTTACAAAAACATAGTACATAGATCTTAAAGTGATTATGCACGATATTTTTGCGAGTTAGGTTATTCTATAAAGTGCATAATATATGAATAATTAGAAAGCTGCATTGATGCACCTTTTGAAGCATCCATGGATGACGCTCGAATCATAGATATAAGCTTCAATTCCAGTATGTTTTTCAACAGTAAGAAAACAAATTATATCTGCATAACATGGTAAATGCAATATTAATAAATTGGAGACACTTATCTGTACCATCTTAAATATACTTTGGTCCTGGACTCCTGGTTCTGCAACTCGAACTCCACAGCTGCACATAGCATAGTCGGTGCGTCAACTAATTAATCTAAAAAAAATACAACAAAAAGTAGGCTTTCCAGAAAAAATTGACCGTCAAATATCATGTTTAGAAGTGAAATTAGGAAACCTCAGATGCAACTAAAAGGTAGTGTACATGAATTCAGATAATTGACCTTTTGCAAAATAGACTGAGGACCAATGATGTGTGCAATGCACATGATGTTGTATTTCACTCGCCTCGTGTCGCTCCTGAGCTCCGACGGCGAGTTAGTTCGTTAGGGAGACAGGAGACAGCGCTAGACGAAAAACTCAAATAATCAATAAAAATTAAAGATCGTCTTACAAAGTAACACACTTGTCATGTTCTCCAACAACATCAATCAATAGCATTCTCCTTGCAAATCCTGAAAGTATACAATTGCCATGCATCCAGTTCACCTGCAGACTTCATTCTCATCAGTGACAAATTCGACCAAGCACACATGGGTAATTCCACCTTTCAAAAAAAACATGGGTAATTCAGTTAAGGGCAAATATAGGAAAACAACCACCCCTAAAAACAAAATTCATATACTTAGAAATTAACGTTAGTAATCAGTAAGCTGCGTAAGCAAATCATATTATTAGCATGCATGGGGATCACGATTGGGAAACATGGTATTACTACTATCGTGGATGGCTAATTAATTTTATGTGAATTGTAAGGTGGAGAATTTATCCACCTGCAGTACGACCGTGCAGCCAGTTAGGGGCATGTGTGAGCCAGCAAATTAAAAGAGATGGAGTACAACTTGAGAAACGACACAAAATCATCATACTTAGCTGTGTGGCGAAAAATCTATCACTGGAATCTCGATGACCTTTGCTCCTATTGGACGTTGTAGCACGGTGGAAGCAGATCAATATTTAGTTCTGCCAAGGATTTTCTGGTCCAGCGCGGAGAAAAAGGATTTTCTGGTCCTTCATGTTTTCCAGATAAAAAGGGACACGAACTGAATTTTAAAAGAGAGAGGTTAGCTTACCACAGCGAGCAGACGGCGTCCGACCAGGCTGCACGCGGAATTTCATCGTCGCAATCGCGCCAACTTTGGCCGTCGCTTCCGGCCGGCGCGCACAATCAGTCAATCAGCAATATATCGGAAGGCATCAGAGAATCAAAGATGCAGAGTCGCCTCTTCCACCATGTTTACGTGTGCATGTGCGCCGATTTACAAAGATCGCCCGGCGGTTGATCAGGGCAGAAAGAGGATGCAGCACTTGAATGATGCATGTCCAGCGTTGGCACCAAGTTCGGGCAACGGCGACATGCGTCCAGCTTCCCGTGAAATCGTGATGAAAGACGGCGGCGGCGGAGCGATGATATTATCTTTGGGACTGTAGGAGATTTAGGGCATGGAACGGAGATTTTTTTTTCAATGACGTGCAGCTTGGTGGAGTCCGCGCGTGCGGCTATGCATAATTGATCAAACGGTTATACTCCCTCCGTCCCAAAATAAGTGTCTCAAAGTTGTCAAAAAATGAATGTATCTATACTTGTTTCATGTCGAGATACATCCACTTTTTGACAAATCTAAGACAGTTATTTTGGGACGGAGTGAGTAGATGTTTCATCAGCTAATCGTGCAGATGGTTTTCTTTACCACGTGAGAGTTAATGTGGAGGCTTCTACGGTGCTTCCAATTAGTAAATATAAAATTGTGATTGTTCACGATGATGTTGGACTTCATCTGGTTCTTCCTCTCTTCCGCAAGAAGGTGGTTGAAGTACCTAGTTTCCGCCTCCGCTTTACTCTTGTAGCTTTTGTGGTTGTTGCCTTTGAACTTGTTCACTTTGCTTTAGACAATCTTCCCACTCTTCATAGACTCCTGGAACATGACCTTGGTACACCACATACCACTTCTTCATTTCTCTGTACACAAGATATAAAAGTATAAGCCAAATAAGAGTTGTAAGAAAAAAGATGTGTGTACATAAGATAGAAGAAAATATAGCATTGATCACACAAAATCAAACGACTTTCGAAACTAGGCAAATTAATTAGGGATGTAGTTTACGCAGACTGTTAATTATTCTGCAGCATGGAGTGAAGCCGACCTCCAATTTGCATGTTCGACACGGACATTGTATATCTTTGCGTTTATTCTGCAGCATGTCTTCCGTCGCGTGTCTCAAGTATGTATTCACGACACGTTCACTCATAATAACCATTATCACCTGCACGTTGTAGAATTAAGACAATAATTAATCACCATTTTATATTTTATCGGGTTTGACAAAAAAAATCGCCATGACCTTCCTACAAATAGGACCTAAGGAGAGTGCCAAAAGTTGCCGAAACGGAAAATGAATCAACATTCCGGCATGGTATTGGCACCCTCATTATTAATTTCACACATCACAACACAAATTTATTCATCACAACAAAATTTCACACATTCCAAGCCATTTCATCATTTCGCATGGTTACGAGCGCATTTTATCCGACCAAATTTGAAGAATATGTATTTATATCGATAAAAGATCACCTTAATAAGTAAAACACACGTAAAAAAAACCGCGGAAGTCGACCGGAGATGAAATCTAGATCTTGAGATAAGGGTGACTTGAGTGGATTGTTTTGGTCAAAGTTGGATGTGGGGGAGAGATTTAGTGGGATCTATCAACTAAATAAGTTTTTATTGGCTAAAAGTTATGAATTTGATGGGGGAAAGTAGCCACAAATGAGCAAAACTCGAGCTAGTGAGAGAAGCAAGTGTGAGGTGCAATAATGGAGGGAAGGGGTTGGTGGCCGCACTTATGCACTTTCCCATGTTATCGCTGGCGAACGAATACGCGTGCCCGCCAGCGGTAGTTAACTTACCGCTGGCGGCCGGTTTGGAAAGCCCGCCAGCGGTAACCTGGGATATTTTTTCCCCGGATGGGCACAGCCGAGCCGGTTACCGCTGGCGGGTGATACGTGCATTTTATATCATCATCTATACCACTTATACCACCATATTAGATGTTATTTGCATTATATATCATTGTTTTTACATGTTTTAGATGATTTAGGGGACTTTCCTACAAAGTCCCTATTTTTAGTATTTAATTTCTGGGAGGCAGAAAACCTCCTTTTTCGTGTTTTTATTGTTTCAGGAGCTACGAAGGCCCAATTAATAAAAGGAAAATTGCACAGCTGGTTTTTCTTCGGGAGAACACCAGAGGGAAGAAGAAGCAAGCGAGGAAGGCCACGAGGCCCAAAATGGGTGGGCCCACGCGGCCAGATTCCCTGACCGCGTGGGACCCACCAAATGGAGCCTCGGGCACTTCCTCGCCTGGGGCTTTTTAACGAGGTCTCCGTCTCGCCCGAAAAGTAACGCCCTAATTTTTACAAGTCCATCCGAGGTCGCGGCGGCGGCGAAACTCCTGATTCCCTCCGAGGGGGATCAGATCCTGCTGCTCCGGAGCTCCGGAGAAGGGGAAATCATCGTCATCATCATCACCTCTCCTCCTTGGCGTGGGAGGAGGCCTCTACATCATCACCATCACCAAGACCAGCACCATCTCCATCATCATCTCCGTGATCCACTCCGTCCCCTCGTAGTTTGAGAGTTGCTATACCCTAGATACTTGTCTTGTGCTACTATTCATGTTTGTGATTGAGTACTTGTCATTATTTGTGGTGAAGTTATATTTTCAGATTGTGTTGTACCACTTATGCCACTGAATATCACCATGTTTGCACGTTGTGAGTAGTTCCCGTATGTTCCTGAGGGCATAGGATGAATTGGCAATGATTTATATATGACATGTGTTGGTATTTTGTCTAGTGTTTATCTTTTTGTGTGATTCTATGATGGTGTTGTGCGAACGTCGACTGCACAACACTTCACCTATATGGGCTCATAGGAGAACACCGTAGTGTAATGGCGTGAGGGAGACTTGGGAGGACACGAAAGCCTGAGACCGAATCATTAAGTTACTTTACGGGGTATTAGTATCGGGGACCTAGAGCGTAATGCTATGGTGGGATTTTATATCTTAATAATTCTTGTGCTGTCATTTAATTGGCCACATGATCCATCATAAGGGGTTTAGTCTATTTATTTAGCTGTACCTAATAATAGCTCCGTCCGAAGAAGATTAAAACTAGACAAGATATTCAACGTGTTGTTTAATAAATCTATATGCCTAGCAATATCCATGCCGCCCTCGGGAACGTTTTCCACATATAAGTTACACATCACTTGAGCTTGTCCTCTTACACATAGAGGATTGGGCTTTCTCTCTCTTTGAGAGCTTTTACTTGTTACCATTTACCTGCTGCATTGTCACTGTCTTGCAATTATACAATCGAAAATACCAAAAACACTTGCATCTTTTATTGTCTATTTATCATTTCTAATAACCAATACCTTCAGCTCCTCGTGGGTTCGACAACCTTTTCTATTCGAAAGGTACTACAATTGATCTCCTGCACTTGGGAGTCATCAAGATACTTTTCTGGCGCCGTTGCCGGGGAGCGTAGCGCTATTGGTAAGAAGTTTGGTAAGGAAACTTGAAAGGTGAATTTTATTTACTGTTTTATCTCATTGCTACTATGGCATTTATGAATCGTGCCTCGCTACATCTTGCTCTATATGAAAGTGCTTATGCTCCTAAAACTGTTGAAACTACTGTGCCTGAGATACCTAAAGTGGGATATAAAATTCCCGTTGGTCATGTTAAAAGAGTTATGAAAAATCCATTTACAGGGATGGAACTAAATCTGCACGTGAACACATGGAAACAATTGAGGCTATATGTGGTTTATTTAGACTTCCTGGTATTTCTGAAGATCAGGTAAAAAGGAAGCTGTTATATCTGTCTTTATCTGGTAATGCTCGTATTTGGTTCAGGTCTTTAGATGAAGAAGTCACTATGGACTGGAGTATTTTGAGGAAGGTTTTCTTTCTTAAGTATTTTACTCCTAGAGAAGCTTATGAGAACCGCTGCTATATATTTAATTTCTGGCCACATCTGGGAGAAAGTATTACTCAAGCTTGGGGGAGGTTAAAGGAACTCCTCCGCAAGAATCCTTGTCATGATCTTACAAGGAAAATTATTCTGATAAACTTTTATGTGAGGCTACCAAGGCAACAAAAGGAATTTCTGGATAATTCATCTAGTGGAAGCTTTACAAATAATACTGAAGAAGAAGCATGGAATTTATTGGAGACTATTTCTGAGAATACTGGTCATTGGGATCTTGATAAAGGTAATGAGCCCTATCTGGACTATGAGTATTCATGTGTAGAGAATTTCTCTACTTCTACCTTGTTTAAAAATCTGAGTGATACTTTTAATCTTGATCCTTATGTTATAATTGAGGTAGCTAAATCTTTTGCTAATCATATTGGTATTCCTAAAACTGGGTTTGAAGCTTATGTTGAACCTGTTAAACAATCTATTGTTGTACCCAAAGTTATTAAACAGGTAGAACCAGTGTCATCCTTGACAATTGAGGAGTATGTTGAGGCACCACCATATCCAAACCAAGTCAAGGAAAATTTACTTATTGCTGTTTCTAACAAGAGTAAAAGAAGAAGATCTCAGCCTTATGAACAGATGGAAGTCAACAGTCAAATCTCTATTATCAAACAATTAAATGAAGAAGATCCTGTTGATGTTTATCTATGTGAAGATGCTACTAAAGTTGTTAAAGGCAATTCGGCCAAGGTTGGTAAGCCTGTTATATCATGCACTATTGGGACTTCTAGTTATCATGGCTTATGTGATATTGGAGCAAGCATTAGTGTCATTCCATATTCTCTGTATCTTGAAATCAAGCCTGATATTGATCCTATCATTATGGAAGAGACAGGTATGACAATTCAACTTGCTAATAAAGATTATATTAGTCCATTTGGAATTGTTAGAGATGTTGAAGTATTGATTGGCAAAATAAAATATCCTGCTGATTTTATTGTGCTTGGTTGTCCTCAAGATTCTTTTGTCCTATCATTTTTGGTAGACCTTTCTTAAACACTGTTGGTGCTGAAATTAATTTGCCTAAAGAGAAAGTGTTTATTAAATGTGCTGGTGAAAAACTTGATTCAATTTTTCCAAATTTGCTGATAAACATGTTGTGAAAGAGCCAATTTCTGAAGATATAATTGAAACTCTTGCTCATGTAGCTGTAGCTTCAACAGATGTTGTAGAACGTTATATGCTTAATCAAGATGAACCATTTAATGATGAGGAAAAGATGCTTTAGAACAAATATTATGGCAACAACCACCACAATTACAATTGCATATCCCACCTGATAATTTAGGAGTGCTACCACCACCTAAAGGGGATCCTAGCTTTGAATTAAAACCTTTGCCTACAAATCTGAAATATGCATATTTGGATGAGAAGAGCATATATCCTGTCATTATTAGTGCTAACCTTTCAGCTGAAGAAGAAGAGAAATTACTTGATGTGCTTAAAGCTCACCGACCAGCCATTGGATACTCTCTTGATGATCTTAAAGGTATAAGCCCAGCTCTATGTATGCATAAAATTAATTTGGAGAGATGCAAAACCTGTTGTTGATTATCAACGCCGTCTCCATCCAAAAATGAAGGAAGTGGTAAGGAAAGAGGTAATAAGACTTATTGAAGCTGGTATCATTTATCCCATAGCTGATAGTAAGTGGGTTAGTCCTGTTCATTGTGTTCCTAAAAAGGGTGGAATGACTGTTGTTCCAAATGATGAGGATGAACTTGTAGCTCAACGCACTGTTGTTGGTTATAGAATGTGTATTGATTTCAGGAAGTTAAATAAAGCAACTCGTAAAGATCATTACCCATTGCCATTTATTGATCAAATGTTAGAAAGGTTATCTAAACACTCTCACTTTTGCTATTTAGATGGTTATTCAGGTTTCTCCCAAATTCCTGTTCATAAAGATGATCAAGAGAAAACCACTTTTACATGTCCATTTGGTACATTTGCTTATAGGAGAATGCCATTCGGTTTGTGCAATGCTCCTGCTACTTTTCAAAGATGCATGAATGCTATATTTGCTGATTATATTGAAAAGATAATGGAAGTCTTTATGGATGATTTTTCTGTGTATGGTACTTCCTTCGATAATTGCTTGTTCAACCTTAACAAAGTTTTGCAGCGTTGTGAAGACCAACACTTAGTTTTAAACTGGGAGAAGTGTCACTTCATGGTTACTGAAGGTATTGTTCTTGGGCATAAGATTTCTGGAAAGGAATAGAAGTTGACCCAGCAAAGATAGAAGCTATTGAAAAGCTCCATTCCCAAGGGATCTCAAAGGTATAAGAAGTTTTCTTGGGCATGCAGGTTTTTACCGTAGGTTTATTAAAGATTTCTCCAAAATATCAAAACCCTAACCAATCTTTTGCAAAAGGATGTTCCTTTCTCTTTTAATGATGATTGCATTGAGTCCTTTAATATTTTGAAGAATGCTTTAATAAGTGCTCCTATTATTCAACCTCCTGATTGGAATTTGCCTTTTGAAATTATGTGTGATGCTAGTGATTATGCAGTTGGGGCTGTTTTGGGCCAACGTGTTGATAAGAAACTGAATGTATTTATTATGCTAGTAGAACACTTGATGCTGCTCAAAGGAATTATGCCACAACTGAAAAAGAATTTTTAGCAGTGCTATTTGCTTGTGACAAGTTTAGACCTTATATTACTGATTCGAAAGTCACATTGCATACTGATCATTCTGCCATTAAATACTTAATGCATAAGAAAGATGCTAAGCCTAGATTAATAAGATGGGTACTTCTATTGCAAGAATTTGATTTACACATTGTTGATAGGAAAGGGGAAGATAATCAAGTAGCTGATCATCTTTCTAGAATGGAAAATATACCTGATGATCCTATTCCTATTAATGATAGCTTTGTTAATGAACAACTTGCAATTAATGTTTCTAGTGCTAAAGTTGCATCTCCATGGTTTGCCAATTATGCAAATTTTATTGTTGGTAAAGTTTTACCTCCACACTTCACTACTCAACAAAGAAAGAAATTCTTTTATGATCTTAGACATTATTTCTGGGATGATCCTTTTCTTATAAGAAGAGTGTGGATGGTATTATTAGACGTTGTGTACCTGAGTATGAACAACAGGCTATTATAAGAGATTGTCATGACAGTCCCTATGGAGGACATCATGCAGGAGATCGTATTACAGTCTGGTTTTTATTGGCCTACTTTATTTAAGGATTGTGCTGAATATGTTAAATCTTGTGATAAATGTCAAAGAGTAGGAAATATTGGTAGGAGAAATGAAATGCCTATGAACTATTCCTTACCACTTGAACCATTTGATGTGTGGGGTTTTGACTTTATGGGACCTTTCCCCGAATCAAAGACAAAGCATACTCATATTTTGGTTGCAGTGGATTATGTTACAAAGTGGGTGGAAGCAATTCCAACCAAAAGTGCAGATCATGCCACGGCAATGAAGATGCTTCAGGACATCATTTTCCCCAGGTTTGGTGTTCCTAGGTTTTTAATTACTGATGGTGGTTCTCATTTCTTACATGGTATTCTTAGGAAAACTTTGGCAAAATATGATGTTAACCATAGAATTGCATCACCTTATCATCCCCAAACTAGTGGACAAGTTGAATTAAGTAATAGGGAAATTAAACTCATTTTGGAAAAGACAGTGAATAAGTCTAGGTCTGATTGGCCACTTAAAATTAACGATGCATTATGGGCTTATAGAACTGCTTTTAAAAATCCTATGGGAATGTCTCCTTATAAAATGGTTTATGGAAAAGCTTGTCATTTACCTGTTGAATTAGAACATAAAGCTAGATGGGCTATTAAACAATTGAACTTTGATTTTAAAACTGCTGGAGAGAAGAGAATTCTTGATTTAAACCTACTAGATGAATGGAGAAATGAAGCTTATGAAAGTGCCAGGATGTTTAAAGAAAAAGTTAAGATTTGGCATGACAAGAAAATTAAAAAGAAAGAATTCAAAGTAGGTGATCAAGTGCTATTATACAACTCTCGTTTCAAGTTTTCTGCAGGTAAGTTAGCTTCAAAGTGGCAGGGACCATTAGTGATACAGGAAGTATACCGTTCAGGAGCTATCCGTCTTCATGGTGATATGAAAGGTAAACCTCATGTGGTTAATGGACAACGCCTTAAACATTATATTGCAGGAAAAAGCTTCATTGGAAAGGTGGAGGAATTCATTTTACAGACACCGGAGGAGGTAATTGCAAAGAAGTTTGCAGTTTCAGAAATCCAAAATCAATAAAAGGTAACTTTTACTCTGGAAAGTTTCTCGGAATTGCGTAATATTTTACGGACATCATTTTTTATGGAAATTAACGTGTGGGACAAGAAAACTGGACGTGACGGAGCTTCGAGAAGGAAAAGAGGGGGTCCCACGCGGCCAGATTCCCTGACCGCGTGGGCCCACTCCTTTTGCCCCTCGGAGTCCCGATTCGTCCCGTTTTCGACTCCGACTCTTCGTCTTGCCCTAAAAACCGTCAATATATACCCCGTTTCGTCAATCTAATCTCGTACCGAGAGCTTTCGAGCGTTCTTTGCTTTTGCTGTTTCTGTCTGTCAGGTTTTTAGCCATGTCTTCGGGAGACTCCTTCCAATGCTCCTCCATGGACAGAGATGATGACGAGCTCGAGGGCCTCAGCCCCACTTCCATGTGGAGGAGGAACAGGAAGAGGAAGGACTACTCAGATGATGAAGACTACGAGCCGGACGAGGAGAAGGTGGAAGAAGAAGAGAGAAGAAATCGAGCCATGCCCGACATCGCGCCTCTGGCTTCAGCACCACCTTCCCCTATCCCTGTTGCTGCTGTGAAGGTGAACGTGTCTCTTGGAAACAAGAGGCAGACGGCGCGCATGAGCACAGGAGGGAAGGCCCCTAGACACACTTGCTAGCAGAAACGTAGCTTCTACTCTTATTGACAGGGAATTCAAGCGTGTCACTCAAGAGAACTATCCTGGTGAATGGGACCGTAAGATCCCGAATGTGAAAGTACCAAGCCCGGAGTGGAAGCCTAACAAGAAGACGGTGGAGAAGAATCTCATGGAAAAGCTGGGAAAAGCTGCAACAAATTTGAGCAAGCCTACAATCTTATGATGAGCATCATTGGAGAACTTGAAGAGAATTATTATGAAGACAAAGAGAAGAAATAAAGAGTCCGTAAAACGTCAAGCTTGGGGGAGTTCCACCTAGTCTTTATCTTTACTAGTTTATCATATCTATCTAGTCATGGTGTGTTTTGCTTTTATCATTTAGTTATCAATCTCTTTTAGGCTTGTGTGAGCTCATGGAGCATTATCATGTATCCCTATCTTATGGTTTATCAATGAATATTAAAGTATGGTGTCATCCATGATTCTCTTGTTTGGAGATTTATGGGTAACACTCATGCAAATGAGCGTGGTTTATTTTAGAGGTTTCAGTCACATCTTGCCTTGAATTTAATTAACTTGAGTATGTTGGACAATTGTAGAATCTAGCTCAATATAAATAAGAAAAGAGTGAGTCATTATGACTTGAGAATTAATAAGTTTAAGGTTGAGATATAGTCTTGTAGCATAAAAAGTTGGGAATAGTTAATGAAAAGGATATGAAACACTCTTGTTAGAATCTAGTATCTTTTGAGCAAATTAAAGATCATGGATGTGTCAATACTTATGCTTTTGTAAAGTGTATGAAAGGAAGGCACCCGAGGATTCGGTTAGCCATGGAAAGTGTGAGATAAAGGTTGTTTGAGCATAAGAACTTGATTGAAACATCCATGACTAAAGTTTGCACTAGTTACTAGTGAAGCAAGGGTGCAAATAATTTTATATCTGTCTTTTCATTTGTCTTCTTTAACTTGTTATCCAATGAGAGTTTATCTTGTCTTTAAACTTCAGTAAAGTATTAAACATTATGATGCTAGCCATAAGAGCAAAAGCATGTTAAAAATAGTGTGATTCAATTGTCCAACATACAATGGTTATTTGCTTTCAAAGTGTAAGGGGTGATTGCTAGAGCTTCTACTTATGCTGCCCTTATGTGTATGAGTTTTAATTCATTAATCTTACATTGCAATTGAATATGATGATGATACAATGCTCGTATTTATTTATCAACCATAAGTCCATTGATGCATGTAATGATCTATGTCCTTACTTACTTGAGGACAAGTAAGGGTTTAAGCTTGGGGGAGTTGATACGTGCATTTTATATCATCATCTATACCACTTATACCACCATAATAGGGGACTTTCCTACAAAGTTCCTATTTTTAGTATTTAATTTTTGGGAGGCAGAAAACCTCCTTTTTCGTGTTTTTATTGTTTCAGGAGCTACGAAGGCCCAATTAATAAAATAAAAATTGCACAGCTGGTTTTTATTCGGGAGAACACCAGAGGGAAGAAGAAGCAAGCGAGGAAGGCCACGAGGCCCAAAATGGGTGGGCCCACGCGGCCAGATTCCCTGACCGCGTGGGACCCACCAAATGGAGCCTCGGGCACTTCCTCGCCTGGGGCTTTTTAACGAGGTCTCCGTCTCGCCCGAAAAGTAACGCCCTAATTTTTCCAAGTCCATCCGAGTCCGCGGCGGCGGCGAAACTCCTGATTCCCTCCGAGGGGGATCAGATCCTGCTGCTCCAGAGCTCCGGAGAAAGGGGAAATCGCCGTCATCATCATCACCTCTCCTCCTTGGCGTGGGAGGAGGCCTCTACACCATCACCAGCACCAAGACCAGCACCATCTCCATCATCATCTCCGTGATCCACTCCGTTCCCCTCGTAGTTTGAGAGTTGCTATACCCTAGATACTTGTCTCGTGCTCCTATTCATGTTTGTGATTGAGTACTTGTCATTATTTGTTGGTGGAGTTATACTTTCAGATTGTGTTGTACCATTTATGCCACTGATCATCACCATGTTTGCATGTTGTGAGTAGTTCCCGTATGTTCCTGAGGGCATAGGATGAATTGGCAATGATTTATATATGACATGTGGTTGTATTTTGTCTAGTGTTTATCTTTTTGTGTGATTCTATGATGGTGTTGTGCGAACGTCGACTGCACAACACTTCACCTATATGGGCTCATAGGAGAACACCAGTTTAATGGCGTGAGGGAGACTTGGGAGGACACGAAAGCCTGAGACCGAATCATTAAGTTACTTTACGGGGTATTAGTATCGGGGACCGAGAGCGTAATGCTATGGTCGGATTTTATATCTTAATAATTCTTGTGCTGTCATTTAATTGGCCACATGATCCATCATAAGGGGTTTAGTCTATTTATTTAGCTGTACCTAATAATAGCTCCGTCCGAAGAAGATTAAAACTAGACAAGATATTCAACGTGTTGTTTAATAAATCTATATGCCTAGCAATATCCATGCTGCCCTCGGGAACGTTTTCCACATATAAGTTACACATCACTTGAGCTTGTCTTCTTACACATAGAGGATTGGGCTTTCTCTCTCTTTGAGAGCTTTTACTTGTTACCATTTACCTGCTGCATTGTTACTGTCTTGCAATTATACAATCAAAAATACCAAAAACACTTGCATCTTTTATTGTCTATTTATCATTTCTAATAACAATACCTTCAGCTCCTCGTGGGTTCGACAACCTTTTCTATTCGAAAGGTACTACAATTGATCTCCTGCACTTGGGAGTCATCAGCGGGCACCCACAACCGTCCGCCCGTAGTAAATTTCGTAACTCTGGCAGGTACTTACTCCATCCGCCAGCGGTAGTTTTCCCCACCTCCTCGCAAATTCCTGCTACTACCGCTGGCGGGCAGAGTGGGCGTCCGCCAGCGGTACGTGCAAAACCAGTGGCGGGCTGGTGGCTATAAGCACATTCCTACTAGTGGAGGCTCAATAGGTTACGTAGGCCAAGGCCCGCCCATATGAGCGACAGTGGTAGTGCTTGTGTTGTTCAGATTAGTGGCACCATGGACTGACCCTATCGATGTTTGGAGGGGTGTTTCATTTAATCATGTTTCATCATAACAAGTCCAAACAACAGATGTTCCGTCCAACACAACAGTCACAATATCATAACAATATATCATCAAACGACAAGACATTAGCAACACAATATTTCAAGAAATAGTAGCTTGTATTGACCGGGTGACTAAGGCGCCATCACAGATCAATACAAGAATTCAAGCATCAAACAGATCGCATTGACCGGGCGACTATGGCGCCACCATGTATCAATGTCCAAAAAGCGTCAATCGGATGACTGTGGTGGAGCTACCTCCAACCAGCGCCATCTCGTTTGACTACAAAAGAAAACGTCAACCAGATGATTGTGGCGGAGCTACCTCCGACCAGCGCCATCTCGTTTTACTACAAAAGAAAACGTCAACCGGATGACTGTGGCGGAGCTACCTCCGACCAGCGCCATCTCGTTTGACTACAAAAGAAAATGTCAACCGGATGACTGTGGCGGAGCTACCTCCGACCAGCGCCATCTCGTTTGACTGGTACCCCTAGACACACACCCCAACTCTACGCAAAATTAAAAGTCAAAGTCATGATATCTCATGACGCACAGTTCATGAATAACAAGCAAACATCTGCACATACATGGCATGACAATATGTAATCAAATAAGCAAACAACATTGCAAGACTGGTCATAGCAAGTGGTCAGCTTGCCTTCGGAGAAGGATTCCAAAGGTTTGGAAAGTTTCGGATTCGCCGCGGGTCGGAATCCCGAAGAACGCCTAAACCACGAAACGACAAACGGTGTATTAAATAAAAGCTATGAAACTAAATAGCTCCAAAGATAACAAAACTAGTACCACTGGCTTGATCTCGACGAGATATGAATTTAGGAATTTGAATCACCTCAATCGGACCTACGGTTCTAAAGATATGGATGTGCGACGGATAGCTATCTGCTGCTCACCCGAAAAAAAACAGAACGGCGGAAAAAAAACTGCACGGGCCGCTCTGGCCGTGCGGCTGGGCCGCGTATGGGCCAAAACGGCCTGCTACTACACAGCGCTGCGTGCTGGGCTGGGCCGGTTGCTCTGCTAGGTCGCTTCTTCTTCCTCTGACGCCGGCACGGGAGAGCACGGCGGTCGCCGGCGTCGGCTGCTGGAGGGCCGGGGCAAGGGCCACAGCGGGGACGGGGTGGCGGCGGTGGGCCTCGGTCAGGAGGAGCTGGGGCGGCGGGGGTGCTCCCCTCGCGTCGCGCGTGAGCTCGACGGCTCGGCCGCACGGGCGGCTCGGGGAGAGGTTGTCGACGGCGTCTGGCAGCCCGGCGAGGAAAACCGAGGACGGCGGCGTGGCCGTGGGGCAGCGCCGCGCCCGGGGAGGGTCCTGGGTGGCTGCGGGAGGCTGGGGTCAAGTCGCCCTCGAGCTCGCCCAGCTCGCCCAGCACGGCCATGGCGGCAGCTCGCTGATCTCTCTCCTCCGTTGGTTCTGGGATGGACCGAGGGTGGGGATGGGTGTGTAGGGACAAGGGGAGGCTACCCTGCTAGTTTGGACGAGCAGCGGCGCTGCGGTGAGCTTGCTCGGTTCATAGACCGACGGTGTCCACCTCGGTGGTTTTCCACCGAGAGCAGCCCTGCCCTTGAGCAAACCAGAGAGAGCCAGGGGAAGGGAGGGAGTGCGTGGTTGTGGCTCCGGTTTGCCCGGGGCTGCTTGGGGTGGCTTTACACAGAGGGATGGTTGCCTCCAGATATTTCTACTCCACCCGGGAGGATAAGAACGAGGAGGGGGGGTGAGGCTGCTGTGCTGGACGCATAGTGTCGCACGAGGCTGCACTGTGACGGCGGTTAGGCTAAACAGGTTTAAGCTAAGCGAGTTTAGGTCATGCCAAAGCGTGCATCTAGAGCGTGACGCGAGCGGCATCGTCGCGTTCCCGGTGACTCGGGGCGCCAAACGGACAACGGTTTCCACCACTGGGTTCGTAACGACAAGAAAACCCATTAAAACAAGAATCACTCACGGATTCCAAACTTTGTAAAGTAAGATTTTCAGAAAACCAAAGGCACCGAAGGTGCTCGATGAAATGACAGGGGCCTTGCACATCTCAGAAAAATCCCCAAAATTTTCCACTGAGTATTTGTGGCATAAGGAGGGTGTCTATGGAGTTTGAGCCCAAATGGGTACTGGTAAATTGGGTTTCGACAAGATGTCTGTGAGGACCCCGGATTAACTATCCGAGATACCCGTTATGTTTCCTGCAACAATCCCATGATCAGTCTGTTGTTGCACATAACTCGAATTGGCATCACAGAACACCCATAAATACCGAATAAATATACTTACTTGATTGAAGTCATAACTTCAACAGGTACTTGCAGCGGAAATCACCGAACAGCGTGGAGCCCAAGTCATTTGCCTTAACCCTACAGGCAGCTGACTGGGAAGCGCCCTAGTTCGCATTGACGTCATTAACCACTTCTTCTCCGAACTGCTCCTCTTCAGAATCTGGCTAAGACAATAGCCAGGGACGAAACCAATATGAGTACATTTGAATGTACTCGCAAACTACCCCCGGAATGAGCATGCACTACTCTTTGTATTGTTTAAATACATTTGTTTAATAACACTTTGTTTTGAAATCTCTACATCTTTATTGAAAAAGGAAAGAAGGCTTTTAGAACTTTTCCCATAAACCTGTCTTTGTAAGAAGTCTCCTTTAAAACTTTTTCCCGAAAATATATCTTTGTTTTAAAAAGGTAAGAAGTTTCTTTTGAAACATCTTCACGGAAAATCACCATTTTGTTTATTTCTCCAAAACTCCTCCGTTTCTGACCAAAACCATTCCTGGTCAAATCATTTTTCCAACAACCTTATACCAACCCTTTGGTATAGTTGCATAAAACATTTTTCCACTTTCAAGACACAAAACTTTGCACTTCTCGACCATAGCCCCTCAGGGTCCTCCTCTTTTCCAGCAACCTCATACCAGCCCTTCTGGATAGTTGCATATATAGAACATCTCCATTTTTCCTTTTTAAATCTCAAAACTTTTCCAAAACTTGCACATGGTCAGAGGACAGCCTCCCAACCGTCCATGACCGAGGACTCGGCTATTCGAATAGTTTTACACTCTGCAGAGGTGGTGCACTTTCACCACACCAAACTGTCATTCCGCCGTGATCAGCCACGGTCCTCATACGACAGTATGTGGTGGTTCGGATAACATGATCAAAGCTTTTCACTATGTCGACCCTAGTATAGAGCCTCCTCTTCAGTGGGACTGAATCTCCCCGGCACCCAGTGGAGATGGCCATCGTATCGATCCGGTCTCTCCAAGCAACACTGCGCCAAGCCAGGAGGCCCACTGTTTGCAACCAGCATCGAACCAGACTTAAACTGGATCCCGCATTTAGATAACTTGGTTCAGAGAACCTTGTTCTCCTAAGCATTTTGAGGCGCTCCATACTAAAATAAACAAGTTTCCGGCTAAGCCCTACCCATCTCAGGTAGTGTGGTTGCACGGGTTAATTGGTCGTCATAGTACAAAGATGTCATGTCCATTTTTCATAAACATCACCATTCACCATTTCTCCACTTCAACACCGATATCACGGCATTCAACATTTATCCAAGTACTTCCAAAGGAGTTTTGAGTAAACCATATTTTTCCCATCCTATAGTTTGAAAAAGAATTTCCATCTAATAACTCCATATAGGGTGTCAAAATAATATGCTTGTATTTTGGAAAAAAGGGTTTTCAAAACTCATAGCTTTAGTGGCAAACACCACATAAAGAACATATGCTCTTTATAAGTAAAACATGTGAACCAAAATAGATGTATATAGATGCAAGCTCAGAGAATAGCTTGCCTGATTTCAGTATGATGTTCCCGGGGCTTCTTCTCACTGATCAAAGAAATAAACTCTCATCCTTCTCCGATAAATCCTTTCCAAATACCACCCCGGTAGCGTTTATCTCTAGCGTCGCAACATGAAAATAAAACAACACGCAATAAGCAAACCAAACCACAAGTGGTATACAAACAAGGAACAAACCACAAACATAGTACTAATTTAATCAAGCAACAAACTAAGATATATATTTACAAGGGCATTATACTAATCGGGAGTATAACACCACGCACAAGCCAAAACAAGAGGGCATAAGACATCCTAAATTAGAGGTAATTAACAACCATTTTTCCTAATCAGGAAATACTTCAGACAAAAGTTAAGCCACCAATTAATCTTTGTAATTCAAAATATCTCACCAAGCCAAGGTGGATACACTAACAAGATATTTAAGCTAGTACTCAACTCAAACTCCATCAAGTTCATCAAGCCATGCAAACATATTACTCATACCAATATGTCTAACAAATACCACTAACAGTACTAACATATTAATCACAAACAACATCCTCACATCAAAAATAAATAAGCATAGCAACTCCTAATTACTAGGTAAAAAGTTATATAGGGAATAAAACCCTAATAAACACATGACTCACAATTAGCTCTTCTAACACGCTAGCAAGATTAAGAAAACACATCACAACAGGGGATTACCACCCTACACATGCTAGGAAACACATTTATAACAATAAAGTTATAACACAACAATTAATAAAGTCCTACTAAAAATAGGCAGAAAATGCCTAAACCTTATAATTAGCACCCCAGTCAATCAATGACTCCTTAATTCAAACCAATTTAGGGATATGTTCTCCTACACATATAGAAGACAATCCAATTGGATTTACTCCAAAATTCATTTCACACAAATCTACAAAAATCACCAAAGAGCCACTGATGTGTTTTTAAGAATGAATAGAACTTTTGTTTTACGTTTCATTTGCAAGCAAGGCCAACAAATCTGGAAAGGTAGCATCTCAACCTATCCAGAGAATTTTAGTTTGCAATTTTTGGATCTATAAAACTCTAGATATTTAATTTTTTAATGCAAAACATACTTTTTATAGGATTAAATCTAGAAGGCTCACAAATTAACATTTTTGCAAGCAGCTAGTGCTGCATGTTTAAGAAAACACACAGGAACACTACAAAATTTGAATCACTCAAATTGCTAGCACACATCACCCACAAATGAATTAAACCTCTACTGTAATTTAAACAGGAAAACAAAACAGATATTAGATCCACTAAAAAAAGAATGGGCCAGATCTGGCCGGGCGACGCAGAAGGTGGCCCAGCTGCGGCCCACGCGCGCGAGCGAAGCGGTACGGGGCCGTCTTCGTCTTCCTCGACACGCAGGGACGGTGAGGCAGCAGGGAGCACGGCGAGGATGGCGACGGCGCTCCGGTGATCCTAAAAATAAACGACGATGTCCATAAGCTAGAGCAGAATAAGGGGACCACGGGGGTGCAGAAATGGCGGAGAGAGATGGTCTGAGCTGCTCGCGAGTTTGCTCGAAAGGTGGCGGCCGGAGCAGAAGGAGATGGAGACGGCACGCTCGATTCGATGCTTCCCGCGTCGATTCCTTGGACGAGGATGGAGAGGACGTCGAGGCAATTCTTCTGGTGGTCTTCGATCTGCTCCAGGCGGTCTCCATCGACGGCGGCGCTCGACGGCGAGCTCGGCTAGGGTTCGGTCGAGGCAGAGGAAACGAGAGGGAAAGAGGGAGCTGGCGGTGAGTGAGTGAGGGAGGGCAGAGCGTCGTGGGGGGGGCCTCCTTATCCTTCTTCGCGCGGCAGAGGAACGAGAGGGGGGGTCCGGGCGGCGAGCGCGGAGCGGCGAACGACAAGGCGATGCGCAGCACTGCTGCTACAGGAGGAGGATGATGGTTTGGCAGAAAACCCCCTGGAGTTCTTTTTCCAATCACAACCCAGTCCTTTTCTGTTTCTTTTATTTTCCTTTTAAAACCAGTAGTGTTTTAGGGAATTATTTGGGGTACTAAAACATTTTATAAAATTTTGAAAATATCTGGGTAGGCTCGCCTTGTCAAGTAGAGCCTCCACAAAAATTGGTTTTTCAAAATAAAATGTTTTGAACATAATTTGTTCATAGAGTTTAAATATGTTATTTTTGGATAAAACCAATTTGACAAATTGAAATATTTTTGTAATTGGGGATTAGATATTTTGAGGAGAGAGTAACATGATAATGAGATGGTTATCATCTCATTCCTGGATTTTATAAGATAAAATAATTGTTATAACAAACTACAGAATTAGGTAGAGAGGGAATTTAAATAAGATCATTTCTTTTAATCAAGAATTTTAATTTGAGGGTGTGAGGAAACATAAAGGTCTTGTTTTATTTTCAAGTCACACTCCACATTTGTGATCAATGGGTTTTCAACTTAACACTCAAGTACATTGGTGTAATTATTCACCCAAGCAAACAATGAAACAAGAATTAACAATCAATACAACCATATGTCCAACAAGCAAACAATCACAACAAGATCAACATCACAACCATGACCACACAAATCAAACCACAAGATTCAATCATACCACCATTTCCACAATGCTATCTTGTAGAAATGGTCATACTTAATTATGACAAGAGGATGTTTAGGAATTATCTCCACTCATAACTTAATAGTTTTCAAAAAGATTTGAGAAAGGAAATATGTGGGGTAATATTTTCCCACTAGTGTTCTTTTTAAAATGTAATGATAACCAAAGCTTATAAAATGGGAGTTGCATACAAATGCAAAATATCAAGTTTAAAAGATACATAGGAGATAGCATATAGATCTCCACATTTTTGGGAACACATAGTTCTGGAAATACTTTTACTTTCTCAAATAATGGGTATTAGTTTTGGGTGTTGCTAAACCAAGTATCATTGAAATGGAGTTGGCCAAAATAAGAATGGAGAAGATACATGGAATATTTTTCTTGTCATGACATGATCCCCAAAGTTAATAATATTTTCATCTTGTTGAGTTCTTAGGTTTAATATTTACTAGTCAAACAACTTAAACAACAGGTCACACAAGGTTCAACACAGCAACGGGAAGGAAAACACAATCATTAGTGAAACATTTCAAAAAGTTTTGTTGGTTCTGAATTTTGGGTCTTGTGAAACTAAGTTTTTCTTAGTTCCAAAATTTGGGATGTTACAGCTCTTCCCCCCTTAAAAATAAATCTCGTCCTCGAGATTTGCCCGGTGGTAACAGGGGAGTACGAGGGCACGGGTTTTGGGCTAACTATACTTCTGAGGTCGTTGCTTCTTCAGTGAGGTCGCCATGTGAGATCTTGACAAATTGATGTTGCGAGGCTTTCTTTGTCGACGATCTTCTGTGCTGAGTCCAGATCCTTGATAATGGGGTTGATTTGACGATCGACACTGATGGATAGTCTTGGCTGGTTGTTTCCAGATACTACAAGGCTAAGGCGCAAGGAGCTAATTATTAACACCTTCTGGTATACGTATTGCAGGTCTTCCTGCCTTAAAAAGGGGTTTTGAAGGGTCATCCTGAAGGTTGCGGCTGGAGTTGACTTGGAGGCATTGTTCTTCTTGGGTGGCTTGACGATCTTCGTCTTGGGTGTCGCGCCTTGGTGCTTGGGGTTGGTGCAGATATCACTTCCAGATATTTTCTCCTTACGAGGGTCACAGATAGGGACGCGTTGTTCTCAGAACGCGTCAAGTCTGCGTACTTGATTCTCTCTGGGTTCTAGTTAGTAGAGGGATGTTATAATCCTCTAAGTGCGTCTGAACGTGCTTGGTGGTTGATGCCATCAACAACAGGTGCTTCCGTCGTTTGATTCTTCTAGGTGTCTTCCGGTAGATCTTCTTCACGATTTTCTACCTTCGGCTTGGCGGGAAAAAGGCTGGTCCTGAAAGGCTTCTTTAGTTCTGGGTCTTCACAAAGCTTCGCAGGGGTCTTCACAAGTAAGTTAGAGTGCACCAGAATAGTTAGGGTTTCCGAAAAAACTTTCTGGTTGAGGGGCTTAAGTTAGTTTTCAAGGGAGTTGGGTGCTATACTCTGAACATCAAACTTATTATACCTAAGATCCAGAACAACAAACTTTACATAGGCCTATAATTCCCGAGTCTTCGAAATACCATTCCAATACCTCTGGCAAGGCCACTACTATCAACTAGTTAATTGAATCATGGCTTTTGCCCAAGCTAAAGTTATTAATCCACCATCATCTTCCTCGGGCATAACTCTTTATCATAATATAGTTCAATCTATCGGATATCCATGAAACCTTTCAGGCATAGTCTTCCCATCACATTCTATCACCGAAATCGTAGTGGTTCACCAATTATTTCTTGACTGATTAATTCCTTAGATAGGCATATCTCAAACTATCTGACTCCTTCAGGTTGCCATTTTCCCACGATCATATCATCAAAGCTAAATAAAGCATCCAACAATCATGTGATCATACCATCAAGAATTTGACCCACTTTCTAACCAAATTCAGATTTCATCTTGACACTTTCGGGCCTTGATCTCTTAATCAAGGATAAACGATCTTTCTAAGAATAATCCAAATGTGACAAGCTCTGAAAACAACTGTCACCTAGAATGTCTTACTACTAGACCAAGTCATATTGATTCCTAGAATCCGATAAACATTCACTCACCCTCCACCAATTATTTCTGGCATACAACGATCTATTCATTTGCTAACTCCTCTTTGACCACTTCCTATAATTCCATAAGAATTTAATACAAAGGTCACTTGCGCTAAGAATCACCCTAAACATTCCAACACCGGAGTATTCTTCTTAATTTACTTGCTTCTATCCAATCCAAACATCATTTATCAGCAAGTGCTTCCTAAAAATCTAATAGCTTTCACCTTTATTTCTAAATCTTAAATCAAGGGTCACGTCTTCTATCTCCAGATAACCACCAATGGTTGGGGACCACAACTGGTTAGCCCCTGAGTATTAATTAAATATATCATCGGTCCAAACCCAATTGATTTATCGATCCACTCCAAGCTTTCACTTTTATTCTAAACCCCAAAATTTGATATTACCAATCTTATCCACCAAAGTTTGATCTCATCAACTAGATTCTTAAGGGATCCTTTTGACTAATAATCTTATAGTCCAACACTCTTATATCCTCCTAAAGTCTCCTTTGTACCAACTAGTTTTGAGTCGTCCTACGGCACTTATTCCCTTGGTCTAGAAAAAGCAGTTAGTATCTTTGCAAAATTTGGTTAGATGAGAGATTTAAAGTTAGATAAATTATGTTAGTTTTTCATTTTTTTGTTAGTCCGACGGGATACGACCAGTGTCATCTACCGTCGGGTCTTGAATCTTCATCTTTCTCGATGGCTTGATGTGGTTGTACAAAACGACGAATGGAGACCGCTATCAGTCTTGCAGAAGGTCGCAGAGTCTTGGGGTAGCGAGTATTCCATACCTTGCTCCTCTTACTAAGAGAAAATTTTCTGAAGGATTTTCCAAGTCAGACTCTTGAAAGGATACAAAAAGTACATCTATGGCCAACAAGGCAAAAGGTTTTTTTGCAAACAGTCAAAATTAAAGCAACAGACAACAGTGTGGTTACTTTGGGTTCCCGACAAGGCGTGTTTTGTGAAACACACAAGGAAACAACACACATAAATGCAACATACAAGCAAAGATTAATCAAGGCTCTTTTAGCACCAACAGACGTTCAATACCGTGGAGGATGGGGTTTGCTCAAGTAAACGAGCTTATCCTATCGAGCCTATGGGTCTGGTTTGGATATCGTCAAGTATGTAAGTTTGAATGGAGGTAAGACAACAGATGGAAACTTTGACAAACCTTCAGACAAGAGGTGAGGTTTCTGAATAATTCGAGAAGGTGAAAAGAGTGGAAGCCACACTTAGGCTTCCTTAGATACAAATATGTTTTTGGAAACAGTATATTTTTAACAAAATATTTCTTTCCTAACTAACGTCCATGCTAACTATGGTCTGTTACAGTCAACCTGGCTCTGATACCAAGTCTGTGAGGACCCCGGATTAACTATCCGAGATACCCGTTATGTTTCCTGCAACAATCCCATGATCAGTCTGTTGTTGCACATAACTCGAATTGGCATCACAGAACAACCATAAATACCGAATAAATATACTTACTTGATTGAAGTCATAACTTCAACAGGTACTTGCAGCAGAAATCACCAAACAGCGTGGAGCCCAAGTCATTTGCCTTAACCCTACAGGCAGCTGACTGGGAAGCGCCCTAGTTCGCATTGACGTCATTAACCACTTCTTCTCCGAACTGCTCCTCTTCAGAATCTAGCTAAGACAATAGCCAGGGACGAAACCAATATGAGTACATTTGAATGTACTCGCAAACTACCCCCGGAATGAGCATGCACTGCTCTTTGTATTGTTTAAATACTTTTATTTAATAACACTTTGTTTTGAAATCTCTACATCTTTATTGAAAAAGGAAAGAAGGCTTTTAGAACTTTTCCCATAAACCTGTCTTTGTAAGAAGTCTCCTTTAAAACTTTTTCCCGAAAATATATCTTTGTTTTAAAAAGGTAAGAAGTTTCTTTTGAAACATCTTCCCGGAAAATCACCATTTTGTTTATTTCTCCAAAACTCCTCCGTTTCCGACCAAAACCATTCCTGGTCAAATCATTTTTCCAACAACCTTATACCAACCCTTTGGTATAGTTGCATAAAACATTTTTCCACTTTCAAGACACAAAACTTTGCACTTCTCGACCATAGCCCCTCAGGGTCCTCCTCTTTTCCAGCAACCTCATACCAACCCTTCTGGATAGTTGCATATATAGAACATCTCCATTTTTCCTTTTTAAATCTCAAAACTTTTCCAAAACTTGCACATGGTCAGAGGACAGCCTCCCAACCGTCCATGACCGAGGACTCGGCTATTCGAATAGTTTTACACTCTGCAGAGGTGGTGCACTTTCACCACACCAAACTGTCATTCCGCCATGATCAGCCACGGTCCTCATACGACAGTATGTGGTGGTTCGGATAACATGATCAAAGCTTTTCACTATGTCGACCCTAGTATAGAGCCTCCTCTTCAGTGGGACTGAATCTCCCCGGCACCCAGTGGAGATGGCCATCGTATCGATCCGGTCTCTCCAAGCAACACTGCGCCAAGCCAGGAGGCCCACTGTTTGCAACCAGCAGCGAACCAGACTTAAACTGGATCCCGCATTTAGACAACTTGGTTCAGAGAACCTCGTTCTCCTAAGCATTTTGAGGCGCTCCATACTAAAATAAACAAGTTTCCGGCTAAGCCCTACCCATCTCAGGTAGTGTGGTTGCACGGGTTAATTGGTCGTCATAGTACAAAGACGTCATGTGCATTTTTCATAAACATCACCATTCACCATTTCTCCACTTCAACACCGATATCACGGCATTCCACATTTATCCAAGTACTTCCAAAGGAGTTTTGAGTAAACCATATTTTTCCCATCCTATAGTTTGAAAAAGAATTTCCATCTAATAACTCCATATAGGGTGTCAAAATAATATGCTTGTATTTTGGAAAAAAGGGTTTTCAAAACTCATAGCTTTAGTGGCAAACACCACATAAATAACATATGCTCTTTATAAGTAAAACATGTGAACCAAAATAGATGTATATAGATGCAAGCTCAGAGAATAGCTTGCCTGATTTCAGTATGATGTTCCCGGGGCTTCTTCTCACTGATCAAAGAAATAAACTCTCATCCTTCTCCGATAAATCCTTTCCAAATACCACCCCGGTAGCGTTTATCTCTAGCGTCGCAACATGAAAATAAAACAACACGCAATAAGCAAACCAAACCACAAGTGGTATACAAACAAGGAACAAACCACAAACATAGTACTAATTTAATCAAGCAACAAACTAAGATCTATATTTACAAGGGCATTATACTAATCGGGAGTATAACACCACGCACATGCCAAAACAAGAGGGCATAAGACATCCTCAATTAGAGGTAATTAACAACCATTTTTCCTAATCAGGAAATACTTCAGACAAAAGTTAAACCACCAATTAATCTTTGTAATTCAAAATATCTCACCAAGCCAAGGTGGATACACTAACAAGATATTTAAGCTAGTACTCAACTCAAAGTCCATCAAGTTCATCAAGCCATGCAAACATATTACTCATACCAATATGTCTAACAAATACCACTAACAGTACTAACATATTAATCACACACAACATCCTCACATCAAAAATAAATAAGTATAGCAACTCCTAATTACTAGGTAAAAAGTTATATAGGGAATAAAACCCTAATAAACACATGAGTCACAATTAGCTCTTCTAACACGCTAGCAAGATTAAGAAAACACATCACAACAGGGGATTACCACCCTACACATGCTAGGAAACACATTTATAACAATAAAGTTATAACACAACAATTAATAAAGTCCTACTAAAAATAGGCAGAAAATGCCTAAACTTTATAATTAGCACCACAGTCAATCAATGACTCCTAAATTCAAACCAATTTAGGGATATGTTCTCCTACACATATAGAAGGCAATCCAATTGGATTTACTCCAAAATTCATCTCACACAAATCTACAAAAATCACCAAATAGCCACTGATGTGTTTTTAAGAATGAATAGAACTTTTGTTTTAGGTTTCATTTGCAAGCAAGGCCAACATATCTGGAAAGGTAGCACCTCAACCTATCCAGAGAATTTTAGTTTGCAATTTTTGGATCTATAAAACTCTAGATATTTAATTTTTAATGCAAAACATACTTTTTATAGGATTAAATCTAGAAGGCTCACAAATTAATATTTTTGCAAGCAGCTAGTGCTGCATGTTTAAGAAAACACACAGGAACACTACAAAATTTGAATCACTCAAATTGCTAGCACACATCACCCACAAATGAATTAAATCTCTACTGTAATTTAAACAGGAAAACAAAACAGATATTAGATCCACTAAAAAAAAAGAATGGGCCAGATCTGGCCGGGCGACGTAGAAGGTGGCCCAGCTGCGGCCCACGCGCGCGAGCGAAGCGGTACGGGGCCGTCTTCGTCTTCCTCGACACGCAGGGACGGCGAGGCAGCAGGGAGCACGGCGAGGATGGCGAATAAGGGGACCACGGGGGTGCAGAAATGGCGGAGAGAGGTGGTCAGAGCTGCTCGCGAGTTTGCTCGAAAGGTGGCGGCCGGAGCAGAAGGAGATGGAGACGGCACGCTCGATTCGAGGCTTCCCGCGTTTATTCCTTGGACGAGGATGGAGAGGACGTCGAGGCGATTCTTCTGGTGGTCTTCAATCTGCTCCAGGCGGTCTCCATCGACGGCGGCGCTCGACGGCGAGCTCGGCTAGTATTCGGTCGAGGCAGAGGAAACGAGAGGGAAAGAGGGAGCTGGCGGTGAGTGAGTGAGGGAGGGCAGAGCGTCGTGGGGGGGGGGGGCTCCTTATCCTTCTTTGCGCGGCAGAGGAACGAGAGGGGGGGTCCGGGCGGCGAGCGCGGAGCGGCGAACGACACGGCGAAAACCCCCTGGAGTTCTTTTTCCAATCACAACCCAGTCCTTTTCTGTTTCTTTTATTTTCCTTTTAAAACCAGTAGTGTTTTAGGGAATTATTTGGGGTACTAAAACATTTTATAAAAATTTGAAAATATTTGGGTAGGCTCCGCTTGTCAATTAGAGCCTCCACAAAAATTGGTTTTTCAAAATAAAATGTTTTGAACATAATTTGTTCATAGAGTTTAAATATGTTATTTTTGGATAAAACCAATTTGACAAATTGAAATATTTTTGTAATTGGGGATTAGATATTTTGAGGAGAGAGTAACATGATAATGAGATGGTTATCATCTCATTCCTGGATTTTATAAGATAAAATAATTGTTATAACAAACTACAGAATTAGGTAGAGAGGGAATTTAAATAAGATCATTTCTTTTAATCAAGAATTTTAATTTGAGGGTGTGAGGAAACATAAAGGTCTTGTTTTATTTTAAAGTCACACTCCACATTTGTGATCAATGGGTTTTCAACTTAACACTCAAGTACATTGGTGTAATTATTCACCCAAGCAAACAATAAAACAAGGATTAACAATCAATACAACCATATGTCCAACAAGAAAACAATCACAACAAGATCAACATCACAACCATGACCACACAAATCAAACCACAAGATTCAATCATACCACCATTTCCACAATGCTATCTTGTAGAAATGGTCATACTTAATTATGACAAGAGGATGTTTAGGAATTATCTCCACTCATAACTTAATAGTTTTCAAAAAGATTTGAGAAAGGAAATATGTGGGGTAATATTTTCCCACTAGTGTTCTTTTTAAAATGTAATGATAACCAAAGCTTATAAAATGGGAGTTGCATACAAATGCAAAATATCAAGTTTAAAAGATAGATAGGAGATAGCATATAGATCTCCACATTTTTGGGAACACATAGTTCTGGAAATACTTTTACTTTCTCAAATAATGGGTATTAGTTTTGGGTGTTGCTAAACCAAGTATCATTGAAATGGAGTTGGCCAAAATAAGAATGGAGAAGATACATGGAATATTTTTCTTGTCATGACATGATCCCCAAAGTTAATAATATTTTCATCTTGGTTGAGTTCTTAGGTTTAATATTTACTAGTCAAACAACTTAAACAACAGGTCACACAAGGTTCAACACAGCAACGGGAAGGAAAACAAAATCATCAGTGAAACATTTCAAAAAGTTTTTGTTGGTTCTGAATTTTGGGTCTTGTGAAACTAAGTTTTTCTTAGTTCCAAAATTTGGGATGTTACAATGTCCAAAAATGGACACAATGGCATGGTCATGGCAAAGTAATTTTTCACACTTCACCTTGGGGTGATTTTCTGGATATGTGTGTCTATGGACCATGTGGTCAATGTGACCAACTCTCATGGTCATAGGATTTGTCTAGGTATAGGTTTGCTTGAAGATCTCAAAAGGGCACCATTTCGGGCTTACAAAGGAAGTGGTAGATAGGTTGACCAAATAATTTTGGTCCCAAAAGGAGAAGTGTTGGGAATGAAAAATTATTGCTCCCCTGAATTTATGAGAATTTTTGGAGAGGCATAGCTTGACTTGAACATCTTTGGATCAGAAATGGCATTTTGGAAAATAATGCCCAACTTGGAAATATTGCATTGAAGTATGCAATATTTTTGCATGGATTGTCTTTATATGAATATGGGAGTCCTCTGGTATTTTTAGTGGAATTTTTCCAGCTATGGAAATAGGCTTCCCTTTGGTAGGTGGAGAAAAGGGTTTAAAAGGTTCGATAATTAGGGCTAGGCTTTTTGAGAGAAAACCTAAGCATCAAACTTTTCACGGGTGATGGAGTGGTTCGTGGAACACTGGGAAATTCTTGAGAGAGCAATTCCCAAGTCAAATCATCCTCAAAATATTGGAAGAAATATTTAGGATAAGAGGAAAAAGTTTTTCAGGTGTCGGAAAACACCACTAAAATTAGTATGAATTTTTGGGGTGTTACAGACCTTCCCCCCTTAAAAGGAATCTCGTCCGTGAGATTAAGGAGGTTATACAAGATAGTTCTTGAATGATCCATTTATACCCCAAATAAAAAAATCTACAAAATACTAGAATTTTGACACCCAAAGAGATCCACACTCAACAAGATTTCTATTGAAATCAGATATTTTTAAAAGTATGATATTTCTACCCTACTCCAAGCATTCAAAGATGTCAGGGCAGGGGCTCACGCAATCAATCAACCTAGGATCTACTAGCATGTTTATGAATTAAAGTTTATGGTTTTTGCTCAACCAGACACAAACATGGCAGGATCAAACAAAGTCTACAGCCAAACTATCAATCAACAACCAAGGATTTTACTTGGGTAAAGAATTACCCAAAATTTTATTAAAAAATTATTGAGGGATATCCTAATCATATCCCTTGCCTAGGGTTTTGTTTTAGAAAAGCTGCATAAACATTTTCATGTTTATACAGGTTTTGGAATAACCAAAGGGTTTATTTTTAAAAGATAATATCTGTGCCACCAATAATTTGGCTCACAGACACTGTGGGATGGGGTTATCCCCAAAATCATTTTGCAAATATTTTCCCTGCAAAACACTGGAGAGACGAGGGGCTGATTTTTTGAGAAAGGGATAGTGTCGTGTCTCGTTGCACGGACACCGGGAGTATAGGATGCCCCCTTTTAGGTTCGGCACGGGGCGCGAAGGAGGCTGAGAATCGTCTTCTTGGGCGGAGTCTAGATCAAGCTCTCCTTTCCACGATCAAAGCATGCAACCAAAGGGACACAAGGAGCTACCCAGGTTCAGGCCGCCCGGAGGCTAAAAGCCCTACTCCTGCATGTCTGGATTGATGAGTTCTTCATAGTGTGGCTTACAATGGAACCTCCCGGACAGGGTACCCGGAAGGGTTTTGGCTCGAGGTAGAAGAAGGACAGATCCTGACCCGGAGGAGATCACCTTCCTCTCTACCTCCGCAGCCCTAGTCTAGTCTTGCTCTGGTTCTAGCTTGTGTTCGTCCTTGCTATATCTTCCCTTCCCCTCTCCCGTGCATTGGTCCTCCTTTTATAGGCTAAGGGGTTGCCATAGGGTCACGTGAGGGGCATGAGGGACCTTCGGGGTGAAGGACCCTCCTCATCTGGTTTAGGGGGAGACGTGGCCTCTCCTCAGCCTAGCGTCTCCTCTGGGTTAGGTGGGAGCGTCCGCCTTGGGGTGGACAGGAGCTGACACCACCACGGGGCGTGCTTCCCGCCCGCGCTGCCTTCGCCTTGCTTCCCAAGTCTTTCGTTGTGAGGTGGAGTGCTTATCCACAGGGACGTAGGAAGTACCCGAGAGGGAGCCTGGCCTCCTGCAGGGAACTCGGGCTCTCGGGTCCTTCATGGCCTTCTCGCTTGATTCGGGCTTGAGTCTTGGTCTTGTCCATCTTCATCTTGGGCCCACATGGGGTGGACCCACTTTGGCAGTACTAGGGGAACTCCATGTTCCACTGTTGCGACAGATAGAGGCACACCGTGGCTATCGGCCTACTCGCTGACATGTGGGACCGGGGTTCACCTGGCAGTCTCCTTCTTCCTTTCTCTCTTCATCTTCCTCGCTCTCTCTCGATCTGTAAACGGCGGTTTCTCAGTGCGCGGAGCACTCCACTGCGGCACTGCTGCGCATGCGGTCCGTCGGTGCGGCGGCCATCATGGCTTGGGGAATACGGCAAAGTCATGGCAAAGTAATTTTTCACACTTCACCTTGGTGTGATTTTCTGGATATGTGTGTCTATGGACCATGTGGTCAATGTAACCAAGTCTCGTGGTCATAGGATTTGTCTAGGTATAGGTTTGCTTGAAGATCTCAAAAGGGCACCATTTCGGGCTTACAAAGGAAGTGGTAGATAGGTTGACCAAATAATTTGGTCCCAAAAGGAGAAGTGTTGGGAATGAAAAATTATTCCTCCCCTGAATTTATGAGAATTTTTGGAGAGGCATAGCTTGACTCGAACATCTCTGGATCAGAAATGGCATTTTGGAAAATAATGCCCAACTTGGAAATATTGCATTGAAGTATACAATATTTTTGCATGGATTGTCTTTATATGAATATGGGAGTCCTCTGGTATTTTAGTGGAATTTTTCCAGCAATGGAAATAGGCTTCCCTTTGGTAGGTGGAGAAAAGGGTTTAAAAGGTTCGATAATTAGGGCTAGGCTTTTTGAGAGAAAACCTAAGCATCAAACTTTTCACGGGTGATGGAGTGGTTCGTGGAACACTGGGAAATTCTTGAGAGAGCAATTCCCAAGTCAAATCATCCTCAAAATATTGGAAGAAATATTTAGGATAAGAGGAAAAAGTTTTTCAGGTGTCGGAAAACACCACTAAAATTAGTATGAATTTTTGGGGTGTTACAGACCTTCCCCCCTTAAAAGGAATCTCGTCCGTGAGATTAAGGAGGTTATACAAGATAGTTCTTGAATGATCCATTTATACCCCAAATAAAAAAATCTACAAAATACTAGAATTTTGACACCCAAAGAGATCCACACTCAACAAGATTTCTATTGAAATCAGATATTTTTAAAAGTATGATATTTCTACCCTACTCCAAGCATTCAAAGATGTCAGGGCAGGGGCTCACACAATCAATCAACCTAGGATCTACTAGCATGTTTATGAATTAAAGTTTATGGTTTTTGCTCAACCAGACACAAACATGGCAGGATCAAACAAAGTCTACAGCCAAACTATCAATCAACAACCAAGGATTTTACTTGGGTAAAGAATTACCCAAAATTTTATTAAAAAATTATTGAGGGATATCCTAATCATATCCCTTGCCTAGGGTTTTGTTTTAGAAAAGCTGCATAAACATTTTCATGTTTATACAGGTTTTGGAATAACCAAAGGGTTTATTTTTAAAAGATAATATCTGTGCCACCAATAATTTGGCTCACAGACACTGTGGGATGGGGTTATCCCCAAAATCATTTTGCAAATATTTTCCCTGCAAAACACTGGAGAGACGAGGGGCTGATTTTTTGAGAAAGGGATAGTGTCGTGTCTCGTTGCACGGACACCGGGAGTATAGGATGCCCCCTTTTAGGTTCGGCACGGGGCGCGAAGGAGGCTGAGAATCGTCTTCTTGGGCGGAGTCTAGATCAAGCTCTCCTTTCCACGATCAAAGCATGCAACCAAAGGGACACAAGGAGCTACCCAGGTTCAGGCCGCCCGGAGGCTAAAAGCCCTACTCCTGCATGTCTGGATTGATGAGTTCTTCATAGTGTGGCTTACAATGGAACCTCCCGGACAGGGTACCCGGAAGGGTTTTGGCTCGAGGTAGAAGAAGGACAGATCCTAACCCGGAGGAGATCACCTTCCTCTCTACCTCCGCAGCCCTAGTCTAGTCTTGCTCTGGTTCTAGCTTGTGTTCGTCCTTGCTATATCTTCCCTTCCCCTCTCCCGTGCATTGGTCCTCCTTTTATAGGCTAAGGGGTTGCCATAGGGTCACGTGAGGGGCATGAGGGACCTTCGGGGTGAAGGACCCTCCTCATCTGGTTTAGGGGGAGACGTGGCCTCTCCTCAGCCTAGCGTCTCCTCTGGGTTAGGTGGGAGCGTCCGCCTTGGGGTGGACAGGAGCTGACACCACCACGGGGCGTGCTTCCCGCCCGCGCTGCCTTCGCCTTGCTTCCCAAGTCTTTCGTTGTGAGGTGGAGTGCTTATCCACAGGGACGTAGGAAGTACCCGAGAGGGAGCCTGGCCTCCTGCAGGGAACTCGGGCTCTCGGGTCCTTCATGGCCTTCTCGCTTGATTCGGGCTTGAGTCTTGGTCTTGTCCATCTTCATCTTGGGCCCACATGGGGTGGACCCACTTTGGCAGTACTAGGGGAACTCCATGTTCCACTGTTGCGACAGATAGAGGCACACCGTGGCTATCGGCCTACTCGCTGACATGTGGGACCGGGGTTCACCTGGCAGTCTCCTTCTTCCTTTCTCTCTTCATCTTCCTCGCTCTCTCTCGATCTGTAAACGGCGGTTTCTCAGTGCGCGGAGCACTCCACTGCGGCACTGCTGCGCATGCGGTCCGTCGGTGCGGCGGCCATCATGGCTTGGGGAATACGGCAAAGTCATGGCAAAGTAATTTTTCACACTTCACCTTGGTGTGATTTTCTGGATATGTGTGTCTATGGACCATGTGGTCAATGTAACCAAGTCTCGTGGTCATAGGATTTGTCTAGGTATAGGTTTGCTTGAAGATCTCAAAAGGGCACCATTTCGGGCTTACAAAGGAAGTGGTAGATAGGTTGACCAAATAATTTTGGTCCCAAAAGGAGAAGTGTTGGGAATGAAAAATTATTCCTCCCCTGAATTTATGAGAATTTTTGGAGAGGCATAGCTTGACTCGAACATCTCTGGATCAGAAATGGCATTTTGGAAAATAATGCCCAACTTGGAAATATTGCATTGAAGTATACAATATTTTTGCATGGATTGTCTTTATATGAATATGGGAGTCCTCTGGTATTTTAGTGGAATTTTTCCAGCAATGGAAATAGGCTTCCCTTTGGTAGGTGGAGAAAAGGGTTTAAAAGGTTCGATAATTAGGGCTAGGGTTTTTGAGAGAAAACCTAAGGATCAAACTTTTCACGGGTGATGGAGTGGTTCGTGGAACAATGGGAAATTCTTGAGAGAGCAATTCCCAAGTCAAATCATCCTCAACAAGATTGGAAGAAATATTTAGGATAAGACGACAAAGTTTTTCAGGTGTCGGAAAACACCACTAAAATTAGTATGAATTTTTCGGGTGTTACAGAACATCAAATTGATTTGATTCCAGGAGCATCACTACCGAACTGTGCCCCCTACCGTACAAATCCTGAAGAGATGAAAGAAATTCAGAAACAAGTACAAGCACTTCTCGACAAAGGTTATATTCGTGTGAGCTTAAGTCCTTGTGTTGTTCCTGTTATTTTAGTTCCTATGAAAGATGGTACTTGGCGCACTTGGCGCATGTGCATAGATTGTAGAGCTATTAATAACATCACTATTCGATATCGTCATCCTATACCACGATTAGAAAATATGTTAGACGAATTGAGTGGTGCTGTTGTTTTCTCTAAAATTGATTTGCGTAGTGGTTACCATCAAATTAGGATGAAAGAAGGGGATGAATTGAAAACTGCTTTCAAAACTAAGTTTGGTTTATATGAGTGGTTAGTGATGCCTTTTGGGTTAACTAATGCACCTAGTATGTTCATGCGATTAATGAACCATGTTTTGAGACAATTCATTGGCAAGTTTGTGGTTGTGTATTTTGATGATATTCTTATTTACAGCCGCACTAAATCAGAACATGTTGATCATATTAGACAAGTCTTGCTTGTGTTGCTTGCAAATCAATTCTTTGGTAATCTGGAAAATGCACGTTTTGCAAAGACAAGGTCATATTTCTTGGATACGTGGTTTCTAAGAATGGAGTTGAGGTAGATGAGTCTAAAAATTGAAGTTATTCGAAATTGGCCTACTCCGCTGAATCTTAGTCAATTACGAAGTTTTCGGAGTCTTGCTGGTTTTTATCGACGTTTTGTAAAACACTTCAGTACTATTGCTGCATCTTTGAATGATCTCACTAAAAGGGGTGTAGAATTTGTGTGGGGCGCAGCCTAAGATATTGCTTTTGATGAACTGAAACGTTGTTTAACTGCTGCACCTTGTTTAGTACTTCCTGATTTCAATAAGTAATTCGAAATTGAATGTGATGCTAGTGGTATTGGAATTGGAGGTGTGTTGATGCAGGAGGGTAAACCGATTGCCTTCTTTTCTGAAAAATTTAATGGTGCGCAATTAAACTATCCTGTTTATGATAAAGAATTGTATGATCTTATACGTGTGCTTGAGGTTTGGCAACATTATTTGTATCCAAAAGAATTTATCGTACATTCTGATCATGAAGCCTTGAAGTATTTGAAAAGTCAATCCAACTTAAATAGAAGACATGCTAAATGGGTTGAGTTTATTGAGTCTTTTCCATACATCATCAAACATAAGAAGGGTAAAGATAATATCGTTGCTGATGCACTCTCTAGCAAAAGTATGCTTTTGACACAACTTGATGTGCGTGTTCCTGGTTTAGAGAGTTTGCGTGATTTATATGCTACAGATACTGATTTTGCCACGCCTTTTGATAAGTGTACTGCTGATAAAGCGTGGGAAAAATATCATATACATGATGGGTACTTGTTTCGAGCTAACAAGTTGTGTGTGCCAGAATCGTCCGTGTGTTTGCTATTGTTGCAGGAATCACGTGCCGGTGGTTTGATGGGACACTTTGGACGTTAGAAGACGCTGCTCATGCTCGCTGATCACTTCATTTGGCCACGCATGAGGCGTGATGTGGACAGGTTTGTCAAGCGCTGCATCACTTGTAACAAGGCAAAGTCCAAACTGAAGCCTCACGGTTTATATACTCCTCTTCCTGCACTACAACTCCATGGGAGGACATAAGCATGGATTTCGTGTTAGGATTTCCTAAAACCAGGAGAGGACATGATTCTATTTTTGTGGTAGTGGATCGTTTTTCTAAGATGTCACATTTTATTGCCTGCCACAAAAGCGACGATGCGTCGCATATTGCTAATCTATTTTTCAGGGACATCGTGCGCTTACATGGAGTACCGAGGACGATTGTTTCTGACCATGACATGAAGTTCATGAGCTACTTTTGGAAGACACTTTGGGGCAAGCTAGGAACGAAGCTGCTGTTCAGTACTACTTGTCATCCCCAAACGGATGGACAAACGGAGGTGGTGAAACGCATACTTTCAACGTTGCTGCGAGCCATGATCAAGAAAAATCCACGTGAGTGGGAAGATTGTTTGCCGCATGTGGAGTTTGCATATAACAGGGCGGTGCACTCAACCACGCAGCTATGTCCATTTGAGGTGGTCTATGGTTTCAAACCCATTACACCACTTGATTTGCTGCCGCTTCCAACGCAAGAAAGGGTGAACATGGAGGCATCGAACCACGCTGATTTTGTGAGGAAGATACATGAGAAGACAAAAGAAGCAATAGAGAAGAAAGGCAAGTCCACTGCTGCACGTGTGAACAAGAAAAGGAAGGAGGTGATCTTTCAGCCCGGCGGCATGGTTTGGATGCACTTTCGCAAAGACAGATTTCCTGTTCAGCGCAAGTCCAAGTTGATGCCTCGTGGAGATGGTCCATACAAGGTTCTTGCCAAGATAAATGACAATGCATACAAGATAGATCTTCCTACAACTGAGTTTGGCATGAGTAATACGTTCAATGTTGCTGATTTGATGCCATATGCTGGAGAAGACCTTTTTGCGTCGAGGTCAACGCCTTTTCAAGGGGGGACGATGATGAGGACATCCCTGGTTCCTTGCCATCTGATAGGGCAAAGGTGTCCGATCTTTTGATCAGATGAAGATACGTCGATTCTGGTGGAGTTTGACCTTGGCGATCCGACTACTACGCGCACGTACGCGGCGCCAATGCAATCGCTAGTCCAATCTCCTGAGGTAACCAATCCTACAGATGCACGATCAGCCTGACCAAAAGGTCTAGTTCTACCTGCGATCGAGAAACAAGTAAGAACCAATAATGCAATCAAGAATTGCGGATGAAAGATGAGCTTTATTGATGAAGGTGGGATTCTGCAAGTGCGTAGTACAGGAGGTCTAACCGACACTCGTGCCTATGGCGAAGACTAGCAATAGCTGAGTTCTTTTTAACTAAACAAAATCCGAGTCTAAACGAAACCCTAGATGAGGTATATAAGGGGGAGAAGGAGGGGTTTCGCCCAGCCATCAAGTGGCGGCCGAATCCAACCCTAGGAGGTCTTTCTCCCTCAATACGGACTCTAAAAACGACCTAATATTTCTGGTTTCAAAATTACATGGGCCCTGACCCATTAACAAAGGTGACGCAGCACCATATGTAACTATGAACGAAAATATGAAGTGTAGACTTGATTATTTCGCCTAGCCTCCATTGGTGGCATCATCATCTCCAACGCGTCCACTCCGGTTGCGATCTCCATCCACGTACATGATCCATAGCTTGTCCTTCTCATCCATGCTTGGCCCATCATTCCTAAGAGAGACAAATACATCTACTTTAGGCAGCATCATATTCGCATGTACATAAGGAGTAGCTCGTAAAAACAAAAGTACCTGCTGTTGGAGTTGACGGGCACGAGCTCGAGTTAACGGTCCTTGCATTTGCGGAGGTGTATTTGTCGTGGTTGCATCTATAGTAGGTATGTCCTCCCCAGCCTCCCCTTCTTGAATTGAAGTCGTCCTCGACGCCATTTCATCATTCTCTCCGAAGTATGGCTTCAAATCTGCAATGTTAAATGCGGGACTAACCGCAAACTCTACAGGCAGCTCAAGTTTATATGCATTATCATTTATTTTTTCTAACACCTTAAAAGGACCATCAGCTCGTGGCATTAATTTAAACTTGCGCAAATCAGGAAAACGGTCCTTGCGCAAATGCAACCAAACAAGATCTCCAGGTGCAAACACAATATGCTTTCTTCCTTTGTCCCCATACATTTTATATTTAGCATTCATGCGTTCAATGTTCTCTTTAGTAGTTTCATGCAACTTTAAAATCAATTCAGCATGTTGTGTAGCATCAAAATTATTTTGCACCGTAGATGGAAGAGGCAATAAATCAATAGGTGCCCGAGGAACAAAACCATACACAATCTCAAAAGGGCACATCTTTGTGGTAGAATGCATAGAACGATTATAAGCAAATTCAATATGAGGCAAACAATCTTCCCACTTTTTCAAATTTTGTTTTAACACAACCCTTAACATAGTAGATAGAGTTCTATTCACTACTTCAGTTTGTCCATCAGTTTGGGGGTGACATGGAGTACTAAATAATAATTTCGTCCCCAACTTAGCCCATAAACATCTCCAAAAAATTGCTAAGAAACTTAGTATCACGATCAGAAACAATAGTATTTGGCACACCATGCAAACGAATAATTTCACGAAAGAATAAATCAGCAACATGGGCAGCATCATCACTCTTGTGACAGGGAATAAAATGTGCCATCTTAGAAAATCTATCCACAACAACAAAAATGCTGTCCCTCCACTTCTGAGTACGAGGCAATCCCAAAACAAAGTCCATAGAAATATCCTCCCAAGGTATACTAGGAACAAGAAGAGGCATATATAAACCATGTGGATTAAGGCGGGACTTAGCTTTTTGACATGTAGTGCATCTCTCAACATCCCGACGCATGCGTGGCCAAAAGAAGTGGGCAACAAGCACGTACTCTGTCTTCTTGACGCCAAAATGTCCCATCAATCCTCCTCCATGCGCCTCCTACAACAACAAAAGACGAACGGATCTATCTGGGATGCATAGCTTGTTAGCGCGGAACACAAATCCATCATTGAGGACGAATTTGTTCCATGTTCTTCCTTCCTTACAATGCTGCAACACATCTTTAAACTCAACATCATGCACATATTGTTCTTTTATGGTTTCCAATCCAAATATTTTGAAATCAAGCTCAGAAAGCATGGTATATCGACGTGACAAAGCATCAGCAATAATATTGTCTTTACCCTTTTTGTGTTTAATGACATAAGGAAAAGACTCAATAAACTCAACCCACTTAGCATGTCTACGATTCAGTTTAGCTTGACTACGAATATGCTTCAAAGATTCATGATCAGAATGTATAACAAATTCTCGGGGCCACAAATAATGTTGCCAAGTCTCTAAAGTCCGAACAAGAGCATATAATTCCTTATCATAAGTAGAATAATTCAGACTAGCCCCACTCAGCTGTTCACTAAAATATGCAACAGGTTTACCATCTTGTAACAACACACCTCCCAACCCAATTCCACTAGCATCACACTCTAGTTCAAAAGTCTTATTAAAATCAGGAAGTTGAAGTAATGGAGCATGTGTTAACTTATCTTTCAATGTCATAAAAGCATCCTATTGTGCATCGCCCCAAACAAAGGGCACGTCCTTCTTTGTCAGCTCATTCAGTGCAGCTACAATAGAACTAAAATCTTTGACAAAACGCCGATAGAACCCAGCAAGGCCAAGGAAGCTCCTCAGTTGGGTGACCGTAAGAGGAGTTGGCCAACTCAAAATAGCCTCAATCTTTGCGGGATCCACTTCAATGCCCTGCGCTGCTACGAAGCACCGATATGGCTAGACGAATACGTCGATACGGGTACGGCGATACGGGTTACGGTGATTTTAGAAAACATCAATACGGCGATACGGCGAGTATATATATATAATTAATGAAATGCCATGTAATAAAGACAAGAATAATTGAATGCATGAGATGAGATCAGAATACTGCCCCATTTGTTTGCTTTGCAAGTCCTCAATATATGAATGATCATCAATTCATCATCAACTTCCACACTCGAAGGATAACTTGCAAAATAGATCAAATGCTCTCATTAGAATTTGAGATAAACAAGAAATAGTAAAGATGTTGGCTTGTAGCATGCTTACCAAATGATATGTATGCTTCCCAGCCTCCTAACTTCAAATTCCATCTTGTAGAACATTCTTCCAATAAGAGCATCAGCTTGTTGTTTGGTTTCCAAACTGAAACTATCCACAATCCCTTGTTGTTTGGTGGCCTTCCTTTTTCTTGATGAACCAGATCCCTCGAAGGGGGGTAGAGGAAGTGTCTTCTTAGTGGCACCATTTGCAATAAGTTGACTGGCTGCCTCATCTTCCTTGTGAAGCTGCTCAAAGATATAGTGCGGCAGCTTATCGCAGGTGCCAACACCACCAACCTTTCGCTGAAGAAGATGTGAATTGACTCTTGTATAGCTGCCTGGGTAAGTTTTATCACAGAAATGACAACGAAACCGTGTATTGCCTCCACGTCCTGTTGGATCGGCCGACACCTTTGAAGCATAAGCCATTATCAGCCTCTGCATCACCAGCACCATTGCTGTTGGTTTCAGTTGCACTAGCACTAGCACTACCACAGCCCGAAGATTGGCTCCCAGCATATGCCATCACTCCCTGGCCAGCCCCAGCAAGGCAGCAATCAAAACATCAGCAACAGCAGCAAGAATACCAGCAGGGAGCAAGCAAAGCAATACTACAAGAAGGCAAGATGGAGGTAGAAAGATCGGTAGCAAGCAGGGATGGCAGATGCAGGAGCTGTTACCTTGCTGCTCCGGGCGGAGACGGCGTGCTTCCGGGCGGCGGCGGCGCGATTCCAGGCGGAGACGGCGGCTCCGGGCGGCGGCGGTGCGTGCGGCTCCTGGTGGCTGCTCGATCTCCTGGCAAATGAAAGAATAGAGAGAGCACGGGGGTGGGTTAGGGTTAGTATCGCTCGCTGGGATACTTTCCCGTATCCTGGCCGTATCGCCGCCGTCCTCAAGCCGTATCGGATTTATTTTCTTTATTTTTAAATCACAAAAAGGGGACACGCCACCGATACGCGTATCGGCGCCGTATCGTGCGTATCGCCATATCGGCGACGTATTATACGGGGACAGGGCCACTTCTCACATATCGGTGCTTCATAGCTGCGCTGTAACAACATAACCAAGAAATGCGACTCAATCGGTGCAAAAGGTGCACTTCTCAAGATTACCAAATAAACGTGCATCACGCAAAGCATCAAAAACAGCACGCAAATGATTGACATGATCCTCTAAAGATTTGTTGTATATCAAGATATCATCAAAATAGACCACCACAAAATGTCCAATAAAAGCACGTAAAACTTCATTCATCAATCTCATAAAAGTACTAGGAGCATTAGTTAAACCAAAAGGCATTACTAACCACTCATAGAGGCCAAATTTAGTTTTAAATGTTGTTTTCCATTCATCTCCTAATTGCATACGAATTTGGTGGTAACCACTACGCAAATCAACTTTAGAAAACATGGTAGAACCACTCAGCTCATCAAGCATAGCATCCAAACGTGGTATAGGGTGTCTATAACAAATTGTAATATTATTTATAGCCCTACAATCAGTGCACATTCGAGATGATCCATCTTTCTTAGGTACCAATAAAATCGGAACAACACAAGGACTAAGAGACTCATGAATATAACCTTTATCGAGTAGTTCTTGAATTTGGCGTTCATTCTCTTTAGTCTCCTCAGGATTGGTATGGAAGGCCGCGCGGTTAGGAAGTGAAGCTCCAAGAATCAAATCAATCTGATGTTCTATTCCGCGAATGGGTGGCAGCCCCGGTGGCATCTCTTGGGGAAAAACGTCCTTAAACTCCTGCAAAACGTTAGCAACGACAGGGGGCAAAGAAGGAGGCATATCCTCAAATGAAAATAGTACTTCTTTGCAAATAATTGCATAACACACAGAAGTAGTATCATCCAATTTAGAAATATCAGACTTGGTAGCAAGTAAAGATGGATATTTCAAACGAATTTCATTAGGAAGTGAAGATCCAGATTTATTAATTTTCGGAGGTGTCATTACTTCATTAGCAACAATCTGATTCTCACTCATATTTTTCTGCTCAGTTTTTGCCCGACTCGCTCTAGCAAGATCATCTTTCAAAATTTGTTCAGGAGCCATGGGTTTAAGACCAATTTTCTTACCATTGTGCACAAGAGTATAATGATTAGTTTTACCCATATGAACAGATACTCTATCAAATTGCCATGGTCTACCAAGTAACAACGAACAAGCTTGCATGGACACAACATCACAATCAACAAAATCAGAATATGTGCCGATATAAAAATGCACTCTCGCTATACGTGTTACCTTAAGTCTACCTGTAGTGTCGAACCATTGAATGTGGTATGGATGGTGAAGTTGCCGTGTGGCTATAGAGAGCTTCTCCACCATATCAATACTTACCAAGTTGTTACAACTCGCACCATCAATAATGATCCGAATAGCACGATCCTTCACAACACCATGGGTTTGGAACAAATTATGGCGTTGATCATGCTCAGCTTGACTTAGTTGCACACTCAAGGCACGCTGTGCAACCAAGCTCTTGTAGGTATTCGCAGCTTCGGCGGCCATAAACTCCACGTCTTGCTTCGGATGGCCATCGTCCCCTCGTTGCGCAGAAATAAGAGCAAGTGTTTCCTCATCATAATCACTAGCAGAATCATACTCACCATCTTCACGCACAATCATGACGCGCTGTGTTCCGCACTCTCTCCCAATATGACCATAACCCCAGCATTTACGGCACTGAATGTCCCGTGTCCTGCCCGTGGAGCCCTCGGAAGACGCCGAACTCCTGGCAGGAGCAGTGATGTAGGTTGGTCCCGATTTTCACGGATTTGGGCAGAGGGATCGATGAACAAGAAGAAAAAGGGATGAACACAAGAACACAAAGAGGGGAAAACACCAAATCAAGGATAACTAGCAAGTAACAACTCAGCAAGATTCAATTGGTAACAAGCCCCGAGGGTAGCCCCCAATTCTCCTCTCCCAAGCACACCTTACTCTTAAGATTGTTTGTCCAATTGGTCAATCCAAACCAACCCAATAGAATCACCGTAGGATGACAGATTGGCAAGTAGCAAACTACAAGAGGAAGCCTTGGTATCCACGAAGTGATCTTCTCCACAAGGGGAGGCCTTGGTTCATCTCCACAAGGGGAGGCATTGATTCATCTCCATAGGAGGAAAGGACTACTTTGAGAAGAAGGAGCAAGGCTCTACTCTAATCCCAAATCATAGTCTAACCCTAGATCTAGATGGGGAACTCCTATTTATAGTCTAGAGGCAAAAGGGGAAAGTTAGGTGGGGTATGTAATACCCTAGCCCACCCCCTTAGAAGACCGACGCCCTCGTCGGTCATCCCCCAGTCCAGGAACTTCCCCTCTTGGCACCCGTCTGTGCGCCCAGTGCCGGCACATGTCCCACATGTCCGCGCCACTAACCCGCACATGCCCGAGTTACCGCAAGGGTCGGCTCTGATACCAGATGTGAGATCCTGGCTCAGGGCTTAATAGGATTGATAGGATACTCATATCAATAAGTTGCAACTTCTTTTCTGGAAGCTCATCTGGAAAGAACTCCGAGGTTAAGCGTGCTTGGCCCGGAGCACTCCAAGGATGGGTGACCGACCGGGAAGTGATTCCCGGGTTCGCACGAGTGAGGACAAATTGTGCAGAAAAGACCAGTGTTGATCTGTGGGGCCATGCTAGAGATCCTAGAGAGCTGCCAGGGGTGACAAGCCCGGGGTGGGCAGGGGTGTTACATTTGGTATCAGAGCCGACCCTCGCGGTATCTCGGGCATGTGCGGGTCAGTGGCGCGGACATGTGGGACATGTGCCGGCACTGGGCGCACAGACGGGTGCCAAGAGGGGAAGTTCCTGGACTGGGGGTTGACCGACGAGGGTGTCGGTCTTCTAAGGGGGGAAGGATGTGAGATCCTGGCTCAGGGCCTAATAGGATTGATATGATACTCATATCAACAAGTTGCAAATTCTTTTCCGTAAGCTCATCTGGAAGGAACTCTGAGGTTAAGCGTGCTTGGCCCGGAGCACTCCAAGGATGGGTGACCGACCGGGAAGTGATTCCCGGGTGCGCACGAGTGAGGACAAAGTGTGCAGAAAAGACCAGTGTTGATCTGTGGGGCCATTCTAGAGATCCTAGAGAGCTGCCAGGGGTGACAAGCCCGGCCCGGGGGTGGGCCGGGGTGTTACAGGGTAGGTGGAGGTTACAAGGCTCAACAGCCTGGCTGGTTGCCGCAGCAGCGGTAGTACCGCTCGTCCGAGCGGTAGTACCGCTGGGGCGGGTCAGAGCATCGTTGACTTCGGCGCGGGCGGTCGTACCGCCGGCAGTGCCGCACATGGACGCAGAGGAGGGTTCTCGGTGGCACTGGGGTGGTAGTACCGCCGGAGCGGTAGTACCGCCTGGAGGAGCGGTAGTACCGCTGTGTCAGTTTTTCCTGCTCTTCTTCTTCTTGGCCATCTTCTTGGGTCTTCTCTTGGTCATCTTTTTGGGTCTTCTCTTGGTCATCTTCTCCACTCCATTGTGGGTCGTCATCAAGGTGGTTCCTGAGTATGCACAAAGTATCCGAATGAAGTAGCAACCCATTCAAAGGAGTGTCGAGATCACACATAGATAGGAGTGAATTCACCTTATCATGGAGAGCTTTGACTCTTGCTCTTGTCATTGGGCCACTTGTTGTAGGAGCCGTAGGTTGGGCTACATCATCTCCCCCCCTTGGAAAAGAGTCGTCCTCGACTCTTGGTCATCCTCATCGCTTGATGTTCCAAGGTATGGCGATAGGTCGGCGACGTTGAAGGTGTCATGGACCAAGTGTTTGGAGTGGAGATGTCGATCTTGTAGGCATTGTCGTTGATGCGCTTGAAAGGTCCATCTCCACGAGGGTGAAGCTTGGACTTCCTTGCATCCGGAAAGCGATCTTTGCGAAGGTGTAGCCAAACAAGGTCTCCTTCTTCAAATATCATGGCGCGCTTGTGTTTGTTCATCTTCGTAGCATGGTCTTTGTTGTGCTTCTCAAGCGTAGTTCTTGTTTCCTCATGGAGCTTCTTCATGTAAGCGGCTCGCTTGTCGAAGTCCATGTTAACTTGCTCACGGAGTGGAAGTGGTAGCATGTCGAGCGCGGTGTAGGGGTTGGAGCCATAGACGATCTCGAAGGGTGTTCTCTTTGTTGCGCGATGTAGTGCTCGATTGTAGGCGAACTCGGCGTGTGGGATGCACTCTTCCCAATTCTTCAAGTTAGGCTTGATCAACACACGAAGGAGTGTGGATAGGCTTCGGTTCACCACTTCGGTTTGGCCATCGGTTTGAGGGTGGTATGCGGTGGAGAATAGTTGCTTGATTCCCATCTTGGCCATCAAAGTCTTCCAAAAATAGCTCACGAACTTGACGTCACGATCCGACACAATGGTCTTGGGCACTCCATGAAGACGGACGATTTCCCTGAAAAACAAAGTAGCAATATGTGAAGCATCGTCGGTCTTGTTGCATGGTATAAAGTGTGCCATTTTAGAGAATCGATCAATGACGACAAAGATGGAATCCTTGTTTGTTTTAGTGCGTGGGAGTCCTAAGACAAAATCCATAGCTATATCGGACCATTGATGTGGAATAGGCAAAGGTGTATATAACCATGAGAGTTTAGAGTAGACTTAGCTTTGAGACATGTAGAACATCGTCGAACTAGGCGTTCCACATCACGCTTCATTCGGCCAATAGTAGTTGGTGGCGAGCATGGCGTAGGTCTTGTCGCGGCCAAAGTGACCCATGAGTGATCCTCCATGAGATTCCTTCAAAAGGACCAAACGAAGCGAAGACTCGGGTATACATAGTTTGTTAGCCTTAAACAAGAAACCTTGGTGCAAATAGAAATCACCAATTCCTTTGTGCTCCGAACATTGAGCGAAAATGTCTCCAAAGAAAGCATCGGTAGCATACAACTCCTTTATCTCATCCAAACCCAAGACACTAATGTCAAGACGTGTAAGTAGGTTGGCCTTGCGGGATAGAGCATCCGCGACCACATTGTCTTTACCTTTCTTGTATTTGATTACAAAGTAAAAGACTCAATGAACTCAACCCACTTAGCATGTCTTTTGTTCAAATTTGTTTGACTTTTCAAATATTTCAAGGATTCATGGTCGGAATGAATGACAAATTCCTTAGGACGAAGGTAATGTTGCCACACATCCAAAACACGAACCAAAGCAAATAACTCTTTGTCATAAATGGGGTAATTCAAGCGAGCTCCATCTAGTTTCTCACTATGGTATGCGATGGGTCTACCATTTTGCATAAGCACTCCACCAATGCCCAATCCACTTGCATCGCATTCAATCTCAAATGTCTTAGAGAAATCCGGAAGGGCAAGGAGTGGTGCTTCGGTTAATAACCGTTTGAGCTCATTGAAAGCAAAATCATGTGCATTGCCCCAAATGAAAGGTACATTTTCTTTGTAAGTTCATGGAGGGGGCAAGCAATTGTGGAAAAATCCTTGATGAAACGGCGGTAAAATCCGGCAAAACCAAGAAAACGTCTCAACTCCTCAAGTGACATCGGAAAAGGCCAAGTCCGAATTGCTTGTATCTTTGCTTCATCAACTTCGACTCCATCCGAAGAAACAACAAAACCCAAGAAAACAAGTTTGTTGGTGGCAAAAGTGCACTTAGAAAGATTTGCATAAAGCTTTTCATTGCGAAGAACCAACAAAACTTGAGCAACATGAGAAGTGTGCTCTTCCAAAGATTTGCTATAATAAGGATGTCGTCAAAGTATACCACAACAAATTTCCAATGAAAGGACGCAAAACATGATTCATGAGACGCATAAAAGTAGAAGGTGCATTGGAAAGACCAAATGGCATGACAAGCCATCATAAAGACCAAGCTTTGTTTTAAATGCGGTCTTCCATTCATCACCTTCACACATCTTATTTGGTGATATCCACTTTTAAGATCAATTTTGGAGAATATAGCGGAACCACAAAGCTCATCAAGCATATCATCAAGTCGAGGGATAGGATGGCGATACCGAACGGTGATGGCGTTGATGGGGCGACAATCCATGCAAAGGCGAAGAGTGTTGTCGTGCTTGGGTACCAAGATGACGGGCACGGCACGGACTCAAGCTCTCGCGGATATGTCCCATGGCAAGAAGTTCTTGTATTTGCCGCTCGATCTCCTTTGTCTCTCGGGGTTGGTGCGGTAAGGAGCGCGGTTTGGTAGCGGTGCGCCGGGAACAAGGTCGATGCGGTGCTCGATTCCGCGTAGAGGAGGTAGTCCCGGTGGCACTTCTTGAGGGAAACATCTTCAAAGTCCTTCAAAAGAGACAACAAAGAAGGAGGAAGGTTTGTGAAAGTGTTAGTCATAGAAACTTCACCCTTGCATATGAGCACATAGTGGAGGGTGGATGGGTTCTCTCTCAACTCCCTCATCTCTCTCTTTGTGGCAAATAGTGTAAGTTTTGTGGGAACTCTCTTTGAAGTGTCACACTCATTTGGCTTGTGGCTCTCACTCACTTTATGGTGGGTCTCTCGCTCACCACTCATCTCACTTGACGAACGATCTTGTTGTGCCCTTGCAATAGTCTTGGCGTTGTCGGCGATGACTTGACTTGGTGTCATGGGACGAAGGACGAAGGTCTTGTCGTTGTTCTTGAAGCTATAGTAATTTGTCCTTCCATCATGCATAGCACCCTTGTCAAATTGCCATGGACGCCAAGAGTAAGTGACAAACGTCATAGGCACAACATCACAATCAACCGTATCTTCATAGGCTCCAATCTTGAAGGACACTTGCACCATGTGTTGAATCTTGACGGCTCCGGTATCACTCAACCATTGCACATGGTAAGGATGTGGGTGCTTCTTGAACTTCAAGTTGAGCTTATCACAAAGTTCTTTGCTCGCTAGTTGTGGCAACTTCCACCATCTATGATGACCTTGATGGACTTTCCATTGATTCCCGCTCTTGTTTGAAACAAGTTGCATCTTTGGTCTTCTTCCACTTGAACATTGGTGGTTAAGCTCTTGCCACAACCAAGGAAGGGTTGTTGTCGCCATCACAATATATCTCACTTTCTTCTTCTTGAGCACTTTGCATTGTGGCGACCTTGTTCAAAGCATTGTACTCATCTTCACTCATAGATTCATACTCTCCCATGTCATTGATGATCATGACCTTCTTGTTGGTGCACTCAAAAGATTTGTGCCCTTGTCCGCCACACTTGTAGCATTGCAAAGTCTTGTGCCGGACGAAGATCCTTGAGGCGCCTTGTAGGGGAGGTACTTTCTTGAAAGGTTGAGGCGCTTGAGGTGTCGATGTAGAGACTCTTGGAGGACCTCGAGTGTTCGCTTGAGGAAGAGCTTGTGAAGGTGTAGGTGTTGACGAAGAAGGCTTGTTGGCGAAGAATGCCTTTGTCTTGATATTTGAGCTCTTCAAGCACGTGGCGCTCGGCCTTGGCTTGATGTACTAGCTCAACCAAGAGGCATATGGTTGGAACTCCACATCTTCTTGATTGGATAGTTGAGGCCATTCATGAAGCGAGCCATGGATTGCTCTTCGTACTCGTTGACATTGGCTCTCATCATGGAGATTTCCATCTCCTTATAGTACTCATCAACCGACTTCAACCTTGCTTCAACTCTTGCAACTTCTTGTATAAGTCTCTAGTGTAATGGCTTGGCACGAAGCGCTTGTACATTGTTTCTTTCATTTCAACCCAAGTGTCGATTGGTTGTTGGTGGTTAGCGACGTGCATCTTGTAGTTGTTCCCACCACAAGAGGGCATACTCTTCAAACTCCATCGAGGCTAAGGCAACCTTCTTGTTGTCGGAGAAGCGTTGCACGCGGAAGATCTTGTCAACCTTGAGTACCCATGAGAAGTAAGCTTCCGGATCACTTGTGCCGTAGAACTTGGGTATGTCAAAGCGGACGTTGGTCAAGTCATCATAGTCGTCGATGGCACCACGTGGGAATGCACGTCCACGTCTCCTTCGATTGAGTCCATCACCATTGTGTTGGCTTGACTCGTTATCACTTGACTCGGAACGTGGTGTTGTTGACGATCATGTGGAAGTCTTGACGAGGACGAGGATCATGTTGAGGAATGGGTTGTTCGTTATTGTTCGCATTGTCATGATTTTGATGGCGTGGCCTTGGAGGATGACGGGGTGACGTCCTTGTTCACAAAGTCATTCGCACCCGGACGCCATTGTCATTAGCCAATGGGTCATGACGATCACGTTGTTGCGGTGGTGGTGATGGTATGCGTTCGCGACGTTCATCATTTTGGTGAGGTTGTTCTTGATGCGCATTGGCATTGTTCGCGTGAAGATCATGTGGTTGTTCAACGTAGGAGGAGGTCGTTCATGGGCGTCGCGCCTTGGTCATGTTGACGTTCTTGTCGAGGTTCATGACGTCCATGATGTGCTTGTCGACCTTGAGGTGCTTCTTGTACGGCTTGAGCGTGATGAAGAAGAAGCTCGTTGTCGCACAAGGTTGTTGAGAGCTTCGGTCACCGCTCCATAGATGCTTCTTGCGCATGCATGCGGTCGTTGAAGTTGGCTCTTGAGCTTGAAGACGGCGCTCGTAGCGTCCTAGGCCATCACGAAGAAGGTGTCGAAGACCAACAAACTCGTTTGTGTGACATAGCCATGATCACCGCGAACTCCACCATGGATTTCATCGTCCGAGCTTGAGCTTCCGTTTGTACTTCCCCTAAACATTTTCTCAAGAACAAGTGAGATATGTGGTAAGGAAAAACCAAGACAAACTATATCCCAAGTATAATGTGGCTTGAGAGGAGAGAATCCGGTTCTAACACCCACACACACACTTATGAGGATAGGAAGGTATGAAGTGGCAAACGAAACAAGCAAACCCGACAAAGTATATTGTCAAAGGTAGAGAAAATCCACAATGATCAAATTACCAAAGAAACTCCAACCACAAATGATGAAGAAACACACACAAAAGCGAATGATGGGGTTGGGCGACCAAAGGGCGAGCACTCGAAGATAGACAACCTAACGAAGACTACGTGCTCAAATGTCACCCAACACAAGAAGGACGCTAGCTCAATTGCTTTTGTGGGCAACGGATTTGCACAAGTGTTAACACTCACACTCACTTTGGCGGTTAAGCTTTGTCGCAACCTACAAGAGATGATACTTGGCACTACTCATGTTCTTTTCTTTTCTCTTCTTTTTTTTTTGATTTTTGCTTTTTGACGATGATTCCTTCTCTTTTGCTAGTGCCAAGATCTCTAACGATACACACTCGCCAATACTTTAAGACAATCACTCGAACAAGTGCAATGCCTCGCAATATCAAAGAGCTAGTCCGATAGGTCAAGGTACACGAAAGGAAGAAGGGCTCACAACGGATTATGATGGTGGGGAAATGTCGAGTCCTTGGTGGCGTCGTCGCTTGGCGTTGATGATGCGTTGCTGCGGAAGCTTGTCGATGTCGTAGACGTAGGGCACACCAAGAAAGGACTCAAACCAAAGAGGAAATGCCAAAACGAACCGAGGAAAAGAAAAATTTCTGAAAAATCAGCCCTGGCGGTAGTACCGCTGTCCGGGTGGTAGTACGCTGATCGGCGGTAGTACCGCTGCGACGAATCTGCGCGATTTTGACTCGATTTTGGCGGAAATGGGCTCCAAAACTTCCTCGAATCGTGGGAAATGGCAAAATTGAGGCTAGGGAACGCAAACAAAGGTGGAGGGGGTCCTAAAGCAACAGATCCATGGACAAAAACTACCAAAAACGCAACGAATCGACAGATCGGCTCGAATCAAGGCAAGGCTATTTTTGGTGGAAATTTTCGAATTTCTCAAAAACAAAGAAAAATTTGGTGGATTTTGGTGGAAACACAAATCAAATCCGTGTCAACCTAGAGCTCTGATACCATATGATGTAGGTTGGTCCCGATTTTCACGGATTTGGGCGGAGGGATCGATGAACACGAAGAACAAGGGATGAACACAAGAAAACAAAGAGGGGAAAACACCAAATCAAGGATAACAGCAAGTAGCAACTCAGCAAGATTCAATTGGTAAAAACCCCGAGGGTAGCCCCCAATTCTCCTCTCCCAAGCACACCTTACTCTTAGGATTGTTTGTCCAATTGGTCAATCCAAACCAACCCTATAGAATCACCGTAGGATGAAAGATTGGCAAGTAGCAAACTACAAGAGGAAGCCTTGGTATCCACGAAGGGATCTTCTCCACAAGGGGAGGCCTTGGTTCATCTCCACAAGGGAGGCCTTGATTCATCTCCATAGGAGGAAAGGACTACTTTGAGAAAAGGAGCAAGGCTCTACTCTAATCCCAAATCATAGTCTAACCCTAGATCTAGATGGGGAACTCCTATTTATAGTCTACAGGCAAAAGGGGAAAGTTAGGTGGGGTACGTGGAGGTTACAAGGCTCAACAGCCTGGCTAGTTCCCGCAGCAGCGGTAGTACCGTTCGTCCGAGCGGTAGTACCGCTGGGGCGGGATAGAGCATCGTTGACTTCGGCGCGTGCGGTAGTACCGCTCGTCAGCACGGTAGTACCGCTTGGGCGGGCAGTAGTACCGCCGGCAGTGCCGCACATGGGCACAGAGGAGGGTTCTCGGCGGCACTGGGGGCGGTAGTACCGCCGGAGCGGTAGTACCGCCTGGAGGAGCGGTAGTACCGCTGTGTCAGTTTTTCCTGCTCTTCTTCTTCTTGGCCATCTTCTTGGGTCTTCTCTTAGTCATCTTTTTGGGTCTTCTCTTGGTCATCTTCTCCACTCCATTGTGGGTCGTCATCAAGGTGGTTCCTGAGTATGCACAAAGTATCCGAATGAAGTAGCAACCCATTCAAAGGAGTGTCGAGATCACACATAGATAGGAGTGAATTCACCTTATCATGAGGAGCTTTGACTCTTGCTCTTGTCATTGGGCCACTTGTTGTAGGAGCCGTAGGTTGGGCTACAGCAAGCAGCAGATGTCGATGGTGGGGTCGGTGCAGGTGCGCGGGAGGGCGAGATGGTGCACTTGTTTGCCGAAGAAGGTGGTGCAGCTCTGTGTGATGCGGCATCCGGCAGGCGTGACGTCCATGACGGTGTACGCCCTGCAGAAAAGTTAGTTTTTGGTCGCGGTTGTTGTCGATCCTGCACTTCACGTTCAGCTTTGCAAGCAAGATGAAATAAACGAGTGATGGTAGTATACTCCTTGTAATCTAAGATTGTTTGAATTTCTTTGTTTAACCCATTCAGAAAACGTGCAAGCATGGCTTCATTATCTTCTACAAGGCCACAACGAATCAAACCAGTTTGTAATTCTTGATAATACTCTTCTACCGATTTTTCCCTTGTTGCAAACTTGTCAATTTTTGAAGCATTTCACGCCGATAATAAAGAGGTACAAAACGAGTACGCACAGCACGTATCATAATTAACTCTAGTATGCTCGAACCACCAAATCGAAGCAAAACCAGTGAATTCACAAGTGCAGCACAAACACGTATGTCCTCAGGATAATTTAAACATGCAAAACGTTGTTCTACCTCTAATTCCCATGTAAGATAAGCATCACGATTATAGCGACCCTCAAAAGGTGGAATGTTCAGTTTTAGTTTAGCAACATGTTCATCATCACGCACCTGATTATGTATGGTATTGCGGGGGTGTTGGTGTGGACGGCCCTGCGGTTGTGGATGATGGTCTACCTCTGTTTCATAGCCGTCCAAGTTAGCGTCCTCGCCAGGGGCGGCTGCAGACGCCGTTGAAGCTCCTCCTGGCTCCGCAAGGCGAACCCGACCAGCACGAGCAGTGTTACCGGCCACGTGAAACAGCTCAGATATGCGTGTCTGTATCGTCTCCAGCAAGCGATCAAACTTGCCAGTCAGATCAGTCAAGGAGGTGTTGACGCCGTCAAATTTGGTGTTGAAAGTGCCCTCTAGACCATCGGGACGGTTCATGGCGCTGCCAACCCGATTCTCGATGTCCAGAGAATGGTTGGACACCATCTTCTCGAAGTGCTTGTATAGCTCCTTGTTCGTCATCTTGTTCATCTCGTCGCCTGACATGGTTAGTAGAGACAGGAGACAAAACACAAGTATATGTTCCTATGAACTACAAATATGGTGGAAAATCACGCAAGCCGTCAAGCAATATACAAAGCCCTTACAAATTCCTTACTACGCAGGAGAGCGTCACGGCAGCCGCGAGGACAAGCACCTCAAAGATTGGCAAAGCGATTACCAGGGAAGACACAATGCACGTAGTAGAAATCTGTGGAGCTGTAGGAGGCTTTATGGTAGCAAGGATTAGCAATAATCAAATCAGGAATGCAAGTTGAATAAACACTCAAAGACGGTACTGTGCTAGTCCTAGGCTAGATCGTACTGGAGACGCGAGCCTATAGCACCAACAAAGTCAAGGCGCGGCAACAACAAGCACAAATGGAGAGCTCAAAAGCAAGATATAAGTGAAGATCACAGAAATTTCCAAACTTTTTTCACAAAAGTGGCAAAAACTCCACCTTTCCGGCCTCTTTTGGCAATTCTGAGTGTTCCAGAAGGCGATCAACCACATCGTGGTTGGGGTTGGACAGATCTTTTTCTGCTGAAAATTTTGATAGGTCGCACTTCAAAAACGGAATTCGTATGCAAAAGTTATGGCCGGTCAAAGTTTAGGCAGAAAAACTGCCCAATTCGACTAAAATCGGACTGGACTAGTAGAAATCAGGATCAACCCGACTTCGATGCAGATTTGAATTTTTTTTATAAGTCTAAACCGAAACAAAGATGAACCCTAAACAGATGGGGGGTGGCGGCGGTAGAGATGGCTGTGGTGGCGGCGGTAGAGATGGTGGTGGTGGGTATGTAGATGGTGGCGGTGATATGTATGTAGATGGTGGCGGTGAGATGTATGGCGGCGGAAGGCTGATGGATGGTGGCGAGATGCGAGTTGGCGGCGGCGGCGAGACAATTATGCAAAGAACTCGAAACTCTAAAGGAACTAGACGCTAAGACCAGGAACTCGACACGACGATGCAGACGAAAATTCAACAACGCAATGCACTCAAAAAAAAAATGCGAAAGGCCCGGACTGGTTGTAGGACGGATGATCTAACCCTAATTGTATTGTGGCTTTTTCGTGGACTGTAGGTATGAAGATGCAATCTAAACTAGTAAAACAGTAAATCTCACCGAGCAACCTGAAATCTGATACCACTTGATAGGGCAAAGGTGTCCGATCTTTCGATGAGATGAAGATACGTCGATTCTGGTGGAGTTTGACCTTGGCGATCCGACTACTACGCACACGTACGCAGCGCCAATGCAATCGCTAGTCCAATCTCCTGAGGTTACCAATCCTGTAGATGCACGATCAGCCTAACCAAAAGGTCTAGTTCTACCTGCGATCGAGAAACAAGTAAGACCAATAATGCAATCAAGAATTGCGGATGAAAGATGAGCTTTATTGATGAAGGTGGGATTCTGTAAGTGCGTAGTACAGGAGGTCTAGCCGACACTCGTGCCTATGGCGAAGACTAGCAATAGCTGAGTTCTTTTAAATAAACAAAATCCGAGTCTAAACGAAACCCTAGACGAGGTATGTAAGGGGGAGAAGGAGGGGGTTTCACCCAGCCATCAAGTGGCGGCCGAATCCAACCCTAGGAGGCCTTCTCTCCCTCAATACGGACTCTAAAAATGACCTAATATTTCAGGTTTCGAAATTACATGGGCCCTGGCCCATTAACAAAGGTGACGCACCACCATATGTAACTATGAACGAAAATATGAAGTGTAGACTTGACTATTTCGCCTAGCCTCCATTGGTGGCATCATCATCTCCAACGCGTCCACTCCGGCTGTGATCTCCATCCACGTAAATGCTCCATAGCTTGTCCTTCTCATCCATGCTTGGTCCATCATTCCTAAGAGAGACAAATACATCTACTTTAGGCAGCATCATATTCTCATGTACATTAGGAGTAGCTCGTAAAAACGAAAGTACCTGCTGTTGGAGTTGATGGGCACGAGCTCGAGTTAACGGTCCTTGCATTTGAGGAGGTGTATTTGTCGTGGGGTAGATAACACCGCAGATGCTACTTTGGGGTAGCTTGAGTTGATGGGCAAGGCGACACTGGTGCCTGGGAGATTGTTTAGCATTGCAGGGACAAAGGGTTTACCCAGGTTCGGCCTCTCCATTGGAGATAAAGACCTACTTCCTGCTATCTTGTTATTGATCTCGATCTCGATAACCCGGCTACGACAACAGAGCCGGATCTCGATCTAGGTTACAAGGTTGAGGTGTTTCTCTCGATGGTTCTCTCGCCTAAGCTTGGATCGTAAAGTTCTCTCCAACTAGGGCTCAGGGACCGGTTTATATAGACGACCGGGTCTCCTGGCACTTTACAATACGAACCCGGGCTCTACCCAGACTCGGAGTCCTACTCTAGCTCTTCTAGCCTTCATGTCCTCCAAGTCCGAACCGCCTCTGGTCTTCTAGAAACTTCCCTTCCTGAACCGGGTTACCGCCAAAGCCTCTGGCCCAGCAACATAACCCGGCCCATGCTGATGGTTAGCTGGCCTGGCCGGGCCTCCTGCCTGGCGGGTCATGCTTCCCTCTTCATGGGCCTACCGGGTTATTATCCCCCATCAGTAGCCCCCAGATTAACCTGGTTGCCAGGTTGGCATGCTCTGCTTCATTCTTGAATATTGCTTCTTTGAGCAGAACTGATATCCTGGCCAGCCGGGTTAATCACCTGAAACATAAAATAACACATAACAAATTTAATATCGAACATGTCTCTTTTCTCCTTTGCTTGGCCAGTCTTTTTGGCGGTTCACGCCGTAACCCGGTTATCTCTTGCCGGGTTCCACCCCGGGTTTCACTTTCGACACTTAGTGAAAATTACGCCCAACTGAAATCCATCCTTATCCATCTTAATCACGATCTTATCATTTAATACTCCGTAATTATCTCATTCCGTTTGTCGTTGACTTTTAGTCAAAGATCCTTATCTCTTCACTTTTTACCACAACACCCTAGGGTTTTTACTGTGCCTATAAATAGGAGACCAAGACACCGCGGTCACTTTCCCCATTCAGTTCATCTTCTTCCTCGTGCCCGCACTGTAGCACCGCGGAACCAATCTCAAATCGAGCCTCCCAATCTCCTGCAAGAAGATCCACAGGTACGATTATCCCACACATCCGTGCTCCGCACTTGATTCCAACTTGAATCTCGTCCAGATTTGCTTTGCATTTCCCTCTCCACGCATCTACATCTAGAACTAGGGTTTCTCTCCATTGTTGCGCTCAGAGAACCTCGAAGCTCCTCAGCCATGGTGAAGGACAAAGCGAAGGCCGGAGCTCCCGTGCGGCGAAGAAGCTCGCAAAGAAGCCTCACAGCACCCACGCCGGTGCATCTGGCTCCGCCGCCCCCGCTGCTACTCAGGTCAACTGGACCAAGTCCACGGTGACTACTTGATGCTTCAAGAATACGTGAACTGCGGCGAGCTCCCTCTCAAGGATGAGATCCAATGGCGTGCTGCTGGAGAAGAAATCCGCCCCAGCCCCAAGGAAGGTGAAGTGGTGGTTTTCCTCGACCATGTTCAGCGCGGCCTTCGCCCCCCGGGTTCCCTGTTTTTTCGCCGGGTCTTGAAGTACTACGGCCTTAGGCCTCAAGACATCGCGCCCAACTCCATGCTGAACATCAGCAACTTTGTGGTGTTCTGTGAAGATTATCTACAAATGGCTCCAAGCCTCGAGCTGTTCCTCGAGTTCTTCTACTGCAACCCCTCTCGCAAGGACCAAGTACTCCCATATGGGGGAGTTGCAATCCAGCGCCGAAGGGAATGCGATTTCCCGGCTCTTCTTCTAGCCAGCCATCCCAAGGGGTGGCAAAACACATATTTTTACTGCAAGACACTCACCAGAATCTGACGATGCCCGTTACCCGGCTTTCCGGAACTCGGGCTTAACATATGACGCCAAAATGAATAGTTATGCCGATGACGCCGAGCGGTCAAGCTCGAGCCCACTTCGCCGGGCCAGAGCTTTACTCGCCCATGGCCTCAAGGGCACAGATCTGGTCAAGTGCTGGATCGGTTGGTTCATCCAGCCACTCAGCATCAGGACCCGGCTAATTTGCCATACACTGGTGAAACCACAGACAACATGCGTTACTCTGAGATGACGCTACTGATGATCAGCTCGTGAAGAATGCCAAGAGATGCTTGGCGAAAAGAAAGATGCCATTGCACTGAACGGGCTCGCCCCATTTAGTGCCAAGAACAAACCCCCCGGTAAAGCCAACACTCAATCACTTTGCTTACTTTAACCCGGTAAACTCATCCATAGACTGTTATTTACTGTGACTGCTTTTTCTCAGGACTCCAAGTGGTGGAGCGTGGATTTTACCCCTACATCCTCTCCTGATGGGGAGGACACAGAAAGTGAAGACGACGAAGAAGAAGAAGAAGAAGGTGAGCTAGACTCCGTAGGCCGGCTCTTCCTCCAGTTGATTAACAACGAAGTCCCCAACAAGGACACCTCTACTGATAACCCGGCAAATTTTATTCCAGGCCCCACTGACCCGGCTTCTGACGTAGCGCCGGGTCCCCAAACTACTGCAGCTCCTACTCAGAAGAGACCCGGGCCACCATTGCCAAGGTACCACATTCTCTTTTCTCAATTTTCATGATGAACTCATCTCAAACTTAAGCATAAACAAGGAAAAGGAGGCTGAGGCGAACAAGAGACGCCGAACCCGGTCTTCTACAAGCCAAGCTTCCCTGAGCCCAGGTATCCCTCAACGCTCTTTATCAAGCTGGGCCAAATCCATCCAGAAGACGCCCAGCAAACAGTTCCCTTTAGCTGGCAAGATCCGGGTTCCTAAACCATCTCGTTTGTCAGATTCTTCCTCGGATGGTGTTAGCACACCCGAGGATTTCCAGATCAACGCCGGGTTAGAAATACTTCACACATCTTTTCCATACCTCTATACTTTACTGTCCCATTCTTGTTTAACTAAGACACTATTTGTTCCAGTGCCAGAGCTTTTATGGATGAAGACCCGGAATCTCCTCCCGCGGCGTCTCCTCCTCCAGCAACCACAGAGCCTTCTCCTATGGAGGCACATATTGAAGAACCGAGGACAAAGACGAGCCAAGGGAGCAAGCAACCCCCGCGGCTTCTCCAAAAAATATTGTTGACCCGGTGCCAGAATCCTCCCCAGCTGCTCACTCGCCCGGGTTAGGCTCTGGGACTAAAGAAGATGAAGTGCAGGTTACTGGGACCCGGCACGTTCCAGTACAAAATGCTCCTGAGACTCTTGCCAAGGTGCCAGCCCCAGATGCTGACCCGGCAACTCCTGCCAAGGACAAGAACCCGGCTTCCTCCTCAAATTCACCGGCTCTGGACGCCATGTCCGTTCCAGCACTTTGCGACGAATATTTTTCTCGCCTTGCTCAACACAAGACCCTGGAGACAGAACTGGTCGCCCTAATTCAAAAACGATATCAGGTACCCTTTTTACTTCTTGCCTGTATATTTTCTTGCATAACTATACCCTAAGTAGCCCCCAAGCTCTAAGTTCATCACTTGTGATGAGCTTGGTGCTTACAATATGCATTCCTTAGGTAAAAACTTCAAACCTGTAGCCCCCAAGTGCCGGGTTGTCTGTTTACAGCAACCTGGGACTAAAAAACTTCCATCATTTAAAACTTGCCCATTTTCACATCAAAACTTTGAACACTGTAGCCCCCAAGTGCCGGGTTGTGTGCCTGCAGCAACCTGGGACTTCTTTATTACGTTGAACAATTGAACTTCAAACTGAGTAGCCCCCAAGTGCCGGGTTAGCTGTCCACAGCTACCTGGGACTTACAGTTAGAAAATTTTAGACTTTTTGCGCATGTAGCCCCCAAGTGCCGGGTTGCACGCCTGCGGCGACCTGGGACTAACACAACTTTTTGCATCTTAACAGGAAGACCATGCCAAGGCCCAGGCTGAATCACCCGGCTCACTGACGCTGCCAAAACTGAATCTGAGACCCGGGCTGATCACTCAGCTCAACTCCAGGCCTTGGAAGAAAAGATTACTGCCTGACGCAAGAAAACTCGATCTGAAGAAGGACATGCAGGAGAACGAGGAGAACTTCCAGGAGCAACAGGAGACCCTGCAGAAGCAGCTGGATGAAACCAACAACGAGCTGACCCGGCTAAAAAGAATGATCACCTCTATGGTTGAATCTTTAGTGGGTAAGCACTACTCCTTGAATTTCAACCTAAACTGATCAAACAGACCCGGTTTTTGAAATTTCACTGTTACACTTTTCCTTACACAGGCCCTCGTGATGGGAACCTCCGCAAAACCGCTGCAGAGAAGATCAAATGCATGTACACGCTGACACGTCAGCTGTACTTTGGCAGCTGCGAGGTCATCAAAGCCGCTAGGCTCTGGGAGAACCCGCCAAGCAAGTACACTGAAGTCCTTGGGCATCTGTCAACAATGCCACAATGGATCCATCTGCTCAAGAGATCAGCTTGCAGGGCCGGGGTGATGCGAGGTCTTGCCTTGGCAAAGGCCTACCATCCCCAGCTAAACCCGGCTCCACTGAAGAAGGGCTTTCCTCAGTTTGACACTGATGGCAAGGAGTTCGATAAGAAGTGCTACGCCCGGGTTGTGAAGCAAACCCGGCACGTTGCCACTGTAATTGCCAGCAAGATGAAGCTCACCACTTTGCAGCTTGGATATACTGAAAATGATGAAGAGATCATGGATGACGAGCCACAACGCGTCGATCTCCTCCAAAGCTATAAGGATTCCATTGACCCGGCAAAAATGCTCCTGGTACCTCCACTGCTCCCAGCTCCTCTACGCCAGTTATTCCTCCTCCGTCACGGGCGATAGCTGAAGAAGATGATGAAAACTTCTTCCAGCCACTTCGAAAAATCACCCGGCGCAAGACCAAGGCCAAAGAAACCGACGAGACCAAGGAGCCAGAGGCTAACCCGGCGGCCGCCGAAGAAGAGACCCGGCAAAGACCGTCGAGAACAACCAACCGGCTCTCCTCCCCGTGACCCGGCTCCTGAAGCCAGCTTGAAAACTTACGCAGATGCTTTATCTCTGCAAGAAAACAATCTTATTCGGCCCTTTGGGCACTTATTGTAATAACTTTAGCACTGTTTGCACTATGCCTGTGATGGTGCGCCTATGCACCTGATGAAACTTTTTATGCTACTCTCAAACTTTTGCTTGAAATATGCCTCTTCTGTGGTTTTGATGACCCTTTTGATTTCTTTAACTGTGAGCCGGCTTTCGCATGGATACCCTGTCGCTACTTCTCTGAGAAAAACAGGGTCGAACCAAGTCCCAATGGGCTTCATGGTTGATTGAATTTCCAGGTGAGCAATCAGGCCATAAAATTGCGAGTCACATCAGCTCAACAGCAAGATAACCAAGAATAAACTAGTGGCATAAAGCCGGGTCTTGGGATTGCAGCTACAAACTATTGAAGTAAGAGCCCCCAAGACCTGGATCAATGTTTATAAAGTAATGGCTTAACTATGCAACATTACCCCATTGATCCTCATACTGGTGGGACACGCTCTCTGGGCGTCCTCAAAGATAACTATGCACTTGTTCTATGACAAAAACATAAACAACTAAAATGTAAACTTCACCTTCATACTTCTGAATCCAAAGTTATGGATACTGTAGCTAAAACTGCACAGCCGGGTCACAAACATCGAGACCCGGACGACCGTAAAAAGCCGGGTCTTGGGACAGCCCCCAAGGACAAGCCCCCAAGACCAAACTTAACATAGAACTATGCAACACTACTATCAAACATAAAAAAGAAACTGAAAGAACACAAATTTCTGTTCAACCTTCACTTTATTGATAGAAAAGGTTAGGTCAGCAAGCCGCCTCATTAAAAACCTTCCAGTCCCCTTAGGTACCCTGGTAAGGAAAAGAGCGCGTCTGAAACCTGCTGCCTGTTACATCGTGTTTTACATCTCATATCTCTTTCTGCTAAGTATAGTATGGGCGCAGCTGTGCAATGTTCCATGGCCTCTCACGCTCTTCCAATGAAAAGGTAGAGTGCGATGTGTCATTCACAGACTCGGACTTTTCTCTTGCATCCACTAAATAATATGAACCATTGTTCAATTTCTTGCTTATGATGAAGGGCCCTTCCCAAGGGGGAGATAACTTGTGCATCCCTTCTTGGATTGCACCCATCGTAGCACTAAATCTCCCTCCTGGAAAGTGCGAGTTTTAACCCGGCGACTATGATACCGCCTCAAATCTGCTGATACACTGCTGATCTCTCCAGTGCTTGTTCTCTGTTCTCCTCAAGCAGGTCCACAGAATCCTGCCGGGTCTGCTCATTTTCTGTTTCAACTAAGCCGCCACGCGAGGCGAGTCATGAATTATATCACTTGGCAAAACTGCCTCTGCCCCATACACCATAAAGAAAGGGGTCATCTTTGTGGATCTGTTTGGTGTTGTGTTGATTCCCCAAACTACTGATGGCAACTCCTCAACCCACGCTCCAGCGCTCTGAGACACGGGACCCGGAGACGTGGTTTCAAACCTCGAAGCAACTCCTGATTTGCTCGTTCTACTTGTCCATTGGCCTGTGGATGAGCAACTGAAGCAACATCTAAACGTATACCCTGATTTCCACAAAACTTTGCCATCTCACCAAGGGACATGTTAGTACCATTATCTGTGATGATACTATGAGGATACCCAAACCTGTGTATGATCTGCTTCAAAAACTTGACTGCTGTAGCTGCTTCACAATTAGTAACAGGCATCACCTCAACCCACTTTGTAAACTTATCAATGGCAACCAAGAGGTGGGTTTTCTTGCAAGGAGACATGCTAAAAGGACCCACCATATCAAGCCCCCAAACTGCAAAGGGCCAAGTCAAGGGTATTGTTCGCAACTCCTGAGCCGGCACATGAATTTGCCGTGCATATCTTTGGCAACCATCACATCTACTCACCAAGCGCTCTGCATCTGCCTGAGCTGTGAGCCAGAAGAAGCCGTGTCTGAAAGCTTTTGCTACTAAAGACCTTGTTGAAGCATGATGACCACAATCTCCCTCATGAATCTCTTTCAAAATTTGCCGGCCTTCCTTTCCAGACACACATCTGAAATACTCCAGAAACACTTCTCTTATATAACTCGCCATCAATAACTACGTAGGCCTTAGCCCGGCGCACAATTTGCCGGGATATAACTTCCTGCTCTGGCAGCTCTCCACGCAAAAGATACGCCAAATAAGGTTCTGTCCACTCTGGAATTTCATGAGTTGCTGCTACCAATTGCAAATCCGGTCTTCCTAACCCGCCAGTTCCTCTACGCCTGATGTAGTGCAACCTAGGCACACAACACCAAGTGGCCCAATGACAAGAGCAAGAATCAAGCTCTCCATGATAAGGTGAATTCACTCTTATCTATGTGTGACCTTGACACTCCCTTGAATGGTTTGCTACTTCATTCTGATACCTTGTGTGTGCTCAGCTATGGTGGACCTGAAGACCCCTATGAAGATGGCCAAGAGGCGATACAAGTTGATGGAGAAGATGACCAAGAGAAGCCCCAAGAAGAAGACGAAGAGGAAGGTCAAACAGCTTCAGGCGGTACTACCGGGTCGCCCGAGCCGGTACTACCGCCCTCGCCTGACGTGGCGCCTGTCGAAGCCACCACCGGGTCCGGTACTACCGCCCATGCCCGCCTCGGTACTACCGCGACGTGCCGGCGCGGTACTACCGCACCTACTACCGCGCCAACTACCGTATCTCCCGGAAGCTCCTGGTGTCCTCGGGTCCATCCCGGTAGTGGCCCCGGTACTGCCCCGGTACTACCGCACACCCGGTACTACCGGGTTCAGTCCGGTACTACCGCTGTGGGCGGATCTGCACGCTGGAAAGGCTCTCTTGCCTTTAATCTTATCCCTTTGGATCTAGAGTATAAATAGTTCGTCCCCTTCCTAGGGTTAGGGTTAGACTATGATTTGGGAACTAAAGTAGAGCCTTGCTCCTTCTTCTCAAAGTGTCTCTTTCCTCCTATGGAGATGATTCAAGGCCTCCACATGTGGAGATGAACCAAGGCCTCCTCTTGAGGAGAAGATCCCTGCGTGGATACCAAGGCTCCGCTTGTAGTTGCGATTACTTGCTAATCTTCCATCTTTAGGTGGCTAGATTGGATTGGTTGGATTGACCAATTGGACAAACAATCCTAAGAGTAAGGTGTGCTTGGGAGAGGAGGATTGGGGGCTGCCCTCGGGGATTTGTTACCAATCGAGTCTTGCCGGGTTGCTACTTGCTATTTACCCTTGTGTGTTTGATTTCCCCTCTTTTGTGTTCTTCGTTCTTCGCGTGTTCTTCGTGTTCATCCTTCCCTCCGTACAAATCCGTGAAAATCGGGACCTACCCACATCATATGGTATCAGAGCTCTAGGTTGACACGGATTTGAGTTGTGTTTCCACCAAAATCCACCAAATTTTTCTTCGTTTTTGAGAAATTCGAAAATTTCCACCAAAAATAGCCTTGCCTTGATTCGAGCCGATCTGTCGATTCGTTGCGTTTTTGGTAGTTTTTGTCCATGGATCTGTTGCTTTAGGACCCCCTCCACCCTTGTTTGCGTTCCCTAGCCTTAATTTTGCCAATTTCCCACGATTTGAGGATTTCTCGGGCCAATTTCCGCCCAAAATCGAAAGTCAACCATCAGAAATCGGGCAGGCCGGTACTACCGGGCTCAGGCCGGTACTACCGGGTTTTCAAAATTTGGCCGAAATTTTTTCTTTTTCCTCGGTTCGTTTTGGCATTTCCTCTTTGGTTTGAGTCCTTTCTTGGTGTGCCCTACGTCTACGACATCGACAAGCTTCCGCAGCACGCATCTTCAACGCCAAGCGACGACGCCACCAAGGACTCGACATTCCCCCCCACCATATTCCGTTGTGAGCCCTTCTTCCTTTCGCGCAACTTGACCTATTGGACTAGCTCGGTGATATTGCGAGGCATTGCACGTGTTGAGTGTTTGTCTTCAAGTATTGGCGAGTGTGTATCGTTAGAGAGCTTGGCACTAGCAAAAGAGAAGGAATCATCATCAAAAAGCAAAAATCAAAAAAAAAAGAGAAAAGAAAAGAATCAAGTGGTGCCAAGTTCATCTCTTGTAGGTTGCGACAAAGCTAAGACCGCCAAAGTGAGTGTGAGTGTTAACTCTTGTGCAAATCCGTTGCCCACAAAAAGCAATTGAGCTAGCGTCCTTCTTGTGTTGGGTGACATTTGAGCACGTAGTCTTCGTTAGGTTGTCTATCTTCGAGTGCTCGCCCTTTGGTCGCCCAACCCCATTATTCGCTTTTGTGTGTGTTTCTTGATACTTTGTGGTTGGAGTTTCTTTGGTAATTTGATCATTGTGGATTTTCTCTACCTTTGACAATATACTTGTCGCGGGTTTGCTTGTTTCGTTTGCCACTTCATACCTTCCTATCCTCATAAGTGTGTGTGTTGGGTGTTAGAACCGGATACTCTCCTCTCAAGCTACATTATTCTTGGGATATAGTTTGTCTTGGTTTTTCTTTATCACACATCTCACTTGATCTTGAGAAAATGTTTAGGGGAAGTACAAACGGAAGCTCAAGCTCGGATGAGGAAATCCATGGTGGAGTTCGCGGTGATCATGGCTATGTCACACAATCGGAGCTTGTTGGCATGCGACACTTTCTTCGTGACAACCTAGGACGCTACGAGCGCCGTCTTCAAAATCAAGAGAACACCTTCAACGACCGCATGCATGCTCAAGAAGCAAATATGGAGCGGTTGACCGAAGCTATCAACAACCTTGTGCGACAACGAGCGTCTTCACACTCAAGCCGTACAAGAAGCACCTCAAGGTCGACACAAGCACGTCATGGTCGTCATGAACCTCGACAAGAACGTCAACATGATCCAAGGCGCGACGCCCATGAACGACCTCCTCCTCACGTTGAACAACCACATGATCTTCACGCGAACAATGCCAATGCGCATCAAGAGCAACCTCACCAAAACGTTGAACGTCATGAACGCATGCCATCACCACCACCGCAACAACGTGATCGTCATGACCCATTGGCTAATGACAATGGCGTCCGGGTGCGAATGACTTTGGTGAACAAGGACGTCACCCTCGTCATCCTCCAAGGCCACGTCATCAAAACCATACAATGCGAACAATGTCGAACAACCCGTTCCTCAACAAGAGCTACCTCCTCAACATGCGCCTCGTCAAGAGCTTCCTCATGATCGTCACCAACACCAACGCCGAGTCAAGTGATAACGAGTCAAGCCAACACAATGGTGATGGACTCAATCGAAGGAGACGTGGACGTGCATTCCCACGTGGTGCTCATGGTGACAACTATGATGACTTGACCAACGTCCGCTTTGACATACCCAAGTTCTACGGCACAAGTGATCCGGAAGCTTACTTCTCATGGGTACTCAAGGTTGACAAGATCTTCCGTGTGCAACGCTTCTCCGACAACAAGAAGGTTGCCTTAGCCTCGATGGAGTTTGAAGAGTATGCCCTCTTGTGGTGGGAACAACTACAAGATGCTCGCGTCGCTAACCACCAACAACCAATTGACACTTGGGTTGAAATGAAAGAAACCATGTACAAGCGCTTCGTGCCAAGCCATTACACTAGAGACTTATACAAGAAGTTGCAAGAGTTGAAGCAAGGTTTGAAGTCGGTTGACGAGTACTACAAGGAAATGGAAATCTCCATGATGAGAGCCAATGTCAACGAGTACGAAGAGCAATCCATGGCTCGTTTCATGAATGGCCTCAACTATCCAATCAAGAAGATCGTGGAGTTCCAACCATATGCCTCTTTGGTAGAGCTAGTACATCAAGCTTCCAAGGCCGAGCGCCACGTGCTTGAAGAGCTCAAATACCTCAAGACAAAGGCATTCTTCGCCAACAAGCCTTCTTCGTCAACTCCTACACCTTCACAAGCTCTTCCTCAAGCGAACACTCGAGGTCCTCCAAGAGTCTCTACTTCGACACCTCAAGCGCCTCAACCTTTCAAGAAAGTACCTCCCTCCTCCAAGGCGCCTCAAGGATCTTCGTCCGGCACAAGACTATTGCAATGCTACAAGTGTGGCGGACAAGGGCACAAATCTTTTGAGTGCACCAACAAGAAGGTCATGATCATCAATGACATGGGAGAGTATGAATCTATGAGTGAAGATGAGTACAATGCTTTGAACAAGGTCGCCACAATGCAAAGTGCTCAAGAAGAAGAAAGTGAGATCTATTGTGATGGCGACAACAACCCTTCCTTGGTTGTGGCAAGAGCTCTAACCACCAATGTTCAAGTGGAAGAAGACCAAAGATGCAACTTGTTCCAAACAAGAGCGGGAATCAATGGAAAGTCCATCAAGGTCATCATAGATGGTGGAAGTTGCCACAACCTAGCGAGCAAAGAACTTTGTGATAAGCTCAACTTGAAGTTCAAGAAGCACCCACATCCTACCATGTGCAATGGTTGAGTGATACCGGAGCCGTCAAGATTCAACACATGGTGCAAGTGTCCTTCAAGATTGGAGCCTATGAAGATACGGTTGATTGTGATGTTGTGCCTATGAACGTTTGTCACTTACTCCTTGGGCGTCCATGGCAATTTGACAAGGGTGCTATGCATGATGGACGAACAAACTACTATAGCTTCAAGAACAACGACAAGACCTTCGTCCTTCGTCCCATGACACCAAGTCAAGTCATCGCCGACAACGCCAAGACCATTGCAAGGGCACAACAAGATCGTTCGTCTAGTGAGATGAGTGGTGAGCGAGAGACCCACCATAAAGTGAGTGAGAGCCACAAGCCAAATGAGTGTGACACTTCAAAGAGAGTTCCCACAAAACTTACACTATTTGCCACAAAGAGAGAGATGAGGGAGTTGAGAGAGAACCCATCCACCCTACACTATGTGCTCATATGCAAGGGTGAAGTTTCTATGACTAACGACTTCACAAACCTTCCTCCTTCTTTGTTGTCTCTTTTGAAGGACTTTGAAGATGTCTTCCCTCAAGAAGTGCCACCGGGACTACCTCCTCTACGTGGAATCGAGCACCGCATCGACCTTGTTCCCGGCGCACCGCTTCCAAACCGCGCTCCTTACCGCACCAACCCCGAAGAAACAAAGGAGATCGAGCGGCAAATACAAGAACTTCTTGCCATGGGACACATCCGCGAGAGCTTGAGTCCGTGTGCCGTGCCCGTCATCTTGGTACCCAAGCACGACAACACTCTTCGCCTTTGCATGGATTGTCGCCCCATCAACGCCATCACCGTTCGGTATCGCCATCCTATCCCTCGCCTTGATGATATGCTCGATGAGCTTTGTGGTTCCGCTATATTCTCCAAAATTGATCTTAAAAGTGGATATCACCAAATACGCATGTGTGAAGGTGATGAATGGAAGACCGCATTTAAAACTAAGCTTGGTCTTTATGAGTGGCTCGTCATGCCATTTGGTCTTTCCAATGCACCTTCTACTTTATGCGTCTCATGAATCATGTTTTGCGTCCTTTTATTGGCAAATTTGTTGTGGTATACTTTGACGACATCCTTATCTATAGCAAGTCTTTGGAAGAGCACACTTCTCATGTTGCTCAAGTTTTGTTGGTTCTTCGCAATGAAAAGCTTTATGCAAATCTTTCTAAGTGCACTTTTGCCACCAACAAACTTGTTTTCTTGGGTTTTGTTGTTTCTTCGGATGGAGTTGAAGTTGATGATGCCAAGATACAAGCAATTCGGACTTGGCCTTTTCCGATGTCACTTGAGGAGTTGAGACGTTTTCTTGGTTTTGCCGGATTTTACCGCCGTTTCATCAAGGATTTTTCCACAATTGCTTGCCCCCTCCATGAACTTACAAAGAAGAATGTACCTTTCATTTGGGGCAATGCACATGATTTTGCTTTCAATGAGCTCAAACGGTTATTAACCGAAGCACCACTCCTTGCCCTTCCGGATTTCTCTAAGACATTTGAGATTGAATGCGATGCAAGTGGATTGGGCATTGGTGGAGTGCTTATGCAAAATGGTAGACCCATCGCATACCATAGTGAGAAACTAGATGGAGCTCGCTTGAATTACCCCATTTATGACAAAGAGTTATTTGCTTTGGTTCGTGTTTTGGATGTGTGGCAACATTACCTTCGTCCTAAGGAATTTGTCATTCATTCCGACCATGAATCCTTGAAATATTTGAAAAGTCAAACAAATTTGAACAAAAGACATGCTAAGTGGGTTGAGTTCATTGAGTCTTTCACTTTGTAATCAAATACAAGAAAGGTAAAGACAATGTGGTCGCGGATGCTCTATCCCGCAAGGCCAACCTACTTACACGTCTTGACATTAGTGTCTTGGGTTTGGATGAGATTAAAGAGTTGTATGCTACCGATGCTTTCTTTGGAGACATTTTCGCTCAATGTTCGGAGCACAAAGGAATTGGTGATTTCTATTTGCACAAAGGTTTCTTGTTTAAGGCTAACAAACTATGTATACCCGAGTCTTCGCTTCGTTTGGTCCTTTTGAAGGAATCACATGGAGGCGTCTTAATGGGACACTTTGGACGTGACAAGACCTTTGCCATGCTCTCCACAAACTACTATTGGCCAAGGATGTACCGGATGTGAACCGCTTGGTGCGACGATGTTCAACATGTCTCAAAGCTAAGTCTACTCTAAACTCTCATGGTTATACACACCTTTGCCTATTCCACATCACCCATGGTCCGATATAGCTATGGATTTTGTCTTAGGACTCCCACGCACTAAAACAAACAAGGATTCCATCTTTGTCGTCATTGATCGCTTCTCTAAAATGGCACACTTTATACCTTGCAACAAGAGCGACGATGCTTCACACATTGCTACTTTGTTTTTCAGGGAAATCGTCCGTCTTCATGGAGTGCCCAAGACCATTGTGTCGGATCGTGACGTCAAGTTCGTGAGCTATTTTTGGAAGACTTTGATGGCCAAGATGGGATCAAGCACTATTCTCCACCGCATACCACCCTCAAACCGATGGCCAAACCGAAGTGGTGAACCGAGCCTATCCACACTCCTTCGTGTGTTGATCAAGCCTAACTTGAAGAATTGGGAAGAGTGCATCCCACACGCCGAGTTCGCCTACAATCGAGCACTACACCGCGCAACAAAGAGAACACCCTTCGAGGTTGTCTATGGCTCCAACCCCTACACCGCGCTAGACATGCTACCACTTCCACTCCGAGAACAAGTCAACATGGACTTCGACAAGCGCCGCTACATGAAGAAACTACATGAAGACACAAGGGCCACGCTCGAGAAGCACAAGAAGACCATGCTACGAAGATGAACAAGAACAAGCGCCCATGATCTTTGAAGAAGGAGACCTTGTTTGGCTACATCTACGCAAGGACCGCTTCCCCGATGAAAGAAAGTCTAAGCTCGCGCCAAGAGGAGATGGTCCTTTCAAGGTTCTCAAGCGCATCAACGACAACGCATACAAGATCGACATACCAAAGTCCAAGTACGGCGTTCATAACACCTTCAACGTCGCCGACATCTCGCCTTACCTTGGTGACCCAAGTGATGATGAGGACGAAGAGTCGAGGACGACTCTTTTCCAAGGGGGGGAGATGATGTAGTGCAACCTAGGCACACAACACCAAGTGGCCCAATGACAAGAGCAAGAATCAAAGCTCTCCATGATAAGGTGAATTCACTCTTATCTATGTGTGACCTTGACACTCCTTGAATGGTTTGCTACTTCATTCCGATACCTTGTGTGTGCTCAGCTATGGTGGACCTGAAGACCCCTATGAAGATGGCCAAGAGGCGATACAAGTTGATGGAGAAGATGACCAAGAGAAGCCCCAAGAAGAAGATGAAGAGGAAGTCAAACAGCTTCAGGCGGTACTACCGGGTCGCCCGAGCCGGTACTACCGCCCTCGCCTGACGTGGCGCCTGTCGAAGCCACCACCGGGTCCGGTACTACCGCCCATGCCCGCCTCGGTACTACCGCGACGTGCCGGCGCGGTACTACCGCAGCTACTACCGCACCAACTACCGTATCTCCCGGAAGCTCCTGGTGTCCTCGGGTCCCATCCCGGTAGTGGCCCCGGTACTGCCCCGGTACTACCGCACACCCGGTACTACCGGGTTCAGTCCGGTACTACCGCTGCGGGCGGATCTGCACGCTGGAAAGGCTCTCTTGCCTTGTAATCTTATCCCTTTGGATCTAGAGTATAAATAGTTCGTCCCCTTCCTAGGGTTAGGGTTAGACTATGATTTGGGAACTAAAGTAGAGCCTTGCTCCTTCTTCTCAAAGTGTCTCTTTCCTCCTATGGAGATGATTCAAGGCCTCCACATGTGGAGATGAACCAAGGCCTCCTCTTGAGGAGAAGATCCCTGCGTGGATACGAAGGCTCCGCTTGTAGTTGCGATTACTTGCTAATCTTCCATCTGGCTAGATTGGATTGGTTGGATTGACCAATTGGACAAACAATCCTAAGAGTAAGGTGTGCTTGGGAGAGGAGGATTGGGGGCTGCCCTTGGGGATTTGTTACCAATCGAGTCTTGCCGGGTTGCTACTTGCTATTTACCCTTGTGTGTTTGATTTCCCCTCTTTTGTGTTCTTCGTTCTTCGCGTGTTATTCGTGTTCATCCTTCCCTCCGTACAAATCCGTGAAAATCGGGACCTACCCACATCACGCCCTGAGGCTTGACTAATGGAGTCCATAGCTCGTCCAAGAAAACGTTAGGTGGAACCGGCTCTCTGCGTGAGCCGAGTCTTGACAAAGCATCTGCAGCATCATTTTTCCTGCGATCAATATGATCCACCTGATAGCCTGAGAAAAACCCGGCTACCCTGTCCACCTCTCTTCTGTAAGCCGCCATTGTCGCATCTTTTCTATCCCATGTTCCTGAAACTTGCTGTGCCACAAGATCTGAATCCCCATAACAATTAATGTGCTTGATGCTCATCTCCTTTGCCATACGCAAACCATGTAACAAGGCCTCATATTCTGCCACATTGTTAGAACAATCAAAATGAATCTGCAAAACGTAGCTCAACTTATCACCCTTGGGAGAAGTTAACACAACTCCAGCTCCTGAACCTTGTGCTTGCTTAGACCCATCAAAGTGCATGACCCAAGGCTTGAGACCCGGCGCAAGAGGTGGTGCACTCAACTGTGTCCAATCATTAAGAAAATCTGCCAATGCCTGCGATTTGATAGCTGTACGAGGCACATTGTCAATGTGGTAAGGCCCCATCTCTATTGCCCACTTGGCAATTCTTCCTATTGCTTCTAAATTCCTGATGATATCTGCTAAGGGTATTGAACTCACCACCGTGATTGGATGCTCCTGAAAATATGGTTTCAACTTTCTGCTTGCCATGAAAACACCAAACACTAGCTTCTGCCAATGCGGATAACGCTGCTTTGCTTCTGATAACACCTCACTAACATAATAGACCGGCCTCTGAACCGGTTTTCCTTGCCTTCCTCCTTACGCTCGACCACCACCACAGCACTCACAGCCTGAGGCCCGGCAGCGACGTATAACAGCATGGGCTCCTTGGGACCCGGGGCCGCCAGAACTGGCGCTTTTGATAATTGTTTCTTCAGAGCTTCAAATGCTTCATCTGCTTTCTGGTTCCACACAAAATTGTCTGTTTTCTTCAGCAATTTGTACAAAGGGATTGTTTTTTCTCCGAGCCAGGATATAAACCGGCTTAGCGCAGCCACACATCCTGTCAACTTCTGAACATCTGCCAATTCCTCAGGTTTTTTCAAACTCTGGATGGCTCTGATTTTTTCCGGGTTTGCCTCAATTCCTCGTTCTGACACAATGAAACCGAGCAATTTTCCTGCTGGAACCCCAAACACGCACTCTGTAGGATTGAGCTTCATCTTGTACTTCCTCAAATTTTTGAATGTTTCAGTGAGGTCACTGATAAATGATCCGGCTTTTTCTGACTTGATCACCACATCATCCACATAAGTGTGCACATTGTGCCCAATCTAATCATGAAAACAATTTTGAATACACCTCTGATAAGTTGCTCCTGCGTTCTTCAACCCAAAAGTCATGGTCTTGTAACAAAAAGCACCAACAAAAGGGGTGATGAACGATGTCTTTTCCCAATCCTGCATGTTAAGCTTGATCTGAAGATAACCTGAATATGCGTCCAGAAAACATAAGAGCTCACTGCCTGCCACTGCGTCAACAATTTGGTCGATGCGCGGTAGTGCAAATGGGTCCTTGGGCAATGCTTGTTGAGACTCGTAAAATCGATACACATCCTCCACTCATTATTTTTCTTCAGAACCAAAACCGGGTTAGCCAACCACTCTGGGTGGAAAACCTCCATGATAAAGCCGGCTTCCAATAACCGGGCTATCTCCTCTCCTATAGCTTTTCTTCTCTCTGCGTTCATTTTTCTCAAACCTTGTTTCACCGGCCTTGCCTTTGGATCAACATGCAAACGGTGCTCAGCGAGTTCAGTCGAAATGCCTGGCATGTCACTAGGTGTCCACGCAAAAACATCCCGATTCTCATGGATGAACTCGATGAGCGCGCTTTCCTATTTATCAGTTAGGCTGGTCCCTATGGCGAACTGCTTGGAGGAATCCCCAGGCACAAAATCCACCATCTTAGTATCCTTTGCTGCTTTAAACTTTGCCCTGTCATCTTCTGTTGTTGGTTTTTTGAGTGCCTTGTTATCCTGCGGGTCAAGATTAGACCTGTAAGCTTTCAACTCCTCTCTAGCACAAGTTCGCTCTGCCAGGGCTGCATCTCCCTCGTCACATTCTGCCGCAATTTCTCTGTTACCATGAATAGTAATGATCCCCTTGGGACCCGGTATCTTCAACTGCAAGTATACATAACACGGCCTTGCCATGAACTTGGCAAAAGCCGGCCTTCCAAACAACACATGATAAGGACTTGGAAATTTCACCACCTCAAAAGTGAGCCACTCTGATCTAAAGTTATGGATAGACTCGCCAAAAGCAACCTCTAATGAAATTTTTCCCTCTGGTGTAGCTGACTTCCCAGGAACTATACCATGAAATATTGTTGACGTTTTCTGCAACTGTGACTCCTTCAGACCCATACGCATAAACGTTTCCTAGTACAAGATATTAATGCTACTGCCACCGTCCATCAAAACCTTCTTTAACTGAAAGCCATGAACTTGAGGAGCCACAACTAACGCAAGCAGACCCGGGTGCTCCACCACATCCGGGTGATCTGCTCTACTCCGAGTAATAGTATGCTCTGACCATCTCAAATACCTTGGTACCCCTACAGCCACTGAATTAACTGCCCTTTTGACTATCTTTCTCTCTCTCTTGGTTGTGCCACTGGTATATATATGATATTGGCCAAGTTGCCTCGGCTGGTTTGAAAATCCACCTTGATTACCTGTGTTTTGGCTGGGTCCTGTATTTCCAGTTGGTACCGCGTTTGCTCCAGTTAGAGACCCCGCAGCCGGGTTAGCACTCGGGACCCGGTCCTCCACTCCTGTTTGCTCCTTGCAAAGCTCTCTGAATTTCATTATTTTTCCACCTGTTCAAATCTACACACTGGGCCAATGAATGATTGGCGGGTCTGCCGTTCTTCCTATGACAAGGACACGGCATCCTGAAGGCCTCTTCAGTACTCATCGGGCGTGTTCTTTGGTAACTATTTCCACCACCGTAACTCCCATTATTTCCCTGATAGACTCTGTTTTCCTGATAACCTCTGTTTTCCTGATAGCCTCTATTTTCCTGATAATTCCCATCCATCCTTTGCCTCTGGAACCCGGCATTTGCATTTGCAACTAGCTCTGAGTTTCCTTCCTGATGCCCACGCTTGTTCTGGTTCTGATTGCTGTTGTTATTGTTTCCCGGCCATTGTTCTTTCCTCCATTGTTCGCAGCACCTTTCCCTTTTTCTTCCTCACTATCATCCTGGGTTTTGTCTGTGGCTGCGTGTCTGTTGCACGCATCCATCAACTCTGCCATAGTAACGGGCTTAACCCGGTGTCCTTCCTTCATGCGGCCCAGCTTCTGGACCAAGGGAGCATACTTGCAAGTTTTCTCCATCGATGAAATTGCATCCTTGGGCTCGATACCTGATGAAGAGTGCAGGATCTCCGTGACCCGGTGTAACATCCCAAAAATATTAATCAATATTATTATTCCAAAAATGAGAGCCAACAAAAACTTTTGTTAAATATTATGTGTTGTCTGCAAAATATTGCTTGTGGTAATTAATTCTTATTGCTTGTGTTATTTATTCTTGCTAATTATGATGCTTGCTCTAAATAAAAACAATAAGAAAAGAAAAGAATTGAAATAGCAAATAAAGCAAGAAAAATAAAAGTGACAATTGTGTCACACAAATTCTCCAAGGGGAGAAACTAAAATGGTTTCAAACAAAATTGAAAGGAGAGGTTATATAAACTCTCCCATTTTTATTCATATAACTTTTCCCTCTCAAAATATATTTCCAAAAATCTAAATTTAAAATTCCAATTCTTTCTTTAATAAATTCAAATTACAAAGTTGTGGTGCAACAATTGTCAATTAAATTATACCACTGCACCACAAAACTACATTTGGATATATGGATCCAATTGTGGAAATAAAATTCAGAAAAAAAAATTTCGTTGAAGCATTTCGTCGAACGCCTTGCATGCACTGCCCGTGTTCTTCCCCATTTCTTCAACCCGGAGATCAATTGATCGAATTCGTTGTTAATTCGACAAATTGACTCACCCAAATCCTCTCCCGTGCATCACAGAGCCTTTTTCACGCGGGAATTTGGAAGAGGAGGGTCGGGAAAGGAGAGGAGCTTCGGAGGGGAACGAGCCCGGCGCGGCCACGCCATGGTCGGCATGGTCGCCGTGCGTGGCATCGCCGCGATCATCCACTCCCTGGCCCCCCTCTCACTCACTCGCTTCACCATGCTCTCCCTGCCTCCACCGCGCTCAGGAGAACCCGAGTCACCAGGGAAATCATAACCATCACGCGCCCCGAGCACCGCCCAAGCCACCACAGAGCTCGCCGGACCGTCCACCTCGCGAGCTCACTCCACGTGTAGCCATCCTTCCAGGCCCCCCCCCCCACGGTAGCCATCCTCCCACCGCCCTACGGCGAGCTAGCACAGCCGCGGGAGCTCCCCTGCGCCATGTCCACCGTGCACCGCCGCCGCGGGCATAAATACCCCCACCCCGTGTCCGACCTCTCCTCACTCCACTCCACTGCCCCCCAGACCCTCCACCACCTCTCGTGCACCGCCAGGAGGGCGGCGAAGCCGCAGCAGAGCCGCTGCTGTCGTGGAGCTTCTGCGAGCTCCGCCACTGCCCGAGGTAGGCGAAGGCACGGCCTCGCCGTGCTGATGCTTCCCTCTCCCCACTGACCCCTCCACTGTGCTCCCCGTTGACACCGCACTCACCCGAGACCCTTTCCCCGTTGTTTCGTGCACAGGAGAGCCCCCAGGACCTCGCCGGAATCCGCTGCCGTGGCCGTGGAACTCCGACGCATCGCCACCGTCGCGGCAGCCCTCCCCAGCAAGTTCAAGTGCCCCCACGAGTCTCCCCGAGCCCTCCGCCGTCGAACGCCGTCATCCCCGAGTCTCCCGAGCCCCCTAGGTGAGCCGAGCTTCCTCGACCGTGCGCCGGCGCGGCGGCGCCACCCAAAAATGGTCGCCGCCGTGGCCTTTAAACGTGGACCGTTGGATCTAGATCCAACGGCCACGTAACGTTCCTGTACACGTGTGGCTGACAGGGCTGGCCCACCTGTCGGCGTTTTATTAATTTCCCGCGTGCGCTGAGTCACTGACGGGTGGACCCCGCCCGTCAGATTTCTCAACATTATCCAAACTGAACACATTTTCGAATTTAGTTTTCTCTGGAATTTCAGTACTGGACCCAACTTAGAAAATCAATATCTCAAGATTTAGGAATCCAAATAAATCAAACTCAATTGTTCTGGAAAGCTTATGAAAATGTTTAACCAACCCAATTGGTCTCATGTCATTTAATTAAATAAATAAAAAGTATTATTAAAAATACTACAGAAGGTTTAAATTCTAAACTTGTTTGTTTCTGATACTCTGTTAGTCCAAATAATTCCAAACCAATTTTGCTAGCTTAGTACTGCCTTGTATTAGCTTCCCTAATTTTGGTAGAATTATTTGTGCAGTAGTATTTGTTTATATAAGTTGAAGTTTAAATACCCTCTGCACTCAAACATTTAAATATGTTTAATGGTAAACCCAAATGATTAGGACCAATTTTGTTAGGTCACATTAGTCATGTTTAGTTACCCCTAAAAGGATTTAATTTTGGAGCAACAGAATTTAATTGGTAGCTAAAACTTGATTATTAAGCTTCTGGATTCAAACAAATGTGTAGGAGTTTGGTAACTCAAATTAACCAAACTCAATTGTGTTGTCTTCTACACATCAGTAGCTTTCCATAGAATTTTAGTTTGTATTTTTGTGACCAACAGAACTCAAGTTATTGAATTAAACATGTTCCACAAGTTTCTGCCATAGTTTGAACATAAATAAATAATGTTTAATTCAAATATTTTGAAACCAAATTGTGTGGTTGATGTGGCAGTAGCTAATTGTGATGTTTGTGATTGATATGTTGTGATGCTTGCTTGAGTAGTTTAGTAATTGTTTGCATTGCTTGTTTAACGTTTAGACGAGAACGTTGCCGGAGTCTACGAGGAGGGGGAATTCTCTGATCATCAAGCACAAGAACCCGAGAACTTTGCCGAGCAAGGCAAGCTACTCCCTGAGCTTGCACCTAAATACATATGCATCTACTTTGATCAAATGATTTACTTTAAGGCAATGGTTTACAAAACCTTTTCGAAAAGTATATGGATATTATTTTGCCACCCTATGTAGTAGCTTATATAAAACTTTAGGATGGGAAACAATGTTGTTTATTCAAAACTCCTTTAAAAGACTTGTGTGGTTGGAATACCGAGATGTCGGTGTGGAAGTAAAGAAATGGAGTGGTGATGTTTATGAAAAATGCACATTGTGTCCTAGTACTATGACAACCAATCTACCCTGTGCGACCACATCTACCCACATATGGGAAAGGGCGTAGTCATATAATTTGCTCATATTAGTATGGGATGCCTCAACAACGAGGATGACCTCGTTCCATGAGGGGATGGTTTGGTGACCTACCCCTGACCTGGGTCCTAACACGATGGTGGGAGGATTGAAGGGTTCGCTCGCCGGGCAGAACTACGAGTCCTCACACTTAGGTTTCCCGACGGGGAATCTGGACTGGGTGTTGATGGAAAGGATGATAAATTCGTAGCGGTAGGGTCCTATACTAGCATGAGCAAAGGACAGGCTATGGTCGGCGGCTTACTTCGCATACACCTTGTATGGCGAGACGTGGCAGACACGATGAGTTGCCGGATGGATGGGGGAAAAGCGTGCTACCTCTGCAGAGTGTAAAACTATTCGAATAGCCGAGTCCTCGGATATGGACAGTTGGGAGGCTGTCCTAGACCATGTGCAAGTTTTTGGAAAAGCTTTTAAGTTTAAAAGAAATGAAATGGTGATGGTGTTACACAGCTATACCAAATGAAGTGGTATGAGTTGTGGAATAAATGGACTATGGTGAGCCATGGTCATGAAAAGGAGGAGTTTTTGAGAAACAAAATGAGATGGTGACTTCTTTCAAAGATGGTTATAAAACTCTTCTTACCTTTTTCAATAAAGATATAGAGATGTTTTAAAACAAATAAAAGTGCATACTCATGTTGGGGTAGTTTGCGAGTACATTCAAATGTACTCATATTGGTTTCGTCCCTGGCTATTGTCCTAGCCAGACTACGAGGAGGAGCACTACGCCGAGCAGGAATATGGCGACTTCTACGCAACTAAGGATCTCCACAAGTCAGCTGCCTGTCGGGTTGTCATCGTTAGAATATGATGTCTACTACGCCGTAGCTTCCGCTGATATTTTGGTTTGGCCCATGAAGGCACCTATGTAAGAACTTGGTCTAAATGACCATTTATGTAAGACTTTTATTCGGTACTGTAATGGATGTAAACTTTGGTATCCAATTCGGATTATGTGCAACGACAGACTGATCACGGGATCGTTGTGTTAAGCATAATCGGGTATTTCGGACAGCTAGTCCGGGGTCCCCACAGACTTGGTATCAGAGCCATCCTGACTTTAGGAAACCTTAGTTAGCATGGTCGTTTGTCAAATGTTACAAAAGATGAATTTCTAAAAAGAAAGGAATGAAGTATTTTCGAAAATTGCTTATCTCCAATCCTCTTACTTATGCAAAATTTTACTCTCATTAAATATTACATTTTCCTTATCCCTAAAATTTTGCACACCTCTCATTAAGCTTAAAATTTGACTCACTTGTTGCCCTACTATATTAAAATTTTGATACTTGTCACCTAACTAACTTAAAATTTTGCTTAAAAATTGTAGATGGCACTCCATTGGACCGAGTTCGTTCAGCTGGAGAAGGACAGCAAGTTGACGTTTGAGAGGGACTTGTTCGAGTTGACCAAGCTGTTAGGTCGCCCCGCTCCAGAGTTTGAGGGAGCTCAGATTGACGTTCACGGTGTCGGAAGGCTGAGCTGGCTCATCAGTCGTCAGTTCGCAGGAACATCAAGTCTCCCAGTTCCAGGACGCTCATCTTCACCACCAAGGAGGCCACCTGGGTTGATGGTCTCTGTACTGCTACACAGAGGATGCTAGCCCGACTTTGTGAGGAGCACAAGGCGGAGTTAGTAGACTCCCGTTTCCGGTTCTACGGGAGGCGCAACTGCGATGGACACCCTACTCCTTCACCTTACCACCCGATGTTTGGGAGCTACATCATGGACATGGAGATCTTACTTCAGTGCACTCAGGATGATCTGTTGCGCACTAGGATTCAGCTTCACTTTGACGCGAGTCGCTCGTTGAGCTTCGCGAGAACGAGGAGAAGCTGATGGAGGAGAAGGTCGCTCTTCTCAGGAAGAGGGCCCAGCTGAGGAGACTATCGTGAAGCTCCGCAAGAAGGTGGCAGAGCAGGACAGCTGATTGAGGATCTAGAGCACCATACTGACGAGATGGAGGAGGAGGGCGAGGATCTCCGCAAGGAGAACAACGCTTTCCTCAGTGACGATGATGACTTCGTGGAGGAGATGGATTGTGAGGAGGAGATGATGAGGAGGAGTTAGTTGACGAGGAGGAGGAGCCACTCGAGCCAGTTCTCGAGGACGAGGAGGAGGATCCCGAGGAGCCAGCCTACCAGTCAGATGCTGACGTGTTAGAGCTGGAGGTTCCACCTCAGTAGGCGAGTGACTTGATCACTACCGCAGGATTAGGTTGACCCCCATAGCTAGTCGAGTCGAAGTAGTGGTTCTTTTGGAAACCAGATGCTATGTTGTAAGCTTGGTGTTGTAAGCTTAATGTTGTTGTGAACTCCTTGATGTTGTTTGTGAAATATAAGTATGTTTGTCTTGTTAAATCTGTGTGAATATTTTCATATAAACTTAAATTAATCAACCACTTGAGAGATCGTCTTTTCCCTTAGTCGAACTTTTCTTGCCTTGTCTCTTATACCCGGTGTGCTTCAGGATGCCGCCCCGTCGCGACAATACGGGAGGATCAGGATCAGCACCACCACCACCGGACCCAACCCCCGCCCAACTTCTCGCGCTTATCATGGAGGAACGTGAAATGCCCGGCAGGAGCGCCAGGCTCATCTCGTGCCCTGCAACAACTCGCAGCCGCTTATAACAACAACAATAACAACAACAACAATGGTGGTAATGGCAATGGCATGAGAACCAGCGATCTACCTTAGGCGATTTCCAGAAGACCAACCCACCCACCTACTCCAAGGGACTTCACCCACTGGAAGCCGATGATTGGCTTCGCACCATCGACAACAATCTGGAAGTTGCTGCTGTGGGAGAAAATGAGAAAGTGTTGTATGCAACCCACTATCTCGCTGGACCTGCAAGAGCTTGGTGGGAAACTACCAAGGCTCTCCAGCAAGCTGGTCATGTCATCGACTGGGCTGAGTTCCAGGAGAAGTTCCGCAAGAAGCACATTCCTTGGACTCATTGAGAGGAAGAAGGATGAATTCCGCAAGCTGAGGCAGGGAAGTAAGATGTGGTCGGTTATCTGAGATTTACCGACTTATCTCGGTATGCTCCTGATGACACCGACAAAGAAGAGAAGAAGATGGAGCGTTTCATGAGTGGACTTCATGATGAACTGCAGTGTGCTCTGGTTATCCATGACTTCCGTGATCTGGAGTCACTTGTGGACAAAGCCATCCAGCTGGAGACCAAGCGCAAGTCTATGTATGAAGGTCGCAAGAGGAGGATGAATGCTCAGGAAGGTTCGAGCAGCCAGAAACCTCGTATCTTTCAGCAGAACCCCAGGCCTGCCTATCGTCCACCCCAAGCACCACGCCCCAATTTCCCTAACCGCCCAAACAACTTCAACCGCCCCAATGACAATAACCGTTCTGGAGGAAACTTCAATAACTTCAATCTCCGCCCCAAGGTTGTCTGCTTTGAATGCGGCGCCCCAGGACATTACTCCAGAGAATGCCCCAATCCCAAGAAGCCTGTCCAGCGCCCCAATGCACCTGCACCGAACAATGGTCAAGGCCGCAATGGAAATGGTAATGGCAAGAATGCCGCACCCCGCGGGAATGTGCTGTTGTCAGAGGCCGTCTGCACCACATCAATGCTGAAGAGGCTGAAGAAGCGCCAGATGTTGTGCTGGGTACGTTCCTTGTCAACTCAGTACCTGCAACTGTTCTGTTTGATTCTGGTGCCACCCATTCGTTTATTACCAAAGAGTTTGTTTCTAAGGGAGGTTTAGTCGGGAGTCTTTTACCCAAACCAATGTTGGTACAAACCCCAGGACTGTTAGCCAAAACCAACCAGATGTGTTCCGAAACCCCCATAGAAATTGGAGGAGGAAGGTTTGCAGCCGACCTAATTATCTTAGGAAACCAAGGCATAGATGTTATTCTTGGAATGGATTGGTTAGCCAAGTATCACGGTCGTATTGACTGTGCCCGAAGAGCTGTTTCTCTCACTTCTGATGATGGAGTTGAAGTGGAGTATGCATCTGAGACCAGCCAGACCAGACCCGGATGCCATGAGAGCATAGCTCGACCCGCCCTAGATGAGATCCGTGTTGTTCACCTGTTCAAGGATGTTTTCCCAGAAGAATTGCCTGGTATGCCGCCAGACCGGGATATTGAGTTCATAATTGAGCTTATCCCAGGACATCCCCCATATCCCAAAAGCCTTATCGGATGAATCCGGAAGAACTGGTTGAGTTGAAGAAGCAGTTGGCTGATATGCTAAGCAAAGGTCTTGTCCGCCCAAGCGCTTCACCATGGGGATCACCCATTATTTTTGTGGACAAGAGAGACGGTACCACACGCCTGTGTGTGGATTATCGCAAGCTGAATGACGTGACCATTAAAAACAAGTACCCTCTTCCCAAGATCGAGGATCTGTTCGATCAAATGAACGGAGCCCGAGTCTTTTCAAAGATCGATCTTCGGACAGGTTACCATCAGTTGAAGATCCGAGAGACAGACATTCCCAAGACCGCCTTCACCACCCGTTACGGTTTGTTTGAATACACCGTGATGTCCTTTGGTCTGACCAATGCCCCAGCCTATTTCATGAATCTCATGAACAAGATTTTCATGGAGTACCTCGACAAGTTCGTGGTAGTTTTCCTTGATGACATCCTTATTTATTCCAAGACCGAAGAAGAGCATGCTGAACACCTGCGTCTAGTTTTGGAGACCCTCCAAGAGCACCAGCTGTATGCCAACTTAGCAAGTGTGAGTTTTGGCTCAGTGAAGTGGCATTTCTTGGACATATTGTATCCGCTGGAGGAATTTCTGTTGACCCTGAGAAGATACAAGCCATTCTTGACTGGTTATCCCCAACCAATGTTTTTGAAATCCGAAGCTTTCTCGGACTTGCCGGTTATTACCGCAAGTTCGTTGAAGGATTTTCCAGTATAGCCAAACCTCTGACCCAACTGTTGAAGAAGGACAAGAAATTTGAATGGACTCAGAAATGTGAGGATAGTTTCCAAGAACTGAAGAAGAGACTAACCTCAGCCCCAATTTTATTATGCCAGACGTCACCCAGAGTTTCGACGTGTATTGCGATGCATCACGCCTCGGACTTGGTTGCGTTCTGATGCAAGAAGGCAAAGTTGTGTCGTATCTGTCCCGGCAGTTGCGACCGCATGAAGAGAATTACCCAACCATGACTTGGAGTTAGCTGCTGTAGTCTTTGCTCTTAAGAAGTGGCGTCCCTATCTTGCGGGACATCGCTGTGAGATCTATACGATCATAAGAGCTTGAAGTATATTTTCACCCAGAAGGATTGAACCTGCGACAGAGGAGATGGATGGAATTAATCAAGGATTATGATATTGGAATCCATTATCACCCTGGAAAGGCTAATGTAGTTGCCGATGCCCTTAGTCGCAAACCTTGCACCCTGAATGCCCTGATCCAAGCCGAACAGCCAGCCTTGTTCAAAGAGTTCCAAGATTTTGGACTAGAGCTTGTTAGCCATGGTTATCTCGCCAATTTAGAGTTAACCCCAACCCTGATGGATCAAATCAAAGAAGCCCAAAAAGGTCATGAAAGCATTGAAGGAATTAGGAAGAAGATTTCCCTCGGCAAAGCACCCGGTTTTACCGAAGATGCTGAAGGAGTACTGAAATTCAATGACCGTATCTGTGTGCCCAATGTCACGGAACTTAAGGAGTTAATCCTAAAGAGGCCCATGAGACCCCTTATTCAATCCACCCCGGCGGAACCAAAATGTACCAAGACCTTCGAGAAAGATTTTGGTGGCATGGAATGAAGCGAGAGATTGGTTCTTTCGTAGCCAAGTGTGACATCTGTCAGCGAGTCAAGGCTGAACATCAGCGACCCGCTGGATTGCTTCAACCTTTGAAAATTCCCGAGTGGAAGTGGGATGAGATTGGAATGGATTTTATTACCGGACTTCCAAGATCCAACCGAGGCCATGATTCAATCTGGGTCATCGTTGATCGACTGACCAAGGTTGCTCATTTTATACCCGTCAAGACCACTCACAATGGAGCCCAGTTAGCAGACCTGTATATTTCCAGAATAGTAAGCCTGCATGGTGTGCCTAAGAAGATTGTATCTGATAGAGGCACGCAATTCACCTCAAGATTCTGGAAATCCCTTCATGAAGCCCTCGGAACCAAGTTAGCATTTAGCACAGCTTATCATCCCCAGACCGATGGCCAAACTGAGCGAGTGAACCAGATATTGGAGGACATGCTTCGTGCATGTGTTCTATCCTATGGTTCCAAGTGGGAAGATTGTCTTCCGTTTGCAGATTCTCGTACAACAACAGTTATCAGTCCAGTCTGCAAATGGCCCCTTTTGAAGCCCTTTACGGCAAGAAGTGTCGTACACCCCTGAATTGGTCCGATACCGGAGAAGGCAAATTGTTTGGACCAGATACCCTCCGTGAAGCTGAAGAGCAAGTTCAGCTTATTCGTGAACGCCTCAAAACTGCCCAATCCCGTCAGAAGAGTTATGCTGACACCAAGCGCCGTGACCTCACTTTCAGTATCGGAGATCATGTTTATCTCCGAGTGACACCCCTTCAAGGTCCTTGCTCGTCGAGGAGAAGTATCCTATCAGCTGGAGTTACCCCGAGAGTTAGGAGATTATCATGATGTCTTCCACATTTTCTTGCTCCGGAAGTGTCTTGAAGTTCCTGACCAGCCTGATGTTTTCAAAAACATCGACCACCTCTCCGTCGACCTGAACCAAGACCTGACTTATCGCGAAAGACCCCTCAAGATTCTCGAAGAAGATGTTCGTGTTACCCGAAGACGTGCGATCAAGTTTTACAAAGTCCAGTGGACTAACCACTCTGAAGAAGAAGCAACTTGGGAACGCGAGACTATCTTCGAAGTGAATTTCCAGACCTCTTTAGTACCCAGGCCTAGCAAATCTCGGGACGAGATTTATTCTAAGGGGGAAGGATTGTAACATCCCAAAAATATTAATCAATATTATTATTCCAAAAATGAGAGCCAACAAAAACTTTTGTTAAATATTATGTGTTGTCTGCAAAATATTGCTTGTGGTAATTAATTCTTGTTGCTTGTGTTATTTATTCTTGCTAATTATGATGCTTGCTCTAAATAAAAACAATAAGAAAAGAAAAGAATTGAAATAGCAAATAAAGCAAGAAAAATAAAAGTGACAATTGTGTCACACAAATTCTCCAAGGGGAGAAACTAAAATGGTTTCAAACAAAATTGAAGGAGAGGTTATATAAACTCTCCCATTTTTATTCATATAACTTTTCCCTCTCAAAATATATTTCCAAATATCTAAATTTAAAATTCCAATTCTTTCTTTAATAAATTCAAATTACAAAGTTGTGGTGCAACAATTTTCAATTAAATTATACCACTGCACCACAAAACTACATTTGGATATATGGATCCAATTGTGGAAATAAAATTCAGAAAATAAAAATAAAGTTTCGTTGAAGCATTTCGTCGAACACCTTGCATGCACTGCCCGTGTTCTTCCCCATTTCTTCAACCCGAGATCAATTGATCGAATTCGTTGTTAATTCGACAAATTGACTCACCCAAATCCTCTCCCGTGCATCACAGAGCCTTTTTCGCGCGGGAATTTGGAAGAGGAGGGTCGGGAAAGGAGAGGAGCTTCGGAGGGGACCGAGCCCGGCGCGGCCGCGCCATGGTCGGCATGGTCGCCGTGCGTGGCATCGCCGCGATCATCCACTCCCTGGCCCCCCTCTCACTCCCTCGCTTCACCATGCTCTCCCCTGCCTCCACCGCGCTCAGGAGAACCCGAGTCACCAGGGAAATCATCACCATCGCGCGCCCCGAGCACCGCCCAAGCCACCACAGAGCTCGCCGGACCGTCCACCTCGCGAGCTCACTCCACGTGTAGCCATCCTTCCAGCCCCCCCCCCCCACCACCGTAGCCATCCTCCCACCGCCCTACGGCGAGCTAGCACAGCCGCGGGAGCTCCCCTGCGCCATGTCCACCGTGCACCGCCGCCGCGGGCATAAATACCCCCACCCCGTGTCCGACCTCTCCTCACTCCACTCCACTGCCCCCCCAGACCCTCCACCACCTCTCGTGCACCGCCAGGAGGGCGGAGAAGCCGCAGCAGAGCTGCTGCTGTCGTGGAGCTTCTGCGAGCTCCGCCACTGCCCGAGGTAGGCGAAGGCACGGCCTCGCCGTGCTGATGCTTCCCTCACCCCACTGACCCCTCCACTGTGCTCCCCATTGACACCGCACTCACCCGAGACCCTTTCCCCGTTGTTTCGTGCACAGGAGAGCCCCCAGGACCTCGCCGGAATCCGCTGCCGTGGCCGTGGAACTCCGACGCATCGCCACCGTCGCTGCAGCCCTCCCCAGCAAGTTCAAGTGCCCCCACGAGTCTCCCCGAGCCCTCCGCCGTCGAACGCCGTCATCCCCGAGTCTCCCCGAGCCCCCTAGGTGAGCTGAGCTTCCTCGACCGTGCGCCGGCGCGGCGGCGCCACCCAAAAATGGTCGTCGCCGTGGCCTTTAAACGTGGACCGTTGGATCTAGATCCAACGGCCACGTAACGTTCCTGTACACGTGTGGCTGACAGGGCTGGCCAACCTGTCGGCGTTTTATTAATTTCCCGCGTGCGCTGAGTCACTGACGGTGGACCCCGCCCGTCAGATTTCCCAACATTATCCAAACTGAACACATTTTCGAATTTAGTTTTCTCTGGAATTTCACATTCAAATGTACTCATATTGGTTTCGTCCCTAGCTATTGTCCTAGCCAGACTACGAGGAGGAGCACTACGCCGAGCAGGAATATGGCGACTTCTACGCCAACTAAGGATCTCCACAAGTCAGCTGCCTGTCGGTTGTCATCGTTAGAATCTGATGTCTACTACGCCGTAGCTTCGGCTGATATTTTGGTTTGGCCCATGAAGGCACCTATGTAAGAGCTTGGTCTAAATGACCATTTATGTAAGACTTTTTATTCGGTACTGTAAGGGATGTAAACTTTGGTATCCAATTCGGATTATGTGCAACGACAGACTGATCACGGGATCGTTGTGTTAAGCATAATCGGGTATTTCGGACAGCTAGTCCGGGGTCCCCACACCCGGCCCATCCAGTGACGAGCTGACTCGCCCTTCCTCTGTACGCAATGATCAAGATCTTCAATGGAAAATAAACGCTTGCACGTGCCCTGAAAGTGCTTGATGAAAATTGTTTTCAACTCATCCCAAGAATTGATAGATTTCTCTGGCAGATTTTTGAACCACAACTTTGCTGCACCATCACTCATCATCAAATACATATACTTTGCACAAACGTTCTCTGTGGCATTGCGTATGCACATCGCCATCTCATAGCTGCTCAACCAACTCGCCGGGTCTGTGCTCGGCTCATAATTGGCAATCTTGCTTGGCTCCATGAACTTCTCAGGGAAAGACTCTGCTCTAATGGCATCTGAAAGACACTTGGGACCTGCCAAAGTGGAAGAACTTGCTAAAAGGTTATTGTTACCCGGCGAGCTTGCCGATGCTGCTGGAACGGGACCCGGCCCTCCTTGTGGTGCTCCAGCTGCAGGTACTGCCGGGTTTGCATTAGCTGCACTTCTTCCTGCTCGCGATCTATTGACTATCTACTGAGCCACAGAAATTGCAGGGGCGGGTTGATACTGCTGATTATTCTAGTTCTGGTTCTGCTGGGGCGGGTTTTGCTGCTGTGCCGCGGCAAACCTGGCCAATGGCGGGTTTCCCCCATGGCGACTCTTGCTACGATATGTTGTGGAGTGAAGCACGTTTTTCTCTTTTGAATACTGAACTTGCTGAGCAACCGCAGTGCGTAACATGTCAATGGCACGCCGGGCTTCAACCTCTGCTGGCGAGTCTCCTAATGGAATACGATCCAGTGCCAAAGTTGCGGCATATACGTTATCTGCTGGGTTGGAATAGTGACCCGCCGGCGTGTGAAACCTCGGTGTCCTGGGCGGCAGACCCGGACTTCCCCTGGCTCCCCAGCGAGAAGACCCGGCGCCGCTGCAACTGCGACTCCAGCTGCTCCTATTCCTCTGTCTGGTTCTACATTTGCTCTAACAACTGGAGCCACCTGGGTTACACCAACTGGTTGATCTTCTGGGGTTCTAAACAATACTGCTGGATTTATGGCGTTTTCTCCAGGAGCCAGCCGGCTCTGGTGCCTCCTCTGGTGTGCCCTGGTCATCTCATTGAGACGGTTTTCCTCATCCTCTAATTGCTTTCGCCTAACCTCCATATCTTCTTTCTCTGCCATTGTGTCTCTGCGCACCTGCTCCAAGACCCGGCGTGCTGTATCCAACTCTATAGCTCTGGCTGCCGCGTTTTCTGGGGTAACAATCCTCGTAAGTGCTGTTGGATCTAGGACCAGGCCATTGTTAAACATGGCTTTGGCCCCAGTTGCATTGTTTCTTTCCTCACCCTGAGCTCGGTTATTGAGAAAACCGAAGCTATTCCTGTAACGCGCCGTGTTTTCACTTTCCTCTGACACCGAGGCTGGGTCTCCATCAACCCTTTGACCCGCCAATTCCAATACTGGTGGCAATTGTTGCTGCTGTTGACCCGGAGTAAAAGCTGGTGGCACAACCGTTGACGGTGATGCTCCCGCGTTGATCGAAGGAGCGGTGTAAACCGCCACCCTCCTAACCGGGCTTGGAACGGACTCTTGCTCCTCTTCGTCCTCTTCTTCTACTCCATATCCGAACCGGCCTTCGAACAAGGGCAAGATCGATTCTGAATCTGCATAGTCCACCACATCGCCCGGGATTGGAGCCGGGTTTCCCGATCTTTCCTCATGCACGTCCAAGGGCAGCTCATCTTCAGCCGTACCAACTGATTATTCTCCATCAGATTGAACAATTGTGGCAGCTCCTGACACAGATTCATAGTCTCCATCACTAGCAGATCTAGTTGCAATCATACCAACAAAAACGTTAAATTTGCCAATTGGAATAACGTCACCTGATTCGAGTAGATCTGATTCCGGCCCCCAGCCAAAATCATCCACGATGGGCTCTCCTTGCGAGTTGAGGGTGATCTCGCCAAAAACATAGTTCTCTACTCCTTGCCTTGCTTCTCCCATGATGGTGACACCTTTGGACGCGATTCCCACAGACGGCGCCAACTGTCGTGGGGTAGATAACACGGCAGATGCTACTTTGGGGTAGCTTGAGTTGATGGGCAAGGCGACACTGGGTCTGGAGATTGTTTAGCACTGCAGGGACAAAGGGTTTACCCAGGTTCGGCCTCTCCATTGGAGATAAAGGCCTACTTCCTGCTATCTTGTTATTGATCTCGATCTCGATAACCCGGCTACGACAACAGAGCCGGATCTCGATCTAGGTTACAAGGTTGAGGTGTTTCTCTCGATGGTTCTCTTGCCTAAGCTTGGGTCGTAAAAGTTCTCTCCAACTAAGGCTCAGGGACCGGTTTATATAGACGATCGGGTCTCCTAGCACTTTACAATACGAACCCGGGCTCTACCCAGACTCGGAGTCCTACTCTAGTTCTTCTAGCCTTCATGTCCTCCAAGTCCCGAACCGCCTCTGGACTTCTAGAAACTTCCCTTCCTGAACCGGGTTACCACCAAAGCCTCTGGCCCAGCAACATAACCCGGCCCATGCTGATGGTTAGCTGGCCTAGCTGGGCCTCCTGCCTGGCGGGTCATGCTTCCCTCTTCATGGGCCTACCGGGTTATTATCCCCCCATCAGTATTTGTCATGGTTGCATCTATAGTAGGTATGTCCTCATCACCATCTTTTCAAGATGATGATGTTGCTGCACAAGACAAGCCCAATGAAGTGAGGATTGGACCAATAACAAGACTTCGAGCTAAGTTACTTGAGCAACATGTGAACTCACTCTTAGTTGAATCTGATGTTTGTGTTAATGAGAATTTTATACTGCCTAAGTCTATGCATTTATGTATGATCAGGTTTATTGATAACACAAGCACTGGAGGAGGACAGGAGCTGCAACAAGAAGAAGAACACGTACTGGTTTCCAATATCAGCAAGTGCGCGAGGGAGGAGAGGGGCCGGCGCACAAGGAAACATCAAGGAAATCAGCCACGTTTGAAGACCATCAAGGTGGCGCACTAGGACAGCCAAGGAAGAGTTATTTACACGTCTATGGTGCACCACATAAAATAGGCCTGCGTGCCAATTAGGCCGAACCCAAGTTGGGTCGGTTTGTATCAGTTCGAGTCGAACCAGATTTGAGTCCTAGTTCGGCCAGGCCCTTTAAATAGCCAAGGGTTGCGCCTTGAGAGGGTTAGACCACGTTTAAGATAAACCCTAGATCGGATTGCTACAAGCATTCATCTATCAGAATTCCTCTTTGTTTCGATCAGGAATTCATCCCTCCACTTTGTTGCGATCTGGAAGTTTTTGCTACCAAAGTTTGAGTGTGATCTGTTATTCCATTGGGAATTAGTAGATTGCAGAAAACGCTTCGTGGTTGGCGGCTACGTTGCACCAGTGTGAGGTGTTGTGAATATCCATTGGGTCGAAGAGCTGTTGCACTGGCAACAGGGGAGCGATCGGAGAGTTCGTCAGAACCTCGCAAGTTATCATCCATCATCATCAATCTACCCGCAGCTCACTGAGAAGATCGGGCCACCCCATATCACTGTTCTTGCGGTATGCAATGGAGTTTGACTCCATTGTCACGCCGCCGGTATAGCTCGCTGTCGATCATGACGTAGAGCTTGGCTTGACGAGCCACTCGCTCGGCGTCGTGATCATCCTTTGGAAGGGCTTGCTCCGTCATGTACTTGACGATGTCCAGGGCCCAGGGTGGGTGGGTCCTTTCCACCGGTAACATAGATCTTTTTCTGCTGAAAATGTTGATAGGTCGCACGTTGAAAATGAAGTTCGTATGCAAAAGTTATGGCCGGTCAAAGTTTCGGCAGAAAAACTGCCCAATTCGGACTAAAATCGGACTGGACTAGTAGAAATCAGGGTCAACCCGACTTCGATGCGGATTTGAATTTTTTTTTGCTCTTTTTTTATAAGTCTAACCGAAACAAAGATGAACCCTAAACAGATGGGTGGTGGCGGCGGTAGAGATGGCTGTGGTGGCGGCGGTAGAGATGGTGGTGGTGGGTATGTAGATGGTCCGGATGGCACCCGTCGGGTTCGAGTGCGGGTTTGGCACCCCATACCCGCACCCGCCCCTTCTGCCCGCCCCCGCCACCCGCCCCATACCCGCCGCCGGGTACAGAGCTAAACCATACCCGCCACCCGCCGGGTTTGCGGGACCCGACGGGTACCCGGCGGCGGTGGAGCTCGAGGAGCCGGAGCAGGGCACGAGGGCATCTCGGGAGGAGGCGGCGGCTTGCAGGCGAGGTCGAGGTGACGCCGTGGTCGACGTTAGCCAGCGGTGGTAGAGCACATCCGCGAGAGAGAGGCGGCCAGCGTCGTGTGCTTGGGCAGAGAGGAGCCATGGGCAGGAGGGGAGGAGGCACGGGCTCCTGAGAGGAGAGGAGAGAGAGCTAGAGGAGGGAGCGACAGGGAGAGGAGCGCTGCTAGCGCTGGGGAAGAAGGCGGCGGTAGATGGCCTCGGTGGCTGGATCGAATAGATCGATAGCTAGGTTAGCTTTGGGTGTCGTGCGCTGGTATGTGGTATGTGTGGCTGTGTGCGTTTGTGGGCTAGTGCTTTGGTGGGCTGGGCTAGGTGCTTTGGTGGGCTAGGTGGGCTAGGTACGATTAGTGCCTTAATAGGAAACGACATCTGCTAAAAAAAAGAAAAGCAAGGAATGTCATGTGGGGTCACATGTCTTAGTCGCGTATGCGGGTTCGCGGGTACGGGTTTGGCAACCCCATACCTGCCTCCGCTAGACCCGGTGGGTCTAGATCTTCACCACTAAGCACACCCGCGGGTTCAAATCGTCACCAAACCCTCCCCATTTAGTGCGGGTACTCGTCGGGTTAGCGGGTATCGGGTACCCATTGCCATCCGTAAGATGGTGGCGGTGATATGTATGTAGATGCTGGCGGTGAGATGTATGGTGGTGGAAGGCTGATGCATGGTGGCGAGATGCGAGTTGGCGGCGGCGGCGAGACAACTATGCAAAGAACTCGAAACTCTAAAGGAACTAGACGCTAAGACCAGCAACTCGACATGACGATGCAGACGAAAATTCAACAATGCAATGCACTGAAAAGAAAATGCGAAAGGCCCGGACTGGGTGTAGGACGGGATGATCTAACCCTAATTGTATTTGTGGCTTTTTCGTGGACTGTAGGTATGAAGATGCAATCTAAACTAGTAAAACAGTAAATCTCACCGAGCAACCTGAAATGTGATACCACTTGATAGCGCAAACGTGTCCGATCTTTCGATGAGATGAAGATACGTCGATTCTGGTGGAGTTTGACCTTGGCGATCTGACTACTATGCACACGTACGTAGCGCCAATGCAATCGCTAGTCTAATCTCCCGAGGTTACCAATCTTGCAGATGCACGATTGAGAAACAAGTAAGAATCAATATTGCAATCAAGAATTGTGGATGAAAGATGAGCTTTATTGATGAAGGTGGGATTCTGCAAGTGCGTAGTACAGGAGGTCTAGCCGACACTCGTGCCTATGGCGAAGACTAGCAATAGTTGAGTTCTTTTTAACTAAACAAAATGCGAGTCTAAACGAAACCCTAGACGAGGTATACAAGGGGGAGAAGGAGGGGGTTTCGCCCAGCCATCAAGTGGCGGCCGAATCCAACCCTAGGAGGCCTTCTCTCCCTCAATACGGACTCTAAAAACGACCTAATATTTCTGGTTTCGAAATTACATGAGCCCTGGCCCATTAACAAAGGTGACGCAACTATGAACGAAAATATGAAGTGCAGACTTGATTATTTTGCCTAGCCTCCATTGGTGGCATCATCATCTCCAACGCGTCCACTCCGGCTGTGATCTCCATCCACGTACATGCTCCATAGCTTGTCCTTCTCATCCATGCTTGGTCCATCATTCCTAAGAGAGACAAATACATCTACTTTAGGCAGCATCATATTCTCATGTACATTAGGAGTAGCTCCTAAAAACAAAAGTACCTGCCGTTGGAGTTGACGGGCACGAGCTCGAGTTAACGGTCCTTGCATTTGAAGAGGTGTATTTGTCGTGGTCGCATCTATAGTAGGTATGTCCTCATCACCATCTTTTCAAGATGATGATGTTGCTGCACAAGACAAGCCCAATGAAGTGAGGATTGGACCAATAACAAGAGCTCGAGCTGTAACATCCCAATATTTTGGAATGTTTAAAAATCACTAAAAATTGAAACTTTTGTTTTTGTTAAAAAGAAAACATTAAAATTATATTAGAAACCAAATAATACAAGACATTTGGCTTTTTCAAAAGCTTTAATAGTTTAAAAATCCAAGTAATCTTTAATTTCAAAAATTGGAGTTTTGTTTAATTTCTTTTATCCAAGGTATTTCAAAGAAACCTTCATCTCATAAAATGTTTCATTCCAAATAATTGATTTTAAACATTTAACTTTTGGCTAATTTCTAAATCCTAAAATCTTAATTGCAAAATGCTTAAGTTATTTAAAGTATGCCTATTTCTAAAATGGTTTTGGTCTATATATTTTAAAAATTAGGAGTTTGCTAAACCCTAAAACAATGTCTATAAAGTGTTTTAAATTATTTAAAAGCTTGTTTATTTTAAATATTGGTTTTGATTAAATTATATTTATATGAAAAATTAGTTATTTATCAATATTTACAATTGTGATATTTTTTATTGGTTATTTATAAAGCCCATGATATAAATGGGTAATTATATTTAAATGATTTACCAAACTCTATTTAAATAAAATGTTTTGTACCATATTATTTCATTGGGTTTATCATATTGAATGATGTTACTCATATTATTTTTCTGGATTTGATTTGAGTTCAAAAGAAAATTATAAAACCATATTTTATAAAATGACATAAAGGTGTCAAATAAGCCTTTATGTATTATTTTAATTTTTCAAAATTTGAAATAATGTGGAAAAGGTCACAAAGTATTTAAAATGACTATATTGATTTTTAAAAATATTTATAAATTAGTTTGAATCCATTTGGTTGTTTATTTCAAAAGATACAAAAGATTTCAGAAAATAGAAAAAGAAAAAGAACAAAAAAAATATATTAATAGAAAAGGGCCGAACCGAGCCAGCGCAGCCCAGCACCAGCCCAAGCAATAGCCCACTCCCTCTCTCTTCTCTCCCTGACAGGCGGGGCCCACCAGTCAGGGCCACGTCATCATCTTCAACCCCGTTCCTGAAATCTCGCCCACGTTGCCGAAAATGGCCGTGATAAACATCGAATCAATTCGGGCGATTACGACACCAAATCAACGCGCCGCTACTCCCTACTTAAACCCCAGCCTCTCCTCTCTCTTTCGCCCCAAGAATCCCCACCCGAGCGCCCCCAGGCTGCTCCCAATCGAGCTCACCATTTCGCCTCGGCCGTCGGTGAACTTCGCCGATTCCGGTGGATGTCGTGCACCCCAATCCCTCCCACCTATCCCGCTGGAGCCAACTCCGGCGAGGAATTGGAGGAGCACCGGAGCACCTCGACGTAGCCTACCTCGCCATCGACTTCGCCTCGACGTCCTGCAACCCTGGGTAACGAAAGCTCCCTCCCTCTCCTTCTCGTTTCGCCGGAACGCGCGTTGCCGATGCGTCGCCGCCGTAGTTTCTAGGTCGTCGGAGTTACTCCGGCCAACCGTCACGCTCGTGTGTGGTCGGTTAGATCTGGACCGTCAGATCGCGATCCGACGGCTCTGTTTTATTTTTCTTTCCGAATCGATACCGGCGAATCAGAAGATGCCACGTCGACGTCCAGTCAGCGCCGCGTCAGTGACCAGTTAGCATCTCGTCAGTAGCACAGTCAGCAGATCCAGCCAATCAGAAGCCGCCACGTGGACAAGGACTTCTGAAGTTTTCCCGAATTAGTTTTATTTAGCAGTTTTGCAGAAAACCCCCTGTATATTAGATTTATCATTACTTTTTCTCTGTTTATCCAAATTTAAATATTTTTATATATTTGGAATCCTTAGAACCAGTAGAATCTTTTGGCTCTATTAGTTTGCTGTTTTGAAAAATTCAAATTTTTCAAATTTTCAAATGAGTTGTTTGAGTATTTTTTTGGCATAACTTTAAATCTATAAATCCAAAATTTGCAAATAAAATATGTTTAGAAACCTTTGGATTTGTAGACTAGTTAGCCACTGTTAGAAATAAATTTTGGACACTTTTAAACTGATTTAAAAATCAGAGGCTTAATTTGAGTATTTTTGTTATAGTTTAAACTAGCTGGGTGGCCCGCGCAAATTGCGCGGCTAGCTATGGACTATTTGAATCTTCATGTGTAATGTCTTTATGTTCTACTTTATACCATTATTGAAACATTGTAAGAGAAGTAAGAAGTAAATAAATAAATTTATATATGTCTTCCAGTTTACAGAGCTTCCCTACTGAATTGTCTTTTCAACTTGGTGATAATGTTTTCCATGTGTTATATTAGCTAAAACAGAGTTTGTATGCATACATCGATGTACATGTTGTTTTGGGTTATGTTCTATCTTTTTCTATCCTTGTATTATCATGCTCTGTCATTTTAAAATGACCTTAAGTGTTAGCCTTTTTTGAAAAGGGTCCCCCAGCCTCTGCATCGATTGATGCATGCGGCTTTTATTTATATAAGCTTAAGTGTTAGCCTTAAGTGTTAGCCTATCTTTTTCCCTATTAATCTTGCTTATATAAGCTTTATGTAATATTGTACCCACTCCAATAGTGCACCCCTTTTTGTAAGATAAGCATTATGAACTGCGATCAACATATACTAATAAAAAATAGGATTATTAGGCTATTAATGGCATCATTCGTAGAGTGATCTAAACAAAATTTGACGAAATATCCAATATGCAATATACATATATATAGTCACTCAAAATAGTTCAAATTACAATTGAATTTTTGTACCTTCTGACTTCTGATACACATGGGTGGAGCCAGCTATATACATGGGTGTACATATGTACACCATTTTTTCTGGAATAAAAGCTTCACCTCTATATAATACGTATATACTTAGCAATATATAAATGAAAAATTGGATTTTTTTTACTGTTTTTGGAACCTTGTACACCCACTTTTTGAATTCTCGCTCCGCCAATACTGATACATCTTCTACCGTGCTTCATGAACGTAAACTCACCAGGCCACCATGACACCCTGTTAGTAATATATCGGATAGAAACTCAATAGTCAATAAAAAAAGTTTTCTTTTAATTCTATTATTGTGCTCTCCATCTGGTCCGAGCATAGATGCGGAGACCTCACCGTTGTGATATTAAGAGAGAGAAAACAGCGCTGCTACTGCTCACTGTTAGAATAATGATTCTACTGGTTCTGGTAACTTGTATCGTTAGTTAAACTAACCGTGTAGTCCCTAGTCTAGTGCCACCACTTCACGTTGTGCATGGCAGCTGATTTGTAGGGGAGATACGGTATTCTTGTTACGCTTAACCGATGTACCTGTACTTGTTCTGCCCATTGATCTTGTCCTTCCGTTCCTCTACATACATGGTATCAGACACCAAGTTCTCAACTTGATTAATTCTTCCTACTGCTTCCGCACCACTCATGGCGTCTGTGTCCTCGTCCAGCTCCAACCCCTTCGCCAACGGCCATGTTGTCTCTGCTCCTGACACCGCGGCTTGTTTACTCCAACATCCGGCTCCATGTCCCGGTCATTCTGCAGCTCTCCCCGTTGCCCGGCCAACTTCGCCACATGGTATTGACGATGCAAAAGTAACTTTTACTTCACTGTTGACTGCACGTTTTCTTACTTCACTGTTGACTGCACTTTTACTTCACTGTTGACTGCACGTTTTCTTATAGATTCTTACAGGTAGTAGTATGAACTGTATCACATTTGAAAACTGAATGAGAAACAAATTGGTCGTAGTGTATAGAACAGGCAAAACTGTTGTGCAATCTGGAAAGAAATCCGTAGAAGTATAAACAATATATTATTCACTAAACTTCTTTGTCACTTATATTTTTGTTACCTTCAGAATTTTTTTACAAATACTTTTATTGTAGGTGGTTTCTAAGAAGTAAGAAAGTTGTATCTACATTTTAAACACACACATCTTGTCTGTGATCGACGGGATATTACCTATAGTTGACGCTGTTGCTGTTATCCCTTCTTTTAATCTGGTTGACGTGCTAATGTCGCGGGTCCGGATTGACTGTATGTTGATGTCAAAGCATGGTTCAGCCGGGGTTCATGCGGCGTGACTTGCGCATTTGAGCGGCTAGATTTAACATATAGTAATAGTCCATTTTATATCTGTGATATGCCATGTCTCTATTTTCTTTGCTCTATGTTCATCTTACTGCAATCACCTTGGTCGATTGTCCATCCAAGGGACTGTATTTAGAGCTGTTTATTCATCTAACATTGCTAAAACACTCACTCAATATCATAATTATTCATTTTTATCAAGTTCTTATTGATTTGCGCTTATTGTAAGATATTCAACCTAGTCAACCCCTTCTCTATTGCTTCCGGCTTTCATAAAATCCGCTAGTTAGTTTTGATGCATTCCTGCCTCTATGATACTATGTCATAATCTTGTGGACATGTTTTTGCATCGACAAACCTAGGCATGCTTATATATCTACGAAATTAATGAATGTTGATACAGCTTATGCATGCTTATACCCACCATGGGTCATCTGATCCCGCATATTTGTTCGGCTAAGTTTGTCATGTATTATATATGAATTTAATATATTGCTTTGAGATGTTAGTGCGACATTTAAAATTATAGAAAAGTTTGTAACCTAAACATACCATGCAAGATAGCAATGGTTTATTGATGTTTTTTCATGCCAGATATTAGACTCCGTTCTAAGTACTATTAATCCGATTTAATTCACCACTGTATTAGCACGGATATACAATTTAAATGAAGAAAGAGAGTTCATATGAATACGCATCTTGAATAATACCACAGATGTGAATGCGCTTGCTAATTAAATTCATCCGTAATCTCAGCCTCAGTATCAATCACAGAAAGCACCCTAATCGAAATACCATAATAAAAAACATTGGAAAATTATATATGCATATTGTCAGTATTGATTACATTGTGTGATATTATATGTTATTATATAATATATTAAAGTTACCAAATGATTTGTGGATATTGGAGTTGGTGAAAAATATTTTTGAACAAATTTCTGAAAATTAATTCGCATAAGCGAATCCTCATTAACCCTGTGCTATAAAAAAAAGCTAGCTCGTGCAAGTGCACGGGTTATACAAAACACATGTGGAAATATTCAATATGTTGAAAGAAAATGCTACACACGCCTGATTGCACATATATTTTTATATTCAACAATCAAAGCTACAGAAAAAACTAACCTTATCTGATCACATATGGTTTTGAATTGGTAATTGTTGAGTTCCTCTTCTCATATTCTTCCTTCCATGTCTTACACCTGCACTGTTACACAACTAATTTACTCAACTACAAATTTGTTTCCTTACATACTTTAAAACAGTACTAATTAATTTGAGTGCTGCAAACATAATAGCACAACAGATCGGCATATCATTGTTATAATATTGCACATTAAATTGTGGATTTTTAGATTTACTGCAAATATCAGCAAGGGACGTAAATACTTAAGGAGCTTCATAATTCTTACTGTTTGGTTGAATATCCAAAATCAATATATGTTTTTAAATATACATCGCGCACACCTTCAATTGTACATGCCACCAGTTAGGGAGGGCTACCTGGAGAATTATATGAGTACAAATATCAGTCACTGCGATGGGATAAAAGCCAACGTAAGAATGCACAGACGTGCATGCAGTGATATGCGGAAATCAATCACTCGATGATAAGTTAATTCCTATGATGCATGCAATTTTTAATCGATGGTGATTTATACCATAGGCGGAGGCAGCTGGGTGAGGCAACAATTCACGACTTTTCGATCTGATCGATCAGAAATCAGAGCGCATTACCTGATAAACATCAGCAATACTGCAATCGACAAACCAACCGAGTAGATCGTCTCGATTAAACATTGGTTGATATCGCAAACTTGGACGCAGCTAATGCTGCCGCCAGCACGTGACGGAGATCCCAACATCTCCCCGCCTGAACCAACGAACACTGGAGGATGCCTTCCATCGTCTGGTGTAGTACTCCGGCCTCCTCTCCAGTCTGCCGTGATGCCCTCCATCGTCTGGTTGAGTGCTCCAGGATAACGCCCTCCTCTCCAGTGCTTCCGCAAGTTGTAGGACGCGAGATTGTCGCTCTCCATCTCGTCGGAGTCGCCTGGTGAAGTGCTCCTTTTGCTGATGGCCTCTCTCCAATGTCTGCCGCCGGCCGAGAAGGCAGATCGCCGCGCTTCGTGTCGTCGGTGTGGAAAGACATACATCGGACGGAATTGGCAGAGCAAGTCCTGTACGCTTCCTATGGGAGAGCAAATATGTGTACGCTTCCTTTTTAGAAGTTTCTTTTATTCACCAAATACGATGGCCATTAATCAATTAGAATCCAGCAGGTATACGTTTCCTTTCAATGTTAGAAAAAAAAACAATTAGGCCATCCAGTACGTGCGGTGGATGACGGTAAATCTAAGCCATTGAGAGGCATCTAAAGTTAAAAGTAATAAATCTTTACCGTTGATTGTTTGTTGTTTTAATAATATAATAGAAAGTAATAAATCTTTACCGTTGATTGTTTGTTGTTTTAATAATATAATAGATCCTACAAATTATTTTAATATGTTTCCTTTTGAGAAATATCATAAATAATGGCCTTTGACCAGAGAGACCAAATGCCATCATGGCTATTTTATTGTAATTAAGATTAGGTTAAAAGCCATTTAAAAATGTTGCTTTGTAAATCTTTAGTTTAAGTGTGTTTAAAACCTTTCAAATGTTTTTAATTACACTCAATGGTTTATTATTTAGGACTCTTGGAACTTCCTTGACAAATATGAATTGTACAAATTCTCCTTTGACCAATCCCTGATCCTAAATGGAAATCCTAAAACTAATCACATTATTTCTTTTTGCATATTGAATTATGTGACAACCCTTGACCAAACCCTTTGAGGAAAAACTTGTAATGTATGTTTTCTATTGCCTTGAGTTGTTGATTTGTTGTTTATTGGTGTGTTATTTTATTATATAGATTGAATGGAGTGCAACGTTATTCCTTGTTGAAAAGAGTGTGTGAGCAACGACAACTTCCAAAGGCAAGTGGCACATTCATAAATTTCCTAAGTATTTTGTATATGCATGAGTAGAGTATTTTTCTATAAGCATGTGTTGGATAGTATTGCTATGCAAAAACTGTTTAGAGTAGTACCTCTATACTAGTGGTCTAGAATCCTATTATAACTTAGTAGAAATATTGATATGCTATGCAAAAGATTTTTTGATAAAATCTAAATTGTACTAAGTAAAATGAAACACCTGGGTGGATTGGTTTTGATAAGAGGAGGTCGGAGTTGAGTGGATACTCAGGGCCATTTCTATGGTTTTACCTGAGTATGTGCACTTGTGGATTGCCACCCAGGGACAAAGGGATTTGAAGTTACTCCAAGTGAAGATTGCTTCCAGTGCAGCCACTTGTATTATGGGCTCTGCTTGACCAAGTAAGTTCTAGGAACCTGATTCCGGCAGTTCACAGCGGATGAATGGCTTGTATGGGTCTGCCCAAAGGAACAGGGGACTGTTTCCCAAAGGTCTCGTCTCAATCTTCTCTTTTTCCTTATCACTAATGGAGTGTAGAGGATAGTTTGGGCTGATTGAGTCTTGTGGTGAACGTGCACAACCTCTCGAGAGTGTCAAAACTAAGTACTTAGCCGTGTCCCCGGTTACGAACAATTCTGAGCAGCTGATCAAAGACGTCAACGGAGGCTCCCAACATGCCAACTTCTCAAGTAAAAGTTTGAAGGGTGAACAGGGATTGATTAGAAGAAAAGTTTTTTCAAAGAGTTAGGAAAAAGATGGCTTTATGCAAAATAGCCTTGAACTCCACCAGCCAAATATGCATATAGGTTATTAGAGTTATTCCACTAAGTGTCCACAGAGTGTCACTTCCCAGTTCCATTTTATATGGTTCTAACCCCACCTTGTTGCAACATTTTTCCTGTTGCAGGTTATTCCGACGTTGAGTGAGGTTTCGTTTAAGGATTTCGAGTCTACAACCAACATGTTTCACCTGTGGCACATGAAGATGATGGAGACTCACTGCTACTAGTATTTCCGCTGCTTTACTCTTTCAAAGCTAGCTTCGTGCTATGCAATTTGTAATGGATATTTTTCTAAGTACTGTATCCACGTGTAATAATTGATACTTTGTTGTGATATTTCATCTTAGACTGTGTGTGCAAACGAATCGATCCAGAGATTTGCACTATACATAGGGACTTGCCAATTTTTAAGTGCAGGTCCGCTACAGATGGTATCAGAGCACTGTGTTGCCTGTAGGTTCGAAACCCTTGGTTGGATAGAAATAGGTTTGACCATAGGAGTGAAAATCTATTTTTATTCAGTTTGCTAAAAACAAAAAATTTCATTTTATCTTCCTCGTACTCTCATCTACTGTCAAACCTTCTGAAAATATCTTCTCTTGTTCTTGATGACCTATCTCTTTGGTATCCATCAAGACAAGTTTGGTGATGACCAAGTACTTGAAGTGTGAGTCTGATAATTCTTTTGGAATTTTGCAATTCGACACGAAGTGCCAGATGGAAGACCATTGAAGAACCCAGATTCAGAGGTCAAACACTTAGAAGATTTTCAAGAAAGTTGAAAAGAAAATGAAGCCCTCAAGGAGATAGACTAGACCACCACTTAATTAGAACAACGACACCGTGATAGTGTATTGATCATACCAATTTAGTGTGGTATGACAATACTAGATTGTTTGTTTATGTTTGAACCATGTTGTTAGTTGTTTGTTAGATATTGTTTGTAAGATGATACAAGATTTCTAAACAACCAACAATTCGGAAAAACTGCACAGGGGCAAAAACGTCTTTTCATTGGGTAGCGAAGACGCCAGGCCCTGTCTTATCGGCCGTGACCGTCGAGGACTCTGCTAAATCTCTTGCTTCCCCTGTTATTAACCCCAAACCCTCGTCTCCCGCAACACTTCCAATCCCCTGCGAGGCGACAGCGGCGGAAGCGGCGACATCGGCGACAATGGCGAACTTCCCTGTCGATCCTGCGCGGTTCACACCGACGGGGATGTTCGTTGATCAGCCGTGGGGAGATGATGAGCGGGCGGCGAGGATGTACGTCACGGCTACTGCGGCGCCGATTAGGCGGAACGAGTCCTGGGCCATCATCCAGCTTGAGCCCAGACCTCCGGGAGCAGAAATCAACGATCTTCTAGAAGAAATCGTCGACTACATCTGGCAGCATCACCATTGGGAGGTATTGAACTTCTCTGAAAGCGCAGTTGGTATTGGGGTTATTCGTATGCCAGACCAGATTACTCGTGATTTGCTAGTCAACACCAATGCTGTCCCCTTTGGCAATGGCCGTGTTCTGTCTTTTGCTCGTCATGATGAAGGAGATAATTTTAGAGCCACCACCTACACTCGCCTGGGTTGGATTATGCTGCTTAACCTGCCCTTTGATTACCGCAATGATGAATTTCTGCGTGAGACAGTTAGCCAATTTGGCAAATTTAGGAACTGGCACAGAGAAGACCCTTCACCTGTTCGTACTCTGATCAGATGTTATTATGGTGGTGCCCGGGACATTCCTCGCTCCATTGTGGTGCGTGAAACTCAGAGGTTTGGTGGTGTGGTGGTCTCTTGGACAGTTCCTGTTTATATCCTGAACAGTGAGCAGGCAGATGTGCTCCCAGGTGATGAATCACCACCTCCAGAGGATGGCAATCCACACCCTGTCCATGACATAGCCCCTGGGAACCATGAAGCTAATTGGGTTCCCCCTAATGTGGATGATGGAGCTCCTGTTTGGGGACAATGGCATGAGGAAGCTGCTGGTGATAATGTTGGCCAGGAAAACTGGGAGCAGCATGTGCCCCCAGTCCCCCCACAGCAGCAAGAAAATGAAAACCAGGCTCAGTCCTCTATCACCATACAACTGTCAGATGGTTCTGTTGATTCTGTGCAATTTGTGCAAGCTGCAGGGCCAGTACATTTTGTTAATGTGCAGCCAAATGGTGTTGCTGCTCAAGCTGAGCCAGAGGAGCCAGAGGCACCAGATGCAGCCCAAGAGCAAGCTGCACAAGTTATCCAGTGGTTCCTGCAGGCCAACTCCTAGCATTGGAGCAGGAAGCCAATGCGGCACCTGAGGCACCTGATGCACAGATCATTGCTGTTGAGCATGATGAGAATGTTGCCCCTGAACACATGGAGGTGGACAACCAACTGGCCCTAGTACCTTTTATCCCAACAATTATCCCTGATGTACAGCAAGAGGAGCATGATTTTAAACTGCTATTGCCTAACCCCATCACTGCCTGGATGGAGTACTATGCTAAACATCAGTTCTCCATCATGTTTGCAAACCAGGAGAGAAATCCTGCTCTGCCTTGGAAAGATGCTGTCCTGGGAGGAGAAACACATCTATCTGAGCCTAGCTCGGCGGCCCAGGTGGTTTCAGTGGAGAAGATGAACAAGAAAAGGGGTAGAGCCCCTAAAGGATCTGCTTTGGTGATCACAGAAGTCAGGCACTCCACCAGAAGTGCAGTCAAGAAGATGGGGTTCAAGCTGGTGCCAATGCAGGACAAGCCAGAACAGAGGAAGAAGCCAAGATCAGCTAAACCTAGAGAGCAGGAGGGAAGCTCTGCTAGTACCTCTGCACCAGTTGAGACACCAATTTCAGTCCTCCAGAAGGCGGGAAAGCTGCTTGAAATTCCAGATGCAGAGTTGACAGAGGAGAGGCTTAATGCTGCTCCCTCCAAGCCCACAAGCCCAATTCCTTCCGATGATTAATAAGGCCCATTGCAGTACTGGGTTCTGGGGCGTGGGATGGATGCTTTTGGAAAGTTACCTGTTATCTAAATCTGCTGTGGCCCTTTGTTATATGGGCTGGTCTTTTGTTGCCTCCTCTTGGGCTTTTATGTTTCCTGTTCTATCAGACTTGGTCACAGTTATGTTATTTGTGTGCTGTCCAATTATGTTGGACAACTGCTTTGCAACTTATTATATGGGTTTTAATGGATAGTACATCTAATACTTTCCTTGCCTGGTTGATCTTTGATTGGAATGTCAGAGGTCTTAATGATAAAGAAAAAAGAACCCATGTGTATGCTAAAATTGATGAAAGCAATGCTGCCATTGTCTGCTTACAGGAAACTAAGTGTGAAAATTTTGATCATTCATTCATCAGAAGTTTTTGCCCTAAGAGATTTGATCAATTTGTTTTCTCCCCTTCTGTGGGTGCTTCTGGGGGATTAATTATTCTATGGAATAGTGCTATCTTTAAAGGAGAACTTCTGGAAATTCACAGATCTGCAATAAGAATGAAATTTACTTCCACACATAATTCTGAATCCTGGAACTTGGTAAATGTCTATGGCCCATGTGCTGGTGTGGAAAGAGATAATTTTGTCACTTGGCTCTATAATCTTTCTATCCCTAGTAATGATATCTGGATGATTTTGGGGGATTTTAATTTCATCAGATCTGTGGAAAATAGAAACAAGCCTGGAGCTAATATGAATGACATTTTTCTTTTTAATGACATCATTAGCCACCTGGGGCTTCAGGAAATTCCTGTAAAAGGAAGGACATATACCTGGTCAAATATGCAGGAACAGCCTCTGTTGGAACAGCTGGATTGGTTCTTCACTTCATGTGCTTGGACTCTAAAGTACCCAAATACAACAGTTTCCCCTATGGCCAGGCCCACCTCTGATCATGTCCCCCTTCTGGTCAGAATATCCACAGTGATACCAAAAGCAAAGATTTTTCGTTTTGAAAATCATTGGACAAAACAACCAGGTTTTCTGGAGCTTGTCAGTAAGGTTTGGAATCAGCCAGTGAGGGCAAAAAGCAGTGTGGGTATCATATCTGCTAAGCTGAAACTGCTCAGGCCAGTTCTGAAGAAATGGGGCAAATCCCTCTCACACATCAAAACACTTATTGAGAAGTGTAATTTGGTCATTTTATTTTTTGATCAGCTGGAAGACGACAGAGGTCTGAGTAATCCTGAATTTAACTTCAGGAATATTGTGAAAGTGCATCATAAAAAATTGCTTGGCATACAATCTGATTACTGGAAACAAAGATGCACTGTGAGGTGGGTACAATTAAGTGGAGAAAACACCAAATATTTCCATGCCAGAGCAACTGAGAGATACAGGCAGAATACAATTTCTTCTATTATGGACCAGGATGGCTCCATGATGACGGAGCATGACGAAAAGGCTTTTGCCTTCTGGCAGTGTTACAAGAACAGGATGGGAGTGTCTAATACAACTGTAACCCCCTTTTGCCTGGAAAATATTATCTCACCAGTGGATGGCCTCCATAATCTGGGAAACCCCTTTTCCCCTGATGAAATTGAAAATGTTGTGAAATTCTTGAAGCCGGATAAAGCTCCTGGACCTGATGGGTTTACTGGACTTTTTATTAAACACTGCTGGCCAATTATAAAAGGAGACTTCTACAAAATGTGTACAGATTTCTCTAATGGGCATGCCTCTTTACAGAACATTAATGGTTCCTTTATCACACTGGTTCCAAAGAAGCAGTCTCCTGAATCTGTCAATGACTTTAGGCCCATTTCGCTGACAAACACCTGCCTCAAGTTTCTGACAAAAATAATAGCAAATAGAGTGCAGGACATTATCACTAAATGTATTCATGAGAACCAGTACGGGTTCATCAAGAGCAGAACAATCCAGGACTGCCTAGCCTGGTGCTTTGAGTACATCCATCAGTGTAAGCAATCCAAGAGGAAAATTGTCTTGTTCAAAATTGATTTTGAGAAGGCCTTTGATACTATTGAACATGATGCTATACTGAAAATTCTGAAATGTAAAGGATTTCCTCCCATGATCATCCAGTGGGTTAAGGAGATCTTATCCTCAGGAACCTCTTCTGTGCTGTTAAATGGGTTGCCTGGTAGACAATTTCATTGTAAAAGAGGAGTGAGACAGGGAGATCCTTTATCACCTCTTCTTATGTTCTGGGAGGAGATCTGCTGCAGAGCATTGTCAATTTGGCTTTAGCTGAGGGCCTTCTGCAGCTCCCAATTCCAGTAGGAGATAAATACCCAATTGTACAATATGCAGATGACACTCTGATTATCTTGCCTGCTGACCGGAACAGTTAAAAGTTTTCAAGAAGTTGCTTGATCAATATGCTGGGTTTACTGGCCTAAAAGTGAATTATCATAAATCCTCTATGATCCCTATTAATTTGGATGCAGAGGAAGCTGCTGGCCTTGCAGGGATTATGGGTTGCCAAGTTGCTGCAATGCCTTTTACATATCTGGGTCTACCCATGGGAACTACTAGACCCACAATCAGAGACCTGGCCCCTCTGGTGGATAGAATTGAAAGAAGATTGTCTGCTACTGTGTCTTTTCTTTCATATGGAGACAGCCTAGTGCTGGTCAATTCTGTGCTTTCCTCCCTGCCCACATATTTTATGCTGATTCTAGTGATACCTAAGGGGATTATTGAAATAATCGACAGAGCCAGGAGAAGATGTTTATGGAGAAAAGACAAGAACAAAGAAAGAGTTAATTCCTTGGCAGCTTGGGACATGGTTTGTAGACCAAAGGAGAAAGGAGGGCTGGGAATTATAAACCTACATGTCCAAAATCGAGCTCTGCTTCTGAAACATCTTGATAAGTTCTATAACAATGCTGATTTGCCATGGGTTAAACTCATTAGGGATTCTTACTATTTCGAGACTGTACCACATGCTGTTGTTCTTAGTGGATCTTTCTGGTGGAGAGCTATTCTAAATCTCTCGGATACCTGGAGGTCGATCTCACATTGCCAGGTCAGCAGTGGCACCTCTGCTCTATTCTGGGAGGATGCTTGGCATGGTGTGCCCCTGGCAGGAAAATTCCCTAGGCTTTTCTCCTTTGCCAAGGATAAGCTAGCCTCAGTGAAGGATTTCATTGCCCTTGAGCAATTGTCTGATGGATTTCAGCTGCCTCTGTCTATGGAGGCCTTCCAGGAGTACAATTCCCTTCATACTATGCTGGAGGGAGTTGAACTTCAGCAGGGGGATGACAAGTGGATATATAACTTCAGTAAAGGAATATACTCCCCCAAAAGTTACTACAACCTTCATTTCTCCTCACTTCCAAAGCATGGGCCTTCTGAGTCTATATGGAAATCGAAGTGCATGTCGAAACACAAAGTCTTTGCATGGTTACTGTTACATGACAGACTTAACACAAAGGATATGATGTTGAGGAGGCAATGGAAGGTGACTGACAATAATGACTGTGTGCTCTGTAATGCACACTGCCTTGAGGACTGGAGCCATCTGTTCTTCAAGTGCATGTACAGCTCTAGGATCTGGAATTATTTACAGATAGAGTGGATTGATGACACACATGCAGCCTGTCTACAACATGCAAAAAAGAATTTTTCTGGACCTTGTTTCACAGAAGTTTTGATTTTAGCCTGCTGGAACATATGGAAACAGCGTAATGCTTGGATCTTCAAGGATATTAGACCCACCTTCAGGGGCTGGAAGGCTGGGTTTGTACATGACGCCTCTCTGCTTAAGTACAGAGTAAAGGCTAAGGTTCTTCCTCTCTTAGAATCATGGCTTAATAGTCTTGTATAGTTTAGTTTAGTTCTATTTTCTGTTTGTACAGTTTTGCTCTCTGTAAATATGTACTTGTTACTTTGTGGGGATGAATAAAAGGCTGTGGGGGGCTCCCCTGCAGTAGTTAAAGCTTCAAAAAAATAAAATCTTTTAAGGGTGGTAGCCACCCAGATGCTCCAAACCCAGTTGTCCAAGCCTATCTTTCTTTCTAGTCTCTCCGAATCTCGGGGACGAGATTCCTTTTAAGGGTGGTAGTCTGTAACATCCCAAAATTTTGGAATATTTAAAAATCACTAAAAATTGAAACTTTTGTTTTTGTTAAAAAGAAAACATTAAAATTATATTAGAAACCAAATAATACAAGACATTTGGCTTTTCAAAAGCTTTAATAGTTTAAAAATCCAAGTAATCTTTAATTTCAAAAATTGGAGTTTTGTTTAATTTCTTTTATCCAAGGTATTTCAAAGAAACCTTCATCTCATAAAATGTTTCATTCCAAATAATTGATTTTAAACATTTAACTTTTGGCTAATTTCTAAATCCTAAAATCTTAATTGCAAAATGCTTAAGTTATTTAAAGTATGCCTATTTCTAAAATGGTTTTGGTTAAACTATATATTTTAAAAATTAGGAGTTTGCTAAACCCTAAAACAATGTCTATAAAGTGTTTTAAATTATTTAAAAGCTTGTTTTATTTTAAATATTGGTTTTGATTAAATTATATTTATATGAAAAATTAGTTATTTATCAATCTTATATATTTACTAATTGGAGGCACCGTAGAACCCTCCACGTTAACTCTCACGTGGTAAAGAAAACCATCTGCACGATTAGCTGATGAAACATCTATAACCGTTTGATCAATTATGCATAGCCGCCGCGGACTCCACCAAGCTGCACGTCATTGAAAAAAAAATCTCCGTTCCATGCCCTAAATCTCCTACAGTCCCGAAGATAATATCATCGCTCCGCCGCCGCCGTCTCTCATCACGATTTCACGGGAAGCTGGACGCATGTCGCCGTTGCCCGAACTTGGTGCCAACGCTGGACATGCATCATTCAAGTGCTGCATCCTCTTTCTGCCCTGATCAACCGCCGGGCGATCTTTGTAAATCAGCGCACATGCACACGTAAACATGGTGGAAGAGGCGACTCTGCATCTTTGATTCTCTGATGCCTTCCGATATATTGCTAATTGACTGATTGTGCGCGCCGGCCGGAAGCGACGGCCAAAGTTGGCGCAAAGAATTCTATCTGGGTTACTCGCTGTGAAAGATCGGGATAATAATCACAGGATCATCCCCTTTGATCCTTATCATCGATGATATGGGCACGACGGAGGAGGTGCAGTCCAATTTCAGGACTCCACCAAGCTAGGCGTGTCTTTGTAATTTAATAAATAGTATGTTATATTTGTGTGAGTTTTGGCTTGGTTTGGGCCTGTCCAACCAAGTCAGGTCGGGGCCCATTAGTGGGGCGCACCAGCCTCCATATAAGGGCTGGCCGAGTTAGGGTTTAGGGTGTTCAGTTGCCTGATCCTTTGATTGTTGTCCCGATCTTTCACAGCGAATAACCCGGATAGAATTCCTTCCAACAACGTCGATGAACGTCACCTGAAGGTAAGGACGAATCCAGCAAGCAACGTGATGAAGATCACCACGCCTCTAACCTAAGCATGATAACACTTGACGAACACAAGCACCCTCGCAGCAATCTTTATTGATAACACGGCAGCGCCGTTTCCCCGGAAGGATGATACGCAGTGGAGCACACGATAGTTTTAGACTAAACAACTGAACTCCCTAAACCCTAATTCGGCCAGCCCCTTATATGGAGGCTGGTGCGCCCCACTAATGGGCCCCGACCTGACTTGGTTGGACATGCCCAAACCAAGCGAAAACTCACACAAATATAACATACTATTTATTAAATTACAAAGACACGCCTAGCTTGGTGGAGTCCTAAAATTGGGCTGCACCTCCTCCGTCGTGGCCATATCACCGTGTCCCCGGTTACGAACAATTCTGAGCAGCAGATCAAGGACGTCAACGGAGGCTCCCAACATGCCAACTTCTCAAGTAAAAGTTTGAAGGATGAACAAGGGTTGATTAGAAGAAAAGTTTTTCCAAAGAATTAGGAAAAAGATGGCTTTATGCAAAATAGCCTTGAACTCCACCAGCCAAATATGCATATAGGTTATTAGAGTTATTCCACTAAGTGTTCACAGAGTGTCACTTGCCAGTACCATTTTATATGGTTCTGACCCACCTTGTTGCAACATTTTTCCTGTTGCAGGTTATTCCGAGGATGAGTGAGGTTTCGTTTAAGGATTTCGAATCTACAACCAACAGGTTTCGCCTGTGGTACATGAAGATGATGGAGACTCACTGCTACTTGTATTTCCGCTGCTTTACTCTTTCAAAGCTAGCTTCGTGCTATGCAATTTGTAATGGTTATTTTTCTAAGTACTGGATCCACGTGTAATAATTGATACTTTGTTGTGATATTTCATCTTAGACTGTGTGTGCAAACGAATCGATCCAGGGATTTGGACTATGCACAGGGACTTGCCAATTTTTAAGTGCAGGTCCGCTACACGAGCTAAGTTACTTGAGCAACAGGTGAACTCACTCTTAGTTGAATCTGATGTTTGTGTTAATGAGAATTTTATACTACCTAAGTCTATGCATTTATGTATGATCAGGTTTATTGATAACACAAGCATTGGAGGAGGACAGGAGCTGCAACAAGAAGAAGAACACCTACTGATTTCCAATATCAGCAAGTGCGCGAGGGAGGAGAGGGAGGCCGGTGCACAAGGAAACATCAAGGAAATCAGCCACGTTTGAAGACCATCAAGGTGGCGCACTAGGACGGCCAAGGAAGAGTTATTTACACATCTAAGGTGCACCACATAAAATAGGCCTGCGTGCCAATTAGGCCGAACCCAAGTTGGGTCGGTTTGTATCAGTTCGAATCGAACCAGATTTCAGTCCTAGTTCGGCCAGCCCCTTTAAATAGCCAAGGGCTGCGCCTTGAGAGGGTTAGACCACATTTAAGATAAACCCTAGATCGGATTGCTACAAGCATTCATCTATTAGAATTCCACTTTGTTTCGATCAGGAATTCACCCCTCCACTTTCTTGCGATCTGGAGGTTTTTGCTACCAAAGTTTGAGTGTGATCTGTTGTTCCATTGGGAATTAGTAGATTGCAGAAAACGCTTCGTGGTCGGCGGCTACGTTGCACCAGTGTGAGGTGTTGCGAATATCCATTGGGTCGAAGAGCTGTTGCATTGGCAACAGGGGAGCGATCGGAGAGTTCGTCAGAATCTCGCAAGTTATCATCCATCAACATCAATCTACCCGCAGCTCACTGAGAAGATCGGGCCACCCCATATCACCTGTTCTCGCGGTATGCAACGGAGTTTGACTCCATTGTCACGCCGCCGGTATAGCTCGCTGTCGATCATGACGTAGAGCTTGGCTTGACGAGCCACCCGCTCGGCGTCGTGATCATCCTTCGGAAGGGCATGCTCCGTCATGTACTTGATGATGTCCAGGGCCTAGGGTGGGTGGGTCCTTTCCATCGGTCACACAGATTTTTTTCTGCTGAAAATTTTGATAGGTCGCACGTTGAAAACGGAGTTCGTATGCAAAAATTATGGCCGGTCAAAGTTTAGGCAGAAAAACTGCCCAATTCGGACTAAAATTGTACTGGACTAGTAGAAATCAGGGTCAACCCGACTTCAATGCGGATTTGACTTTTTTTTTGCTCTTTTTTTATAAGTCTAAACCGAAACAAAGATGAACCCTAAACAGATGGGGTGGCGGCGGTAGAGATGGTTGTGGTAGCGGCGGTAGAGATGGTGGTGGTGGGTATGTAGATGGTGGCGGTGATATGTATGTAGATGGTGGCGGTGAGATGTATGGCGGTGGAAGGCTGATGGATGGTGGCGAGATGCGAGTTGGCGACGGCGGCGAGACAACTATGCAAAGAACTCGAAACTCTAAAGGAACTAGACGCTAAGACCAGCAACTCGACACGACGATGCACACGAAAATTCAACAATGCAATGCACTGAAAAGAAAATGCGAATGGCCTAGACTGGTTGTAGGACGGGATGATCTAACTGATGGGGGGATTATAACCCGTAGGCCCATGTAGAGGGAAGCGTGACCCGCCAGGCAGGAGGCCCGGCCAGGACACCTAACCATCAGCATGGGCCGGGTTATGTCGATTGGCCAGCAAGCTTGTCGGTGACTCAGCTAGTAGAGGAAAGCTTCTAGAAGACAAGGCGGCTACATTGCACCAGTGTGAGGTGTTGCGAATATCCATTGGGTCAAAGAGCTGTTGCATTGGCAACAGGGGAGCGATCGGAGAGTTCGTCAGAATCTCGCAAGTTATCATCCATCATCATCAATCTACCCGCAGCTCACTGAGAATATCGGGCCACCCCATATCACCTGTTCTCGCGGTATGCATCGGAGTTTGACTCCATTGTCACGCCGCCGGTATAGCTCGCTGTCGATCATGACGTAGAGATTGGCTTGACAAGCCACCCGCTCGGCGTTGTGATCATCCTTCGGAAGGGCATGCTCCGTCATGTACTTGACGATGTCCAGGGCCCAGGGTGGGTGGGTCCTTTCCACCGGTAACACCATCTGGCCGAGAAGAAGCATAGCTTCCCTTGGCTTAGGTGCTGCCGGGTCTTGCACGTCTCCTGGGCTGGCTACCAGGGTTGTCGATGTAGACGGGTCACCAGCCCCCAGTGTCAATGTAGACCTTGCCTTGAGCCTCTCGGGAGAAACTGAGGGTTGCCGGAGCACCTCAATGTAGATCCCGGGAGGCACTGGTTCTCGTTTGGAGGCCATCTGCGACAGTCCGTCTGCGGCCGTGTTCTCTTCTCGAGGGACGTACGCGGCCATGAGGCTGTCGAAGCGCCGCTGGAGCCTCCATACCTCTTCGACGTACGGTGCCATCTAAGGGCAGGCATACTCCTTGTTCGCTTGTTTGATGAATAGCTGAGAGTCACCCTTGACGATGACCTTGTTGATGCCGAGGCCGATGGCAGCACGAAGTCCCGCAAGTAGGCCTTCGTACTCCGTCGTGTTGTTCGAGATGTTCTACTTCTAGTGCATCTGGACGACGTACTTCATACGGTCGCCAGTGGGTGAGACCAAGACAACGCCACCGCCTCCCTGACCCTTGGTGTAGGAGCCGTCGAAGTTCATGATCCAGGCGTCGGGGTCTTCTTTCCCGGGAAGGCTGGATTCCTCCACCGGGTCGTCAAACGTTGTCTCGGTCCACACAGCCATGAAGATGGCCAGCGCCTGACTCTTGATGTTGTTCGTGTGCTCGAACTTGAGGCCAGACCCCTTGAGCTCCATGGCCCACCAGGAGATTCATCCAGTAGCAAGCGGGTTCTCCAATGGACTCCTCATTGGGTACTTGGAGACCACAGTGATGGGGTGGCTTTCGAAGTAGGGCCTCATCTTGCGGGAGGTGATGAGGATTGCTAGTAGAAGCTTCTGCATCATGGGGTACCGCTCCCGGGCGTCGCGCAGCACCGAACTGATGAAGTAGACCGGGTGCTGTATCTTGCGGGTCACCGAATCCTTGACGGGCTCGGCTTCCTCTGGGCATTCAGCTTCAGGTGGGTAGGAGGTAGCCCCCGGCGATGCTTCTTCAGTGACGCCTATGGTTGCGACGGTGGGCACGTCGGGATCAGGATCTTCAGATCCTTGGTCACCCGGCTGTCATTTCTTGCTTGGTTGCCCTGGGAGGGTGTTCCCGGGACGCTTGCCCTTGATCTTGCTTGTCTTGACTGGAGGAGCATCTCGTTCTACTACGAGAATAGCGCTGATCACCTGATTGGTGGCAGCGATGTACAGTAGCAGAGGCTCCTTTTCTGCTGGTGCCACGAGGATGGGTGGCGAGGCGAGGTAGCGCTTGAGAGACTGAAGAGCTTCTTCGGCCTCTGGGGTCCACTGCACGGGACTCGACTTCTTGAGTAGTGTTGATAGTGTAATTTGGCTAGTTGGTTTGTGCAATAGGCCAAATTAATTTAATAGCCGATTAAGCTAATTGATTTATAAATTGCTTAGAATTTGCAACAGGAATCTTGCGTGGACCTAAGACAAGTCTTGGCCAGAATCAGAGACATTTGGAGCTACGACGTCGCCAGCCTGAGACGGGTCTTGGTTGGATTATGAGATGCCTCAAGCTAGCCCATTGCTGCCAAGGACAAGTCCTGACTTGTCTCGGATGCCAAACTGAAGTCTGAGGTTTACAGCAGCTGTCACGTACAGAAGAGTACAAGGAAAATTACATATGCATGGTGATGCATGATGCGTATGAAATCTTCATTAGCTGGTGTGATTAGCGTCCTGGCCAGAATATTTTATTCCTAATAGAAAGTGCTTGTACGTGCATATGACATATGGCCGACGTCCAGTATATTTGGTAGGCATAAATCTTAACCGAAACAAGGAAAGATTCAGTTTCAGCTCTAGAGTTGTAAACGTATACGCCAAGCCCGCGTCCTTAAATATTAAGGCCACGACCGATTGGCAAGAAGCAATCGACATTCAATCAAAAACACATCTATCTTTTTACGTACCTTTTTATCTATCGTTCTTCTCTGTCAAATCCTAATAGCCCTAGGGTTCGGCTTATCTTTGTCGTTTGCACTGAAAAACGGTCATATCTCCTCCACGAAAGCGAGGGGATCTTTGTTGCTTTGCTCGGAAAGCAATCGTTCGTCGTCACGAAAGTACGACGGGTATCGTGGTGTCGCGCGACAATTTTGCGTGGCAACACAATTGGCGACTCCGTTGGGGACGAAGAATAAGGACATACACACGATGAACACCGACCCCAAGAACAGCAGCAACTTCGACCCCGACAACATCATCGCCGTCACACTTGATGATCTATCCGAAGATGATCGCGCGAGTTGGAATGGGAGATTGAGAAAAAGCGAGCTGAGAAGATAAAACAGATGTTGGCTGGATACCAGAAGACAAGAAATGGCGTCGTCAAGAAGATAGCTGCGCCGAGTCCTTCTGATCCGCTCGGCGCTGAGGTAAAAAAGCCAACCGAAGAAATTACTCATCTAATTGATATGTCTGTAGCTAGTAAATTTGATTCGGATATGGCAAATATGACATATACAGTTACTCAAGCAGTAGTTAGTAGCGTTGAGGAATTTATGGAGCAGCTTAATAGAGATCTTGAAATTAGTCAACCTCCTCATGTACGCTCATTAGTGTTCCAAAGCAACGACGAAAGTTCTGGTAGAAAGCCGATGCTTCCGGTCGAAAGCAGTAGGTTAACTAAATTTCCTAGTCAAACTTCCGGCGCTTCGGCTAATCTAGCACAGCAGCCTCATGTTGCTTTAAGTAGCTATCAAAGTGACCGGAACCATGTTGGTTCGGCTAGAATTTCTTGTGGTGTTCCGCCTATTGTATTAGTTTCGGTTTCACAAAATTACAGTAGCAATAACCGAAGTGATGTTTTAAATTCTAATTTGCAGCAACATAGTTATCAGACGATAGCATACAATACTCCACCGTTGATGCCTGTCGTACCAGGGATCCGTATGGGTCGGTACCCAATTCATATGTTAGTGGATCTCCGGTGCAAACATCACATGCTCCAATTTCATTGCCGGATTTTTCACCACGTGCTTGCGTTTCATCTGTTTCACAAACAAGTTCTCTACAGCCCAATGAAAGTTTTAAGGATAAGCTTGCTAGTATATTTAGAGAATTTGGTTTAGAGCCTGAGGGTAGAACACGTGCATATCAAAATCCATACCCTGATTATTTTGACTCCACGCAAGAAAACCGCGCTATGGAAGTTAAACAATATAGCCGGTTTACAGATAACAGGGAAAAGGAGAAGGATAACTAGGCGGTTAATGCCTTAGAATATGATGATTCGGCTAGTGAGGATGACGCTAACATATGCGTAGCCGAGTGGGTTCAATCGCCCAAGTCAAAACCTTTTGCATGTCCTGCTTTGAAACCTACACCTGCTAAAAGAGAGGAAATAAAGTATAATTTTGACGTTAGCAAGTGTGATAAGATTTTTGATATTTACTGCAAGAAAAATTAATTAGGTTGAGAGAAGGTCATGTTATTCCATCTCCAGGAGAATTAGGTAAAATAGGTTATTGTAAATATCACAATTCATGTTCTCACTCTACTAATGGTTGCAATGTGTTTCAAAGACTGGTGCAATCGGCCATTAATGACGGACGATTGACATTCGAAGAGAATACTAAGATGAAACTCAATGATGATCCTTTTCCTATCAACACGATCGAGTTTGAAAAAATAGAAAGTGCTTATTCGGTCAGATCAGACCAAATCTACTAAAGGGAAAATGTCATCGTTGATGATAGTGCTGCACCGAGGATGATCAAACCAAAAAAATCAGAAATGGAGGCATGGAAAGTCAATGGAAAAAGAGTCAAGTTCCAAGAATCAATCTGACAGTTAGCATGTTTTGAGAAAATATAGTTCACGCAAGACCAGCAATGTGTTTAATCAGTTTGGAAGTGTTAGGCGTCCTTATGAACCTGGTGGTCATGAGCGATGGAGAAGATATTCATATGATCAGCAGCCGTACTATCCAATGAAGTCGGCTTATTGGGGCTGTACACCTCCTATATATGCACAGTTTCCTCCTTGGGGTTTTACTCCTTGTGCGCCATATCATACAGGCCAGCAGGTAATTTTCAACCCGGATGGATTCCAGCGAGGCCTATGTTCAGCCCGAAATATTTTGAGAAAAGAGCTAAGTTCAATCCGAAAGTGAGACGATGTGATGGCACCATATTTCGTGGTAATGATGAGAGTCCGATCTTGGGAACTTCAGATTCACGCAGGAGGCACAATGCAAATGGCATAGTTCATAGAGGTGGCAAGAAGTTTATGTGGGTGCCGGTGAGGCGTGCTGAAGCTAATCTTGTAAATAGTTCAGATGATTCAGATTATTCTCATGCTCTGGAACATGGAGAAGGCCAATCAGCTGAAGGTGTTGAAAATAGTACAGAGGCAAAAAACGCTAATGCAATAAGGTGTGGATCGGTTCAGAAAAAAGATGCTGGTGCACAAGATAAAAGTTTGGGTAATACAGCTGTTGCATCTTCCAGTACAAGTCAGAAAACTGAATCAGCTAACATGCATACCGATCCAGCTACGAGAAGTAGCAGCTCACGTACATCCATGATGTCGTCTCCATTGGGTTTGAAATCTTGTTCTAGCACATTTACACAACGAGGGAACCCAAGTAAAAGCGGAGGCCAGAATAATAGATCTGGTGGTGTATCTGATCAACAGAGGAGTATTTCGGCTAAGGACAGAATATTTGTCCCGAGAACAACAGCACGACCGTACGGGCCGACAGACTCGGGGGGCAACATAATTAAGTTGGTCGCACCAGGGACTAAACCGGACCTCAGTGGTGCCCGACAGGGCTCACACACACTCAGAAACGGCGTGTACAACGGTTACGAGCTTTGGAAATAAAGGAGAAAATAGTCGAGAAGAGGCGCGATAAATTGTTCAATCGGGAGAAACCTATGGTGCCGATATGGAGGGAGAAGCGCATTGCGGGGGAAGGGAGTACAGCCGCAAATGACACAATTACTGACCCCACAGGAGACACGATTGATGAGGAGGATTCAGAAAATAGCAAAGAAATACCTACTGACACGGACGTTAATATGGTGTGTTGCTGTCCGCTGAATTTCATGCACCCGGACTTTGAGGATATTATGGCCGATATATTTTTCCAATTACCGCCCTAAGAAGTTTGCACGATATATTATTTGGACATCGCCCTAAGTAGAAAATTTGGCCGATGTGTTCAGTAGACATCGCCCTAAGCAACAATATGGCCGATGCAGTTATGGACATCGTCCTAAGGTAATGTAATATTGTTTTTGGTGACTAAGTTATACCAAAAACAGGGGGCATGTGTTGATAGTGTAATTTGGCTAGTTGGTTTGTGCAATAGGCCAAATTAATTTAATATCCGATTCAGCTAATTGATTGATAAATTGCTTAGAATTTGCAACAGGAATCTTGCGTGAACCTAAGACAAGTCTTGCCAGAATCAGAGACATTTGGAGCTACGACGTCGCCAGCCTGAGACAGGTCTTGGTCAGATTATGAGATGCCTCAAGCTAGCCCATTGCTACCAAGGACAAGTCCTGACTTGTCTCGGATGCCAAACTGAAGTCTGAGGTTTACAGCAGCTGTCACGTACAGAAGAGTACAAGGAAAATTACATATGCATGGTGATGCATGATGCGTATGACATCTTCATTAGCTGGTGTGATTAGCGTCCTGGCCAGAATATTTTATTCCTAATAGAAAATGCTTGTACGTGCATATGACATATGGCCGACGCCAGTATATTTGGTAGGCATAAATCTTAACCGAAACAAGGAAAGATTCGGTTTCAGCTCTAGAGTTGTAAACGTATACGTCAGTCCGGCGTCCTTAAATATTAAGGCCACAGCCGATTGGCAAGAAGCAATCGACATTCAATCAAAAACACATCTATCTTTTCATGTACCTTTTTATCTATCGTTCTTCGATCCTAGCAGCCCTAGGGTTCGACTTATCTTTGCCGTTTTGCGCTGAAAAACGGTCGTATCTCTCCATGAAAGTGAGGGGATCTTTGTTGCTTTGCTCGGAAAGCAATCGTTCATCATTACGAAAGTACGACGGTTATCGTGGTGTCGCGCGGCAATTTTGCATGGCAACAAGTAGCTTGAAGAAAGGCAGGCTCGTTATCCAAGCCTCGAGATGAAGCGCCCGAGTGCGGTAATGCACCCGTTGAGGCGTTGTACATCCTTGACTCGCCTGGGCGCCTCCATGCGCTCGATGGCCTTGATCTTGTCAGGATTGGCCTCGATCCCCCGATGGGAGATCAAGAAACCAAGCAGCTTGTCAGACAGGACTCTGAACACGCACTTGTCGGGGTTCAGCTTGAAGTTGACCCGGCGAAGGTTGTCGAAGGTCTCGTGGAGATCTTGGATGAGGGAGTCCTTGTACCGGGTCTTGACCACGATGTCGTCGATGTATGCCTTGACGTTGCGCCCCAGCTGCGAGCCAAGGCAGGATTGCATGGCACGCTGGAACGTAGCGACAGCATTCCGGAGGCCAAACGGCATCCAGGTGTAGCAGTAGCAGCCTTTGGGAGTGATGAAGGCCGTTTTTTCTTGATCCTCCACTGCCATCATGATCTGGTGATACTCGGAGAAGGCATCCAAGAAGCACAGAAGTTCGCACCCGGCCGTGGAGTCCACGATCAAGTCAATCCACGGCAGGGGGAAAGGATCCTTGGGGCAGGCCTTGTTCAGGTCGGTGAAGTCGATGCAGAGCCGCAGCTTGAAGGTCATGGGTTTTGGCACCACCACGGGTTGGCCACCCAAGTTGGGTGAGGGACCGCCTTGATGACGCCGACTTCTAGCAACTTTTTGATCTCAGCTATGATGAATTCAAGCTTCTCCTTGCTCTGCTTTCGTAGAACTTGCTTCACGGAGCGGGCGTCCGCGCTTACCGCCAGTTTGTGTTCGATCACCTCTCTTGGTACGCCGGGTAAACCTGATGCTTCCCAAGCGAAGACATCAGAATTTTCCCGAAGGAAGGCGACGAGCGTGCCTTCCTATTTGTCGGTGAGGCGAGCGCCGATGGTGATGGAGCGGCTCCCGTCACTGGTCAGCGCCACCTTCTTGGTCATCTGCGGGTCTCCGTGGAAAGGCGCCTTCTTGAAAGGAGTTGAAGTCGAGCCCCCGGGTACCCACTGTCCCCGGAGAGTGCACCGACGTCAAACTTATGTACGTCTTGTGGAACGTCCGAGGTCATCGCCACCGTCTGGTTCAGCTTGTGAACGCAGAAGATAGCGTCGTTGATGTCAGCCTTAACCTTGATCACACCCCACGCCGCAGGGATCTTCATCATGTTGTAGGCGAAGTGGGAGACGGCCATGAACTTGGCCAGGGCAGGTCGGCCGAGTATGCCGTTGTACGGAGGCGGCGCGTCCGCGATGTCGAAGACGATCTCCTCGGTGCGGAAGTTCTCCGGGTCACCAAAAGTGACAGGTAGAGTAATCTTCCCCAGCGGCCGAGTGACGCTTCTGTTCACGCCTTGGAACACGTCGGTGTTTTGTAGGCGCGAAAGGGGGATTTGCAGGGTAACCAGGACCTTCACCGTTAATAGGTTGAGGCTGGACCCTCCGTCGACCAGCATCTTGGTAACTTTGTAGTTGTGGATGATGGGCGACACGATCAGAGGCAGGGTCCCTACCGCGGCAACATTGTTGGGGTGATCTTCTGGATCGAAGGTGATGACTTGATTGGACCACTCCAAGGGCTTTGGCGGAGCAGAAGCTACCGCGTTCAGCTCCCGGACGAGTCTCTTGCAGGCGCCGTTGGAGGGAGGTAGAGAGGCCCCCCCGTGGATGCACCCGACGACTCCATTGACTTCCTGGAACTTCCCGTTGTTGCCGCCATGAGGGGCCTGAGCCTCTCCGTTGTTGTCGTGGGCGGCCTCTTGATTGTTTTGTCTGTGGCCGCCTTGGCCGCCAAGTCCTCCTCCTCGGTCCCCGCGTCCACCGCTGCGACCCCACCCACGGTCGCCTCCGCCTTGGCGACCGGTGGGACAGTCACGAGCGATGTGCCCAGAGGTGCCGCAGGTGAAGCAGCCATCGGGGTTGGTCACGTGGCGCGGTGTTGCGCCCGTAAAGCAAGGAACTTCATCTGGCGGCAGTCCTTGAGCGCTTGGTTGCCGTCAGGATGGATGTGGCACCACGGGTCATCTTCTTCTTCAGAAGTCGATGCAGGCTTGGCCTTCTTGGTGAGGGGCTCGGTGACGAAGACTCGCTTATCGGGTCCAGTGTCCTGTCTATTGTTCTTAGCGGGAGTGGTTTTGTCCTCGGGTTCATCCTCCCCGGGGAACTTGACTCCTTCTTCTGCGGGACGCAGCGGTCCGCGAGCTCCAAAGCTCATGGGCAGTCTCGACGCGGTGGTGTGCTCAACTTCTCGCGCATCCGGGTGTTGCGGACGTTGGCGTGGAAGCATGAGATCACCAACTCCTCCTTGATGCAGGGTATCATGTTCATCTTCTGGGTGAAGCGTGTATGAACTTGCGCAGAGTCTCACCGTAAGTTGCTTGAAGTTGTGGAGGTCGCTGGGAGCCCCCGGCGTTGGTACCCGCCTTGGAAAGCCCCCAGGAACTGTTCCTTTAGGGTCCGCCAGGAACGGATGGAGCACTTGGTAAGGTTGAGAAGCCATGTCTGGGCATCTCCCTTCAAGGCCAGCGGGAACCAGCTGGTCATCATGACTTCGTCGGCCCCGGCGACCGCAGCAGCGAGGGAGTAGAGCTGCAGGAAGTCCCGGGGGTTCGTGGTGCCATCGTAGCGGTGCATGTCGATCTTGAATTTCTTGGGCCAGGTAACTTGGCGGAACTCGGGAAGACGGCGAGACAGCCCTCGGCGATGTCGTCGTCCCGATCCTCCCGGCGGTGGCGCTCGCGGCGCCTCTCGATGCGAGTGCGCATATCCTCGTTAGACGGTTGTTGAGGTCAACCCAAAGATCTTGGTCGCGCGTCGTTGATGACCCGACGGAGATGGCCTTGCCACGATCGCGGGTCGACCGGTCTGCCCCCGGAGGTGAGGTGCGCGGGGGTTGCGTCTTGCCTTGACGCTTGCCACAGGACGATCCCGGGGCTCGTGTGTCTTGTCTCTTCCCACTCCATGACCGTTGACAGTGGGAGCTCGGTAGGCTCCATCTTGGGACCACGGTCAGCGAGGTCGAGGAACTCTCTCCACACGGGTCCTCCCAGGCCTGGTAGACCTTGGGATCGCCGATACTCGGGGGAAATTGCATCAGGGCCTGTGCAGCAACAAGGGCGTCGTGACGAGCTCGGGTACCAGAGGAGGTGCGTAGAAGATTTGCTCTCCCACCTCGCGGATTCTCGTCGGCGGGAACGTTTCCGTCCTCTTCCCCAGCAGGAATTGGCTTGCCAGCGCCGTTGTCGACGCTCTTCTCTCCAGAGCGGGAGGATGCTGACGGAGACTCCTGGGGCCATCGAACCGTCGAGCTCGGTGTTCGTTAATGCTAGCTCCCTCCGACACCACTTCTCTGCACGGGCGGTGTGGGCGAGGAGCAGTCTGGCGTGTCTCCGCAGCGCGACGCTCAACAGAAGCCTGATTACTGAAGGAGACATGGCCTTGGAGGCCGTAGCGTCGCCTCTTCTCTTGGGCGCCATGCTCGAGGAAGAAAATGACGTAGATCTTGACGACGAACTTGAGGTTGACGAAGACGAATCCGCGCTTGCGCCCCCTACCTGGCACGCTAGATGTCGTGTCTCGGATCACGGACACCGGGAGTAAAGGATACCCCTTTTTAGGTTTGGCACGGGCGCGAAGGAGGCTGGAAGACACTTCACCCGGGAGGTGGTCATCAAGCTCTTCGGTGGGGAGATCAAGCAAGCAACACAGAGACGTAGAGAATTTACCCAGGTTCAGGCCGCCCGGGCTAAAAGCCCTACTCCTGCATGTCTGGATTGCTGTAGTCATCATGATGTGGTTTACAAGTGAGTTCTTGGGAATGAACCCGGCAGGGTGCTGGCCGGAGGTAGACGAAGAGCAGATCCTGCCCTGAGGAGATCACCTCTCTTTCTACCCTTCCAGCCATAGTCTAGCCTTGCCTGAGCTCTACTTGCAACTTGTCCTCCTCTCCCTCGGTGCCTTGGTCCTCCTTTTATAGGCTAAGGGATCCGACATGGGCACGCGAGGAGCGTGAGGGGTTTTAGGCGGGAAAACCCCTCGTGGTCTAATGGAGGCGACGTGGCCTCCTCTCCCAAGTATCTTTGGTGGTTTGGTGCGGTCGTCCGCCTTTGGGGAAAGCGGGGTGGACAGAGCCTGACAGCCCCACCAACCACTGAAAGTGCATGTGTTGCCCCATGCTGGTTTTTGGTAATTAATGACAATCCCTATGAACTAATGTTTGCACAGTTATCCTTATAGATCTTGTCCATGAGAAAAGATTGGAGTTCATATGTTGGACTCTAGAAGATAAAGTGATGACCAAGGTTCTATCCAATGGTTTAAAAAGAATGGTTATCTAGAGTTGAGCATATTGTGCAAGTTCAATATGATTCATCTTGGAAGATATCATTAGATTGAAGCTTGCAATGGATACATGAAGACGGAGCATAGCGATGCTCTCCCATAATGGTGTATGGGGAGTATTTGGAGAAGTCTTCATCAAGCAAGTGCTAGCAAGCACAATCAAGAAAGGTGTTCCAACTTGAGGGAGTCAAGATCGTCATCTAGCTCAAGTGGAATGCGCAAGGCAAAGGTATGATCTTGATAGGGTTTCTATTTTACCGGTCTCATGGTGTTAGTGGGAGACCGGGTTATAGGATAGACGGCGTACTATCAAGAGGGGCTCTCAAGTGAGTAACTTGATCGCATCTTTGTGGAGAGCTCAAACCTTTGCATACTTGGCATATCATCTTTATTGGTTCTTATTTGGCTTTTATCCATGTGAGAACTTACAGCTTGTGTTCATCTCCATACCAACCTCTAGTTCATCAAAAAACAGATTTCATATGCATATCTTGTTGCGTTTTTTATGTTGGAGGTTTACCGGTTTATCTTTTCTAGAGAGGTCAAACTCCTCCTTGTGTTTCCTACTCACATGATGGACTATGATGATGGACTATGATGTGTATATGCATGATCTTGTAAGGCTTGTGATTATCTTCGAAACAAGCCCAAGATCATATAAAACAGAATCCGGATGAAAAACTTATTGCGTTTTGGTTTGGAGTTTTATCGGTTGTTCTTTTATCGAGAGGTCTAACCTTTCCCCATTTGGTCTTATCCTGCATTGTTGGACTATGATATTTCTCCGCATGATCTTATAAAGCTCTTCGTTGCAATTCCAACGAGCCCAAGAACATCGAAAACAGAGTCCGGATGATCAAGATATGATCGTTTTCGTGTTGGATGTTTTTGCAGTTTTTCTAGGCCGGCCTGGCCGGGCCCTAGGCCGCCCCTAGGCTGGGCGCCTCTGTTGGTAGGCCGGCCTGCAGCCATTTTGTCCGGCCTAGCCGGGTTCCCAGGCTGGGCTCACGAAATCTGAGCATAACGGTTGGATTTCGGGGACCTATTTAAGGGCCTTCTTCCCAATGGTTCCCCAACTTCTTGAGCTTGTTTTTCCCCCTCTCTCCTCCATTGTTGACATTTGGAAAAGCGTGCCTACCTATCAATCCCTCTCATGATTCCTGCATATCTTTGAGGGAAAGTGAGAGGAGATCTAGATCTGCATTTCAACCAACCAATCCATTCCTCCTCTAAGTGTGGGGAACCTAGTTGATCTTGATCTTGGAGTTCTTGGTGTTTCTCCTCAATTGTTCTTCCTCTCTTATTCCTCCATAGGCATTTGTTGCTTTGTTGGAATTTGAGAGTGAATGATTTGAGCACTTGTGCTCTTGCCATTGCTTTGTACATTGGTTTGTGCTCTCCACGAGAATTTGTGGAAGTTGAAAGTTTGTGAGCTTGTTACTCTTGGGTTTTTGGACCCTAGACCCTTTGTGGTGGTTGAGACCTCTTGTGGTCACTTGTAGCTGTTCGGGAGCCCCCAATTCAGTTGTGGGTGTGTGTGTGCCCCAGATCGTTGTTGTAAAGGCTCCGGATTCCACCTTGAAGGATTCCGATAGTTCAAGGTGAATCAAACCTTTGTGGTGCGATTCATCGGAGAAGAAGGTGAAGCCTTTGTGGTTGTTGAGTTGACCTTTGTGGTATCTCACACCTCTCCAACGAGACGTACTCCCCTAAAAGGGAGGAACTTGGGAATACATCCTCGTCTCCGCGTATCTCGGTTATTTCTATACCTGAGCTATTTACTTATGCACTTTACATTGTGATAGCCTTCGTGCTTGAAGTATTCTATATTGCTATCACTTTGTTGCTTGTCTTGCTTAGCATAAGTTGTTGGTGCACATTGGCGAGCCTAGTTTATTTAGATTGTTGGCTTGTTAATTTAAAACTAGTTTTATTCCGCAATTATCAAGACTAAAGCGGACAAGTTTTAATCGCCTATTCACCCCCCCCCCCAGGCGACATCCTTGTCCTTTCAACCACGCCCAAGAGACGTCACTGGAGCGCGCCCTTCGTCTTGGCGCCCAATTCTTCTACAAGCTTCCCGCACGAGCTGGCGTGCTTATCCTCTTCGCTGTACGGAGGCTCGAACCCGGGTGAGTGCCTGGCCTCATGTCGGGCACTTGGACCCGCGGGTGCTCCGCGTTGTTCGCGCGGGTGACAGGTAACCCCGGGAGGTCGCCTGGTCCTTGGCCGTAGTTTGTCGATGTCGAACTTGTCATGCTTCCATGGGGTAGATGGGCTGGACCATCTATCGGCCTTGACTCCTTGCCTTGTCCATCTTCTTGGTGGGCCCAGGTTGTGGACCCACTTTGGCAGCATCAGGGGAACCCCATGTTCCACTGTTGCGACAAGAACCACACAAGATGACGTGGATATACCTCTCGGGTACCCTACCATGAGGGTACCTGGTGCACGTATCGACTAAGGCCCAGCTATCAAGAGCCTACATGAAGCCCATAACAGAAGGCCCAAGAAGATGGAGTATCCTCCAAATTAGGCATAGGCATAGTCGGTTTAGACTTTCCTTACATGTAATTTGAGTCGTTGCGAACTCCCGAGACCCAGCCTATTATATAAAGGCTGGGAGGGCCGCCGATCCAGGACACGCAACACTTGAACCACCAAAATCCTAGCGAGATCGACATCTCGCCGGGACTCCATTGTAGCTCACATATACTCCCAGATCAATACCAGACAAGCAGGAAGTAGGGTGTTACTCTTCGGAGGCCTGAACCTGGGTAAATCCTTGCTTTTGCTTGTCAGCCGACGAAACAACCAGCTCTACCACGTTCTCTCCCTCGTAATCTCAACCCTATGTCCTTAACCATGGGATTTGATGAGTTAACTCCTCGTCAATTAGCGCCGTCTGTGGGAAAGAATAGTGCTGGACTCGCGGTTTCACCGGTTCCATCGGAAAACGGCGACTCGCCGATCGCATCTACAAACGGCAACTCGCCGACTGCATCGACAAACCACAACTCGACGACTCAGTCGACATACGGCGACTCGCCGACTCACTCGAAAATTGGCAGCCTGCCAACTTCAACAACCCAAGGCGCATTTGCTCCACAATCGCCAGAAGACCGAGAGACGTTTGCTGGTCTCGTCAGGTTTGGATTTAACTGTTGGAGCATTCAATTTTTTCGTCAACAAGTTTGGTATGCAGGACTTGGCAGGTCTGCAACAACTCGCGACTGCCGCACCCGAGGCTCCATCGACTGCGTCCGTCCCATCATCGATTCTTGAAGCCTGCTCATTTGCAACAACCATGTCGACTCGAGAGATCAACGAGTTCTTTGCAAAAGAACTCCAAGGTGAGGAAGCTGAATCAGCGTACCGCAAAAACGATCTCGAGCTAGATCTTCCACTCGATGACACCTTCGACTGCGGGATCTCCCTCGGCGACTTCGAACTTCATAACGACAACAACGTCAACTCTGAGATCTGCACCAACAAACTTGACTCCGAGGTCTACAACGGTTTCGCTGACGCCGAGATGAGCATAGACGCTGAACGCATCGAAACGAGATCCGTCCAGACGGACCACTCGACGGGCATATCGACTCCGACATGAGCCTTGATGAAGACATCGAGTCCGTAACAGGACTTGGCAGCACATACACGTACCCACGGGCATCCCCCACCACCACCAGTTTACGTTGCCATCAACGAAGATCATCTGAAGCCGGAGCCTCCCGCAGGCCTACAGAATTCCCATGCACAGTAACTATGCCGGATGGAGTCACAACTCTGACAATTACTGCTGAGATGGCAGCAAAAGCAGACAAAGTAATTAACAAGTGCACAATGATGCCAAGCAGACGCAACTCCAGAAGAGATGTTGACCTTCCAGTACTTACAACTGGCAGGAATCACTCGCCGTAAACATCAAAGCAGCACTCGATGAGCGCAAAAGGCAAGCCAGCATCTCGAGCGCACGAAGAAGACAACTATCACTTAGCTCCACAGGGCGGGCGAACCCAATAGGCGGATCGAGGTTGGCGCGCCTCCCGGAGAATGAGAGAGCAGCAATTACTCGAAACCAAGACTTTTCATTCATGACACACGACGACGAAGGAATCCCAGTACCCAAAACAGCTGTGGGTGCTCTTTCTCTGTGGGCGCTTACCTCAAAGCAACACAACCTCCGTCAGACGATCCCAACGCAACCCTGCATCGCCAACAGCTCAAATCACTAGCCCTAGCGGTGCAGGCCATACGACCGGATGCAAAAACTCCAGGAGGGAGTCGAGATCGCAACATAGTCAGCTCGCGACAAGCAGCACACGATCGTAGCGATCGCAGTCGCCACTCGGAGGAAGCAAGGAAAGGCACACGCCGACACAGGTCCAGCAGAAGCAGACCTCGGAGGTCTTCAAGTAGCGACTCGTATTCCGACCGGGAGCCCGAGCCATGCGGAGCGCTGTGTTTCACTCGCCGCGTCCGCGAGACAAGGATGCCAAAGGGTTCAAGCTAACATCTGAACAACCCAAGTACACAGGTCGACATGAACCTTCAGGATGGCTAGAAGATTACAGACTCGCCGTCTCATGCCAACGAGGCACGAATACTACGGCGATGCAATACATACGACTCATGCTCGAAGGTACAGCTCACGACTGGCTCAAGGCGCTACCTCCATCAATATACGACTCGTGGGATCACTTCCGCAGAGACTTCATCAAAACTTCGAACCTCTGTGCGAGCGACCGAAAACATTCGAAGAACTGAGAGCCTGCACTCAGCGATCAGACGAAACTTGAGATCATACATACGTCGATGGACCACCATACGCAACTCAGTCGGTGCAATATCAGAAGACCGAGCCATGGATGCCTTCATCATGGGTCTCACCAGGCGAGACTTCAAAGAAGCTCTTGGTCGAGAAAAGCCAACCTCCTTGGCTAACCTCATAAAAATCACGACTGAGTGGGCAGATGGAGAGGACTCGGTGCGAGCAACCCGCGTCTCCTCACCACGCGACAACATGACAGCGGCAGTCGAGGCCGTAGGGACACATACAGAGACGATCGGAGGCGCAAACGTTCCAAATGTCACCACGATGACGACAGATCCGAGTTCATGGCGGCTGGGTTCACTCAATCCCATGACGACCAAGACAGAAGCGACCAGAGGCCAGACGATCGCCGAGACAGTCGAGACCGCGAGCAACGAAGTAACAACTACAAGAACCAAGAGTGGCGAAAGCCACGTTCGGATGCGCAAAACAAGCGACCAATCTACTACTTGAGCGAGGTCCTCTCCATATCAAAACAGCGGTACCCGCACTATCAGAAGCTGGCGTACGCCATGTTCATGTCATCAAGAAAGCTGACGCACTACTTCGCAGAACACCCGATCACTGTAATCAGTAACTCAGCGATCGGGGATATTCTCAAACCCCAACGCAACTGGGAGAGTCGCAAAATGGCTCATCGAGCTGGGACCAAGGGACATCAAGTACGACCACCCGAAGGCCATCAAAGCGCAAGTTTTACCTGACTTCACAACCGAGTGGATCGAGGCCCAGTTGCCTAGAGCGCCAGATGTGTCCAACTCATGGACCATGTACTTCGATGGGTCCAAGAAAAACGAAGGTGCAGGTGCAGGCGTCATCCTCATATCACCAAAAGGAGACAAGCTTCGCTACGTCCTGCAAATGGGGTTCGAGTTACCATCAAACAATGAGGTCGAGTACGAAGCCTTGATCCACGGCATGCGGATGGCCAAAGCTCTCGGGTGCACTCGATTAATGATCTACGGTGACTCGAATCTGGTGGTGCAACAGACAATGAAGGCCTCGACGCCATGGCAGACAATATGATCGCCTACCGCGACCTGTACACATAATGGAGGGAAACTTCGAAGGCTGCGAGTTGCGGCACATAGGGAGAGAAAGCAACGAGGAGGCAGACATGCTAGCCAACCTAGGCTCGACCAGGGCGCAAGTTCCACCTGGTGTCTTCCTCGAGCGCATTGAGCACAGATCAATCAAAGAAAAACGAGCACCTCCTACATCGACCGCACCAGCCAAGAGCAAAACACCCAGCACAGAGGACCCGCAAGTCGAGGTACTCCTCATTGAGCCAACTTGGACTCAACCTTTCCTGGCGTACATACTCCGCAACGAGCTACCTGATGACATAACCGACTCACGACGCGTCACTCGACGATCTAAAGCATACACCGTCATCAATGGCGAGTTATACAGGCGAAGCATATCAGGTATGTTCCAACGATGCATCGCATTCGAAGATGGCCAAGCTATCCTTCGAGATATTCATGCAGGTACCTGCGGACATCACGCCAGCAGCCGATCACTCGTAGCCAAAGCCTTTCGAGCAGGTTTTTACTGCCTACAGCACTCAAGGACGCGGAAGACATAGTCAAAAGGTGCATCGGCTGTCAAAAATTCGCCATGAAGCCGCACACACCTGCATCAGCGTTGAAG